>CM031239.1:342020061-342412561 GCA_018340775.1 Taxus wallichiana var. yunnanensis
TTCAGTTGAAGACAAATAAACTGCCTCGAGGTCTGGTCACATTAGAAGACATCTTCAGCACTGACGATCAGTTAAGAAAGGTCAAGACTAAGATGTCAACCCATGCTGATAATTACAAAGAGATCTCAGTTGATGAAGGGAAAAAGTTATTTCTTGGAAAGGTATGTTCCTTAGTAGAAAAACAATCATTTGTTAATCTTTGCAAGGAATTTAAAGATGTTTTTGCTTGGAAATACCAAGACCTGAAAGGATTTGATCTCAGTTTAGCACAACATACTATCAAATTGCAGCCAAATTCTAAACTGTTAGATAGAAACAGAGGCTCTGTAAATCCCAAAATAGAGCCTCTAATGAGGAAAGAATTATCTAAGTTGATTAAATCAAGTATTATCTTTCTAGTTAAGCATTCAAGTTGGGTAGCCAATCTTGTTCCTATTAGGAAGAAGAATGGTGAAATCAGACTATGTGTAGATTTCAGAGATCTTAATAAAGCTTCATTAAAAGATCATTACCCACTCCTAAATATGGATCAAATTTTAAGAACAGTTTCTGGTGCAGATAGATTATCTCTCCTGGACGGTTATAGTGGATATAATCAGATTTTAGTCCGGGAAGAGGATAGGTATAAAACAACTTTTACCACCAAGTGGGGTACTTATGCTTACAAAAGGATGCCTTTTGGTCTTTCAAATGTCGGTGCAACGTTTCAATGTGCAATGGACATGGATTTTTGGAGATTGTTAAATAAATGCATTCGATTTATTTAGATGACATTACCATGTTCTCAAAAAATCTAGAAGAACACCTGATACATCTAAGGCAGACCTTTCAGTTATGCAGACAATTTGGGATATCTTTGAATCCACTTAAGTCTATCTTTTCAATACATCAAGGTAAATTACTTGGTCATATTGTTTCCAAGCAAGGATTAGCAATTGATCCTTTCAGAATTGAAGCCATATCACAACTATCATTGCCTCATCATAAGAAGGCATTACAAATTTTCTTGGAAAAATAAACTTTGTTAGAAGATTTGTTCTAGATTTTATAACATTGGTTAAACCACTGATAGCTATGCTAAAGAAAGAGAAAAATTTCTCTTGGACCAGTGAAGGGAGAGAAGGATTTGAATCAATCAAAGAAGCTATCTCTCAAGATCCTACTCTTGCAAATCCAAATTTCGATAAAGATTTTACAATGTATGCACTTGTAGGAGCTAAAACAATCTTAGCTATATTAACTCAAGTCAATGATGAAAATATTGAGTAGCCTATTGCTTTCTTTGGATAGAGCTTGCATGATTATGAAACAAGGTACACATTCCTTGAAAAATAAGTACTTTCAGTAGTCAGAGGACTAAATAATTTCAAGTACATGCTTTCGAACAATAAAATCCATGTTCTTGTTTCTCATCCAAGTGTGAAAGCATTCTTACTAAATAAAGAATTGAATGAGAAAAGAGAAAACTAGATAACGAAGGTCATGGAATATGATGTTGATATCCGGGTTGCTAAGACAGTTCGAGGGAAAGGCTTATGTGAACATCTAATTGCTGATATGGAAAAACAACAAGCTACAAAACCAGATGATTCAAAACAACATGCTGAAATTGTGTATCAACAATCAGAAATCATGGTTCAACCAGAAAATCAGCAGCCTGAGCTCACTCATGAGATTCAA
Organism: Taxus wallichiana var. yunnanensis; assembly: GCA_018340775.1. Taxonomy (NCBI): domain Eukaryota; kingdom Viridiplantae; phylum Streptophyta; class Pinopsida; order Cupressales; family Taxaceae; genus Taxus; species Taxus wallichiana. The sequence continues at coordinate 342,021,742 of CM031239.1, forward strand.
GAATCAAGATGGATGACTGATTTGGTTAACTATCTACAACATGACACCTATCCGGAAGGTATGGACAAAAATAAATGAAGGTATTTCAGATTACAAGTTGTACCTTATATCTTCATTGATAGTGTGTTGTTCAAAAGAGATATAAATGGAATCTTGCTGCGGTGTGTTGACTATGATAAAATTCAGAAAATATTGTCAGAATTCCATGAAGGACCCATAGGAGGCCATTTTTTAGCACATACCATAGCCTTAAAAATTATGAAAGTTGGTTACTATTGGCCTAGCATATTCAAGGATTGTTTTGAATGGATCAAAAAGTGTAAAAAATGTGCTTTCTTTGTTGGAAAACAATGTTTAGCTTCTGACCCTTATAGCCTGTTTTAGTTGATCAACCTTTTATGTAGTGGGGTCTTGACTTTATTGGCATGATAAACCCACCTTTGTCACAAGGACACAAATGGATCTTAACTACTACAGATTATTTTACACAATGGACTGAAGCAATAGCCTTGAAGGATGCTAATGAAGCTTTGATACTATCCTTTTATGAAGGAATAGTTTGTAGATTTGGTGTTTCAGTAACTATCATATCAGATAATGCTTTAGCATTTCTTGGTGTAAAGATAATAGATTGGGCTGTCAACCATGGAATTTACTTAAGTTCTTCATCTAATTATTACCCGCAAGGTAATGGCTTAGCTGAAAGTACTAACAAGAACCTCGAAGAGATAATCAAAGAGCTTGGCATCGATGTTGAATTCAGCACTTTGGGTGATGGGGTGATTCTAAAAGATCGGTTGGCAATTCACCATAAAACTTGTGTACATAAAAGAAGCAAGAATGCCTTATTTCGGTTGAGTTACCTGCATTGGATTTATTGTATCAAATGGATCTGCTTGAGAATGAACCATTACAGATTCATTATGTAGAGTTAATGGAATTATAAGAGCTAAGAGATAAAGCTCATTTGAATATGGAAAAGAATTAGAAACAGATGAAGAAGACTTTTGACAAGAAATCCAAATTCAGAATCTTCAATGAAGGAGATATTGTGTTAAAGTGGGATGTTGATCGTGCAAAGCCAAGAAGACACACGAAGTTTGATACAATTTGGAGTGGCCCTTACATGATTTCATCTTGCAAAGAACACAATGCTTTTAGCTTTTGAAGCTGAATAGAGAGGAACTTCCCATTCTTGTGAAATGTATGTTTCTTAAACACTGTTATTGAAAATCTTACAGTGATTATTAGAGTAGGATTTCCCTTTAACAAGTGCGCAGTCTCGCACATTGCATTATTTCCAATTCAATAAGTGCATTCATGTACGTGATATGGTTTACCAGATCCTTTCCCAGTTTTAGTTCCATTTTGAAAGGGTTAGACCTTTCGGAAAAGGAAAATTTTGGTTACATGTTTGGACTCCATGCCCAATGGACAAGAGCAAGGCACTGGTCTATAAGCTAGCAAGCAACTTTCCCATAGGATCGCAAGAAATGTTGACAATTTTTACACTTGTGCAAAATGGGAAACTCAAAACTTCATCATTACGATGAAAGACATTGGTGAAGTATACCTAAGCTAAGGGAGTTTTGATATTATTGGTTACTGCTGAATTAGTTAATGATTAAATGAAATCTGCAGCTATGTGTGCTATTACAAAATGTAACAAATCACATAGTCTATAATTTCATGATATCTTCAACAAAAGAACACAAGGGCCTCAAAGGACAGTTGTGTTGTCTTGATGAAGACACCGAATTATAGAATAGGTGAAATGTTGAGTTTTGGGACAACAAACATAAGTGCAGATTGCAGAAATCAGAGTTCATTACTGAATGTTACAGGTTCTCATTAATGTTCTTTCCTTCATGATTAAGACATTCAATTATATGACTGATTTGTTTAGTTCATCATATAATCCATATAAGAAAGTTGAAATGCAGAAAGAAATATACAACTCATTTACAGAATTCAATGTTTTATTCATAAGGAAATTTCAAATGTTCCCACACAAGTTGTGGGATGTAACTGGAAAGTAAAGTACAACTACTGAAATAAGAGGTACACATGCATGAAAAATAAAGTAAGGAGTATGAGTGAACCCATCATTGCCTTGGGGTTTTCTTCGTTGTTCAAAGTAGCTCCATCCCAGATTTTGTTCCTTCTTCATCTTCATTGTAGAAGTCATTGTACCTGAAAAGAAGAAAAGATGAACTATCAGTTATGAGCTCAGAGATCAATTCATATTCCTTACTATCCTAGTTCGTGCATATGAATCTCTTCAAAACAGGAGATATAATTTACTTGAAGATCAGATTGCATACATGCTCTACTCATTCAAAAAGAAGAAAGAGAAAAGAAAAGAAGAAACATGGACACAAGAGAGGCCAAAAAGCCTAAGTATTTTCTAACTGTTTTCTTAAGTGTGTAGGTATAGGTTGCAGCCAAGAAGAAATAGACAAGTCATAAGTATATCTTTGGAAAGAAAGAAGAACTAGACAATTCATAAGTACATGCTGGAAAGAAGGATTAATGTAACTCAAACTCAATATTTTCTGTAAATGGAAGAAGTTATAGTATTGAAGAGGGACTAGAAAATACAATTACATGATTCAACTTGAAACTAAAAAGGAAGAATCAGATTTCAAGAAGCTGAAGTTAATTGGAAAGAAAGGGTTACAACTGAAACAGAATGAAAAATAAGATTCTAGGAAAATTTTTGAGGGCTTCACCATGTAAAATGGACATTTACAACTTTTCATCATGTTGCTTTCAACTACTACATGCTTTAAAAGAATTATTTAAATCAAGTAAGTGATACAAAAAAGTAGAAAAGCATGCCATGATCAAGATAAACAATTATAATGTTTCAATTTCAAACTACCAAATCAACTTCAACAGAAAGTGTTATATTTTGTATTCTGAATCAGAAAATACAACTACTATAGATTGGAAATGGATGGAAGAAAAATTTTGGAAAAATTTGCCAGGGCTTTGCCATGAAAAATCAACATTTCAAATTTTCCAACATGCCAAAAATATTACTATCAAGGAAATAAAGCATCTAAGTAAAAGAAAAAAGTTACAGAGATCTTAACAAGCATCTGAATCAAGGCTTATGCCTAAAATAGTATCAAAAATAGATGAAGAACTGCTTGTAATTTCCAGAAAACCACTTGCAGGGTACAAAGACATCTTAAGTACAAAATATCATAAATACATTTCTATTGCAGTTGACATTTTCAGTTCAATATTCAATCATAGTAATCATCAACTTCAGAATCAAAGAGTGTAAATGCAACTACAAGTTACAAGGGATCAATTCAAAAGGTGAACTAAAGAGAGAGATATATAAAATAATGTAGTTTTTTTAACAACCATGCTTCAGGAGTAGTAGCAACAAAACACATCAAGGTTCAATGAGAAATCCAAGGTATACAATCACAAAATTGTTCTTTCAAGAGCTTGTATTGTACACTGCCTAAGTATTTTAAAAGTCTTGCTATCTGAAGACATGGAGCAATCAAGTGTGGATAGAATTATCTTCAACATTAGCATATAAACATAACTTCTATCTTAAGCAAATAAATTGAAACCCACAATGAAGAATCATATATTGATGCAAAATGTCCAAGGAAAAACCACAGGAACTAGAACTTGAAATGCTCAATAAGAAATAGCCCAAAGGACTTCCATGAAAAGCTCTAATAAGGAGATTACAATAAAGAAAGAAGTTAAACATAGAACCACTCCACAGATATTCTTCATGAGTTTCAGAATGTTAACCCAATAGATGGTCAGAGCTCCAAATTATTCACAGATCAAATTCATGGCCCAAATTTAAAGAAACAGAGAGTGAAAGATCGAAATATCAGGTCATTGGTCAAGCTGTTTGAAGTCTTTTAACAAGTACAAAGAAGATGGAATGCAAAGAATAATCAAGAATATTTAGGGTTTCAGAAAAGTCTCAAGGATTGACCAAGAACAAACTTTGAATTGGAAACATGTAACCCCATGAAGATATAATGGCCGTGAAAACAAGCATGTTCATAATAGAACGAAACTCCTCATAGAGAAAAGTAGAATATCTACATAAATAAACATTCAGATCACGGAGATTTTCAAGAAAATAGGGATACCCATTTATTATTCATAATGTGAAACTCAAACATAAGAGCTTTGAATCAAAAATGCATACACATTCGAGTTAAATAAATATTCAAGTATTTTATAAAATATCATTCCCATTGAAATCACTTTCAAGTTAAAGTACAAAGGAAAAGGGTACATATCCTAGGTTTTATCAAAAAACGTTAATGGGTATCAAGAATCAGAGTATGAAACAAGAACTCACCAATTAAATTGGAGTTGAGAAAACCCTCGAAGGATGATCAAGTCTAGGGCTAAAGAGGAGCAAACCCAAACGGGTTTTAAACTCAAAAACAACCAAGCTGAGCCATGAAAATCCAAAAAATTCAAGCACAAAACTAAGTATCAGTGTCACATCAATGGCTAAGAATGAAATCATTTTCATGTTCAAGAGAAAAGGGCTTACCCTTTCAAGCATTCATGATAACCAAAAGAGTTGCAGGAGGCTCGAAATAAAATGAACAACCCAAAAATCTCCAAATAAATGAGCTCAAACTCACAGAGTGATGGCCATCAAAAGAAAGCCCACAAAATCGAAGATCTCAAATACCCAGAAGCTCGCACAACTCTGCAGAAGGTGAAGACATAGACCGAGCTTAAAAAAACACTAATAGTGGCAGCCATCAAAGGAGGTAACACAAAAACCAAACGAAGCTCAAAACAATGGTGAACAATACATAAACTAAGTTCATGACCAACACAAAAGGTGGAACCGAGAGCTAGAATAATCAACAATGGCACCCCCATAATCGCTCAAAATCTCAGGAATGATCAAATGTACAGCCACACAGAGAGTTCAAGAGAAGCAAAAATGACATAGAACCATTTTTGCAAAGAGCCGAGTACAAAATCTTCAAACAATGGTGTCGAGCAAAATTTTTCTAGGGCTTCGCCGCATAGTGAAAATCCAAATGAAATGGTCATTAGGGTCGAGCTTTCCTTTAACATGCAAACTCGAGAGGCGAGTTAACCTAACCCTAACCAAGGGGCAATAATCAATGGTTTGAGATCAAAAGGACAAAGATTGAAAGCCAAGGATCAAGCTCCAAGATCAAGTAAGCAAGCAAGTAACATTTAATGCAGAGTTTAAACCCTAACTCACAATCAAAAATCGACGGCATCAAATGCATCAAGAGCAAATATCAACGACCTAAGATCATCATTGGTTTTCAAAGAAAACTCAACTCGGAGTTATACAAGCCACCGAAAAACATACCAAGGGGTGAGTCATCGTGCAAAAGGGGCTAGCCCATGATTTAAAAAAAAATCATTGCTATCAAAATGTCAAAAGATCAACTATAGTCTGAGTTCCCAATTTACCAAAGGTTGACCAAATCATTATGCAATGATCAAATAAAAGGTATTTCCAACCCTTTTATATTTGAATAATGCCAAGGCTGACAACTATAAAGTGAAAACTATATATTATAGCATGTTTACAAAGTAAACCCCGTGTACATCTAGACACAATAATATGCTAAGTCCACAAAGGTGGTCCCCAAACCAAATGGAGACTATAGTGGCATGTGCCATGTAAAATGGTCAACCCTTTTATATTGCTAAGTCCACCAAGGTGGCCAAACCAAGAAAATTAGAGGTGGTCCCCACTTCAAGGAGCTAGAGTTGATTTGTAGAATGTCACTCATGTGACCACTTAGAAAGAGATGTCAATGTCAGAGCATGTGCACATGGGAAAGTGGTCCCCACATTGGATGTTTATTTTGCAAATATTGCAAGTATTGAATTATTTACTCACAGACAGAGAATTGATTTTTTGCATGCTTCACAAGAGGACAGAATAGAGAAGAAGACAAAGTTACATGTTCAAAGGAGAAAAGACTTGCCTAGAAAGCAAGCTTATTATTAGAAAATTATTTACCCTTGCTTTCTTAAAAATAGAACAGTCAACTTTAGTTTGACTGTATTGTAATCAAGGCTATTAATGTCTATTTGTAATTGCATGCTCTATTTTTATTCCTTTATCTATTATTAAATAAAGGATAAAAATAAGATGCATGGGCAAGTACAAGCCTTAGGCTATTTTTAGGAAGAGGGTAAATTTTTATTTTGCTATATATTGTGTGCTTTGCAAAGCACAAAGGGAGGACTTTTTGGATATAGGAGTACTAAAGCAATTTTTTCCAGTTTTTCCTTCTGAGTGTGAATTATTTTCTACCTTCCCAATCATTTATAGTTTTTTTGTTTCTATTATTCTTGTGAATGCAAATCACCTAATTAATCATTTTACCCTGTTGTAAAATTAAATAACTTCTACATGATATTAATGTGCATGTTTATCTTAGTAGTATTGTTGTGATAATCTCCCTCAATACCTCAAAGTGTTTTGCCCTTAACATTCTGCAGAAGAACTATTGGTTTGTGCATCAAGAATCCTTTCACATATCAATTGTGCATATACTTAGTCAAAGCCCTCATACAAATTTGGTGTATCACCTTAGTTACAATTATTTTACTAGTCATCTTTTCCCCTTAAACCCCATAAATAAATTTAGGATACATAAAAAAAGGAATCGACCTTAATACCAGAGAATCACCTCAAAATAGGTATACCCACAAACCTAAGGTTTTTCCATTGTATCTACGAAAGAGAGAGATCAAATTTTGCAAGCTTAGAAATCTTGTAGCCATCGTAGGTATGGGGTTCACTTTTGAGAGATAACAACTCTACCTCAAAGACATTTGTGGCATTAGAGACTTTTGATACATAATCACAACACCATTGAATGTCAGTAACTTGATGCTTTAAGAATCTCGGTGTGATTTCATAACATGGAGCTTTTCCCAAAGTGTGGGACTCTACAATCAAGAAACCTCTCCGGATGAAGGCTGGTTCCTATTCCTCTTTCAAGTGCACACATACAATTTGCAGAGGATATACTCTAAATCCTACTCTAACCTATCAAGGAGATAGGGTTAAGAAGATGCAAGGAAATAAACCTAAATTAAAAGAGGTGATGCACCAAAGGAATGTTGAACACCTGATTTGCAATTAAACAAAAACCATTAAAATTTCAATATAACCACCATGCACAGATAACCAGAATTACAATGAGAGATTAGGAAGATAAAATGAACATAAGAGAGGGTTGAAATCATCCACAGACTTATTTTTATTGCTCCAATAATTTGATACAGTCCATTACAATGGCCAAGAGGCACAAAATTGCATTACAGTTTGAAATGGGAGGTTTGAACTCCACAAATTCACTTGTAGATCTAGAGAAGAAGGGAGGGTGCAAGGAAAAATTGTCCAACCTTTTAAAAATGCCCCTCCTTACAATATATAGGAAGAATCCTGATCTAACCACCCAAGAAAATGCATTGAATTCATTTGCAACAATGATAGGTTCTACTGCAAAACCCATACCTCCATGTGTTGTTCTGCCGACACTAAAATTTTCCTCCATAATTTCTATTTCATTAATGTATGTATTAGGAATATGATGTTGTTAAGTATAATTAGTAGTAGCGTCGATAGAAGATAACAACACCGTCAAGACGATGTCGCCAATAATGTGGAGTACAGTAATGAGTCAAAGTACAATAGGAATGTTGTAAAAGTAAATATTTGTCGTAAGTGGTCCGGTAATGTTAAAATGTCAAAGTTTGGGTAATTAGAGAAGTAGGGTCTACATGATTAGGAATTAGAATATTATATTGGTAATAAGGACAAGGAGTGAGGTCATAAATATTTTGTGTATTTTATTTGTAAAAAGTCTAAAAATGTGGAACCCATGTAAAATGATAAGGTTTATCTTATCTTAAGAGATAAGCTTACATGTACAGATAAGAGTTAAGGTATGGAATATGATTCGTCAGAGTGGATTTCTTATCCTATCTTAGAGATAGGATGGATAAGCCTGGAAGTTCTATAAATAGAGAGGCCACCCCCCTCATTTAGCATAGAAAGAAGTAGTGAGAAATATTGTAGGAAGTGTGCGAAGGAAGCCATCAGTTAAAGGTGTGTTGAAGAAGCCATCGAGAGGTGTAATTATTACGTCCACCAAACTAAAGGCTGTGCATTAGTAAATAATCATAGCACGAGGAGTTCCCGGTGAAGAATTATCATAGTCTTTGGATTGCTTTGGTGACATTTTGGTTCCGTTGCCGGGACCATTCCTCGTTGGTGGATTTTCTGGAGAGATATTCCCACTAAGTCAAAAATCAATTGGAGGGTAACCTTGTTTTTACTGTGCATAGTAGTTACCATGGTAAAGTCATTTTTACCGTGAATAGTAGTTACCATGTTAAAGGCATTTTTGCCATGAATAGTAGTTACCCTGGTAAAGTCCTTTTTGCTGGGAATAGTAATTACCGCAGTAAGGTCACTTTTTACCATGAATAGTATTTACCGCAGTAACTTCACTTTTTACTGTGAATAGTGTTTACCACAGTAAAGTCAGTTTTTACCGTAGTAAGTCAAGTTTTACCATAGTTTACCGTGGTCATTTCTATTTTACTGTAGAAAGGTGTAAAGTCACTTTCTAGTATAGTGATTCCAATTATTTGTGCACATAAGTCTTGTTAATTGTACTTTTGGGTTGGTATTTCACTGTGGTTACTTTTGAAAATGGGAAAGATTCCTGTTTTTTCAGCTCAATCTAATGAAAATGCTTCTTCTTTCATTCAAGAGTTTAAACGATCTTGTATTTGTAATGGCCTTATAAGAAGGGAACAATGGACTGAATTTTTTCCTACCTTTTTGGATGGTTCAGCACTTAGGTGGTTTGAAACACTAGGTGATAATGTGAAAAATTCATGGGATTTATTAACTGAAAGTTTTCTTGAAGAATTTGGTAAACAACTGAAATATGCAGATCTCATGATCGAGATCACAAAGCTATCCCAAGGAGAGAAGGAGAAGATAAGGGATTATCATGCTCGTGTTCTAGAGCTAAGGAGGAAGCTCGATGCCCAGATCCGGAAGGAAGGACTAGCGGATGGGTTGATGAATGGCATGGATAATCTCCTCTGTAAGCACTTCATTCTTGGGATGAAGCCGAGAGATCAGACAACGAGTGAAGTATGACCGCCACTACCATATCAACAAGCAAAGGAGATTGCAAGAAGGCAAGAAGAAAGCATGGAAGAGGAGCCCAAAGAAATTGTTGCTAAAGTAGAGCCTACACCAACACCTTTGATCCAGAATCCACAACCACTCCCGGTGAGCACAAATATTTCTCCTAGTACATCTACTGAGTATGAAGATCTACTCAAAAAGATGGGTCAGTTAACTATTAATCTTCTTCAAGGAAAGGAATTTAGTTCTCAGGGAGGAGATAGAGGTCCAAAAAGAAATATTTCTAAAGTTGTTTGTTATGGTTGTTATAAAAAGGGTCATTATAAGTATAATTGTCCAGATAGAGCTTCTACATCTGGTACAAGAGATAATGATAAAGGAAAAGCACCTGTGAATTCTCTTGATGTAGTAGATAAGAGTAGAAATAATGAAGTAGATGTGTTTGTAACAAAAAGAAAGAAAGAAAAAGATAATCAAGATGGAACTGATCCTAAGAAGATGAAAGGAGAAACTAGTAAGAAACATAGGAGAAGAAAGTTGGGTGTGCAAGATTTTCTAATTTCACAGGGGCAAGGACCATACTCCATCTTGGAAGATCTGTCCAAAAGGCCTGCAAATATTACATATGGTCAACTCTTGGCTATGTCTTCTGAGAAGAGGCGGGAGTTGCGAGGTGGACTCAATGCTCGAAGAAGGAAGGAGGTTGAGGTCCCTGTTTTGGAGGCAGAGGAGGTAGATCCCTATGCTCCACAAGCTGAGGTATTATGTAATGGTATTTCAATTCATGATGTCTTAGTTGATGGAGGTGTTACAGTTAATGTAATGACCGAGTCTGTAATGAATATGTTGGGTTTAAAAATTGATCGCCCTTCAACACTTATGTTAAGGTCATTAAATAAGGGAAAACTAAACCAGAAGGTGTAGTTTCAAATGTGGCAATATCTGTTATGGGTGTTGTATGTGTGGTAGACTTTCGAGGTGATAAAAATGGTACTGCTAAGTACTCCAATCGCCTGGGAAGACCATGGCTAAGGAGAGTTCATGCAAGAAACTACTGGAATGAAGGTTTCATGACACTTGGACGTGGTAGAGAGAGGGTGAAGATAAACGTGATCCCTCGACATCATAAAGTAGAACCTATGGATTCAAGTGATGAAACTGATGATTGGACATCCTCTGATTACTCTAGCACCAGTGAAGTGGACACTGAAGATGAAGAAAGTGAGGTTGATGTTTCAGTCATGGATATTCTTCTAGTCACACCAACCCAGGACCCCATAAAATTATCTGAAGAAGAAGTTGATGATCATCTCCAACAAATAAAGATTGGTGATGCTGTGATGGAGAGTGAGAAGGAATCCTACCTCCAGCTCTTTCGAAGGTACATACACCTATTCACTTTTGATTACAAGGAACTCCGTCAAGTAAGTTGGGTAGAACATTGTATTGAGCTGGTAGATGGTGCTAAGCCCATAAAGCAAATGCCATATAGAATGAATCCTAATTTTTCCAAGACTGTAAAAGAAGAAATAGATAAGTTGCTTGATGTAGGATTCATATTTGTTGTGGAGAATTCAGAATGGGTTTCTCCCATTGTGATCTCAATAAAAATAATGGGAAGCTACACATTTGTGTTGATTACAGGAAGCTCAATAAGGCAACAAAGAAGGATCATTACCCTCTTCCATTTTCAGATCAGATCTTGGATGAAGTAGCTGGCCAGGAGTGCTATAGTTTTGCTGATGGATATAGCGGCTACAACCAAGTTCGTATAGCAGAGAAAGATCAGCTGAAGACCACGTTCACCACTCCTTGGGGAACGTTTGCTTATAGAGTTATGCCTTTTGGGTTGTGTAATGCTCCAGCAACATTCCAAAGCATTTGATGAATAGGGTGTTCGAACCCTACATTGGGACCTTCATCAGAGTATTTCTGGATGATTTTTGCATCTATGGGAGCAAGTTGGACCACCTGCACCAGATGGAGATAGCATTTCAAAGGTTAGATGAAGCACAAGCCTCACTAAACCCTACAAAGTGTGTCTTTGGATGTTCTAAAGGTGTTTTGTTAGGGCATGTTGTATCCAGAGATGGTATTGGTACGATCCGATAAAGTTTCAAAATCAAAGATTTACCATTTCCTATGAATAGAAGTAAGTTGAGATCATTTTTAGGCCATGTGGGTTACTATAGAAGGTTCATCAATAATTTCTCAAAGATTGCATGTACCACTAACCTTGAAGAAGGATGTTGCTTATGAACCAGAAACAAGGCGCATGAAGCTTTTGGAAAACTAAAGGAAGCCGGTGTCTTCACCTATTTTGAAGAATCTAGATGGAGCAAGCCATTCATTGTGTACACGATGCCTCGGATGCAGATTAGGTAGTACTTTGAGCCAAACGGATGAAAATGGGAATAAACATCCAATTTACTTTGGGAGCGCAGACAAATGAGCAAAGTCTTTGAGGTAAACTATATCAGAATCGAAAAAGAGGCTCTGGCTATCATTTTTTTGTAAAGAAGTTTAGAAATTACTTGCTAGGGCAGAAATTTATAGTTGTGCAGATCATCGAGCTCAAAATATATTGTCAATAAGCCTAACCCATCGAGAATAGCAAGATGGATAATTTTGCTACAAGAATTTGAATTTGATATTATAGATAGGCCGGGAAAGAAGCATGTCAATGCAAATGCACTCTCTCGAGCCTATGATGGTTTAGGATCATCTTGTGATGATGATGATTTTCCGATGCAAAGCATTGTTCTCTCCTTGACACAATCCCTAGTGAATACATAGATATTTAGAATTATCTCGAATGAATTCAAGTTTCTGATGGTGCCAATGCAAAGACTAAGAGAAGATTACTCAAGCCACTCGTCTATATTCTATTCGCATGGAGCATTATTTCGAATAGGACACGATGGACAAAGATACAAGAGGGAAGTTGGACGTGATCAAGGAAAGGAGCTGCTAGAAGAATTCCACAATGGTACATGTGGAGGGCACTTCTCTGGACAACTTACAGCAAGAAGGATCTTGGATGCGAGGTTATCACCGCCCACTCTTTTTAAAGATTGTTATAATTATTGTAAGACATGTGATATTTGTCAAACACATGGTAACCGTAAGACTTCATCAGCTCCATTATGTCCTATTCTTCCCTTGGTCTCTTTGAAAAGTGGGGAATAGACATTGTAGGTCCACTTCCAACTACATCACGTCAAAATAAGTATATTGTAGTTTCCACAGATTATTTAACCAAGTGGGTTGAAGCTAGGCCATTGAAAACAACTTCCATGGATGAAGTGGCAAGGTTCATATATGAACGCATTGTCACCAGATTTGGTTGTCCATTAGAAATTGTAACAGATCAAGGAAGCCACTTCATTAATGAGGTGGTAGAAGCCCTAGTCAATAAGTTTTCTATTAAGCACAGAAGGCAACAACATACAAGCCAAACACAAATGGACAGTGGAATGAACAAATTTTTGTCTTTGTGTCAACTTCTAGCAAAAGATGCGGCCTTGCGGTATATAAATGGGATAAAAGGATTCATAAAGCATTGTGGGCATATAGGGCAACATCAAAGTCAGCAACAGGATACTCCCATTTCGGTTGGCCTATGGCATTGATCCGCTTCTTCCTATTGAGTTTGATATTCCCACTTTGTGAGATTTATGAAAAATGAAAGGATGGATGAAAGTGATTCAAGAAAAGAAAGGTTGGTACATCTTCATTTTCTAGAGGAAATGAGGGAAATAGCAAAGGATACAAGCCATAAGAAGAAAATGAAGTAGAAGGAATACTTTGATCAAAAGATCCGATGGTCTCCATTTCATGTGAATGACTTGGTCCTAGTATATGATTCCAGATACAAAAAAAAAGACAGAGAAAATTTCTTCCAAAATGGATGGGGCCCTACAAAATAGCAGTTGTGCATGAAAATGGTACGTACTGATTGGAGGAATTGGATGGCACTCCCATTACGAAATGGGTCAACCACGATAAGTTGAATATTTTCCAAGCACTGAGAATAGTCTCTACTGAGGACGGAGTAGAAGCTAGGAAGGGGGAAGATGTCGACACTAAAATTTTCCTCCATAATTTCTATTTCATTAATGTATGTATTAGGAATATGATGTTGTTAAGTATAATTAGTAGTAGCATCTGATAGAAGATAACGGCGCCATCAGTACGGTGTCACCAATAATGTGGAGTACGGTAACAGTCAAAGTACAATAGGAATGTTGTAAAAAGTAAATATTTGTCGTAAGTGGTCCTGGTAATGTTAAAATGTCAAAGTTTGGGTAATTAGAGAAGTAGGGTCTACATGATTAGGAATTAGAATATTATATTGGTAATAAGGACAAGGAGTGAGGTCATAAATATTTTGTGTATTTTATTTGTAAAAAGTCTAAAAATGTGGAACCCATGTAAAATGATAAGGTTTATCTTATCTTAAGAGATAAGCTTACATGTACAGATAAGAGTTAAGGTATGGAATATGATTCGTCGAGTGGATTTCTTATCCTATCTTAGAGATAGGATGGATAAGCTGGAAGTTCTATAAATAGAGAGGCCACCCCCTCATTTAGCATAGAAAGAAGTAGTGAGAAATATTGTAGGAAGTGTGCGAAGGAAGCCATCGATTAAAGGTGTGTTGAAGAAGCCATCGAGAGGTGTAATTATTACGTCCACCAAACTAAAGGCTGTGCATTAGTAAATAATCATAGCACGAGGAGTTCCGGTGAAGAATTATCATAGTGCCGGATTGCTAGTGACAGTTCCTTGTTGGGCAAGAAAGGAAGCCCATACTTCATTAATGGTGGTAGGTGAGAAACTGGGATACATCAAAAAATGGTGAAGCTGTATTTCTTCATTTTGAATAAATTAGTATCACTAATTTAAATATATCGAGTCGTAGTTGCGTCTTGAGACGCAGAGAGATTTCAAAACTCCTCTATTGCTCAAATCCGAGCTTCCAGTTGAAAGATATGGCCATCTGAAGGTCGAGTTGCATTTTGCAAAAATGGTGGGTTCTTGATCTTGTCTGTGAGTTCCAAAGCCAAAAACCTGAAAGTCAGAAATTTTGGACTTTTAGACTTCAGAAATTCATACTTTTGCATTTCGGAGAAAAAACATTTTTCATCCGCTAAATTGCTTGAAAGTTCCGAAAGTCTGAAACCTGAAAGTCCAAATTTTTGGCTTTTCGGACTTAAATTCAGACTTTTTGACTCCTTATCTGACGTGATTTGTAAAATCTCAAAAAACTTGAAAGTCTAAATTTTGGACCTTCGAGCTTTGAGAATTCAAACTTTGGGGCCATTTCCTACACGCATCCCGAGGTTACCAAAATCCCGAAAGTCTTAAATTTAGACATTCAGACTTCGGGTTTTCGAAATTTCGGGCCCATTTTCCAACTTTCTTGCTAAGAATTCCCGAAACCGAAAGTCCAAAATTTAGACTTTCGAGACTTGAATTTTGAACTTTTGGTAGCCATTTTTTCTTTTTTTCCAAAACACTTGAAATTTCTAAATTTTGAGAAACTTGGGCTTTCTAATTAGGGGATCATTTTTATATCACAAGTTCCCTAAACATCCCTAAACTATGTTAGTACAAAATATAGCGCAAGAGGTTTCTGACAACTATGAGAATGCGACAAATGAACATTGGGAGCTCTAGTTATGTCCGGTCAAAGTTTAGTCAACAGGAAAGTCAACTCTAGTCAATTGGTCAATATTGGACCAATGGCACTGTGACACGTGGCAAAAAGGCAAAAAGGGAGTCGTTTGTTGGTTTTCGACCTCCGGTCTTTGATAGGTGTAAAAGTTGGTGGCCGCGACAAGAGGCTCAACTTTTTTAATGGAGGGGAGCCCAACCGCCGTGTGGACTAGTTTATCACCGACGTGGTGGGTCCACAAGCCACCACATGGCTTGCCACCACTTAGCCATATTTCATTTTGAATATCATAGTCTTATATGGTCAAATTTTATATTATTCACCATATTACTATACAATTTCAATTTGTAATGTTTGGGTCGAATCTTGGTGAGACCACATTCCCACATATCTCGGTGGTCACAAAGCACACCACATGACTTAGCCAAACAAATCCACCAACCCACACATATGCTAAGACCACATGGTGATGGAGCGGTGGGGGCATGCAAGGTCATGCGTGGAAGCTTCCACGTGAGGAGAAGGAGGTGGGGCGGTTATGCCTCAAGTGGTCCCATGACCACCTAAACATGCGTGGGAAAGGCTATTTAAAGCCTAAACTCTATCTCCTCCCCCAAATGTGGGATATACCCACTTAACTATGTCCACTCCTAAGGGAATTAATCCCTTCCTAAGTGCAATCCGCTCTAAAATGGGATTTAACCCATCAACAATGCTACGAGTGAGGCTAATATTAGCCTTATATAAAGTCTAAATGCATTATTTAAGGGCCCTATTTTTGTATAAATAGGGAACCCATTTCTTTATAATGTACACATGGACACACATGAACACAACGAGAGAAACTCATTCCTAGAGCTCAAAAAGGCGGAGATCGAGCCAAGAGGAGAGTTAGATGCCATGCCAATGACATAGTTGTGTGAAGTCCTAATTTATTTAGGCATTATTATTTTAATTATTATTGACCTATTATTTTTAGGCAATAATAAATTAAAATTATTGTGGCTAGGAGTTATTAATACTACCTAGTCGGCCCATAGCACCACACCAAATTATTGTGAAGCCTGAAATATCGACTAGAGTGCCATAGGGTGTTATGAAGTGTCTGGAAGGCCGATTGAGAACCAGAGGATTCCAAACAGTGGAGCTGGTGCCATAGAGCTTGTTGAATACACCAGGAAAGGGGAAGTCGGGTGTTATATTTCACCCTTGTCATTTGAAGGTCTGGTTATTCTTCTAAGTAGGTTCTAAATAGTTTCCATTAGGTTTTCTTGTGAAAGTACTATTATAACTTACAAGTTTTGACTAGTGGAATGGTTTGATAAGAACCCGAGAGACATAGGTAATTGCGAACTCCATAATCAATAATTGTGCAATTATCTTTATTGTCTTGCATTTATTTTAAATTGATTACTTGAAAGGAGAAAATTATTGGCAAATAAAATAAGCCTACAAGGGTTCGAGATCAGGTAGATAAAAACTTCATTATTTTCGGATCACTTTCTCCATTGTTTTTCCTCTTGAGCTTTGATGTTCACATTGCATCAGTGGGTCGCTGATGAACACAACCTTGCTTTTCATCGTCGATCTCGATTGCAACTTGATCTTGAAATTGGATGTGAGCTCGCATGATTGAATGGTCCCTTCAATTTTCTCGCATGCGAGGTCATGTTGCCCAATTTTTCTTCGAGGGGGAAAAAATGGACAATAATTTGGTGACTTACGGGGGTCACCTACATGCTAGGTGTAGAGATCATTTGCATTGAAGTATCCATGGGGCATGGAGTCATAATTGATAGCCTGATATTGATCTTGTTTGAAACTTGAACTTGACTTGCTTGCACATGGTGATCCTGGAACCTACCCCACTACCCACACTCTCAATTTTCATACGAAAATCTTAAAAATGAGGTCTGTAGGAGTAAATTTTTTTGTTGACCTAGACCTTTCACCTGTCCCTAAAATGGATTGGAGGCACACTAAAGTACACAATGATGCAACCTGGGAGCAATAGAACCTATGCCAAAGCACTTAGGGAAACTAAAACCTAAACTAAAACATGAGAATGTGTATACACACTTAGAGGAATTAAAATCCTAGGCTAATATCAATGGTGAAACTTTCTCTTTAGTAGAAATGCTTAAGATAGATTCTATTAATCAGAATCAGAATTTCTTCTCCATCCAATGTCCACAATTGGAAGGCATTGCTACTTTTACATCCTGTGACCATGTAAGGGCCACTCCAAATGGCATTAAACTTGGAATGCCTTCCTAATTTTTCCCAATCTGCATCCCACTTCAGAACTAGGTCCCCTTCCTGAAAGGTCCTTGCTCTTGCTTTCTTGTCAAACCATCTTTTGACTAAGGCTTGATCTTTCTCCATTGTTTGAACTGCATGTTCTTTGATTTCTTCCAATTCCATTAGCTCTGCATATCTAGCCTCCATTGGTTTGAACTCAGATAACTCCAATTGCTTCATGAGTTCTAATGCGGGTAGCTCTAATGATATAGGCAACACTGCCTCTTTCCCATAGACCAACTTGTAGGGAGAATTACTGTTGACCTATTTGGTGTGATCCTATCAGCCCATAATGCTGATTTTAGCTTTGTATGCCATGTCCTTTGATTTTCATCTAGAGTCCTTCTGATGATTCTTAGCAAATTCTTGTTCATGGACTCTGCCTGCCCATTACCCTATGGGTAATAGTTTGAAGAGGTTCTCAAGTAGATTCCATTCTTAACAACCCATTCTGTGATCTTGGAACCTAGGAACGCCAATGCATTGTCTGATATGATAGTGGTCGGCACTCGAACCTAGTCACTATCCCTTCATAGAAGTCTAGTATGCTAGACTCGTTTGCTTCCTTGAGTGCTACTGCCTCAGTCCATTTGGTGAAATAGTTTGTTGCTATGAGAATCCACTTATGACCTTGGCTTGAGTTTGGATTGATGACCCTAATGAAGTCTAATCCCCATTGCATGAATGGTTGGTCAACTGAAATTGGGTGCAATGGGAGTCTAGTCTTTCCTTGCCTGTGAAGAATGCACATTTTTGCACTTTTTGATCCATGTATAATGACACTGAACACTATGGGCCAATAGTAACTTGCCTTCATTATCTTGAGAGTTGTTACCCATGGGGAAAAATGATCTCTGGCTCCTCCATCGTGAAATTCTTGTAACAATATCTCAATTTGATCTGTTCTAATGCATCTCAATAGAACACCATTGATGTCCCTTTTGAACAAAACACCATCAATAAGCACATATGGAATGGCTTGCAATCTGAAGTATCTCCTCTTTGATTTTCTCATTTCTGGAGGGCATAAGCCTATTTTTAGGAAGTGTATCATATTTTGAGTCCAACAAGGAGTGGGAACATTATTATTTACTTGCTCTTGGCCATCTTGTAGTACCAAAACAACCCCATTTTCATTACTTGCATCAACTTGTTGGCTCGAGGCTAGTTGTTCACACAGTCCCTTTCCATGGACCAACTTAGTGACCTTAATTTCAATGTCATATTCCATGACACGAGTGATCCATCCTGCATGTTTCTCATTCAGATCCTTGTCAAAAGGAAGTCTTTCACTCTCGCATGAGAGACCAACAACTGAATTTTGTTATTTTAGACTAGGTGTTTGAATTTATTTAATCTCCGATCACTGCAAGGACATGTTTCTCAATGAAGGAGTATCTCACTTCATAGTCCTCCAAACTTTGGTGAAGAAGGCAACTAGTTTTCAGATCCCTCTTTGTTTTGTTGCACTAGGATTGCAACAATTGTGTCCCCACCACCAAAGGCATAAAGTGTGAAGTCCTTCGAGAAGTCTGGATTGACGAGGGTTGGAGCTTGGGATATGGTTTCTTTGATGGCTGTAAAACTCTCTTTGACTTTAATTTTCCATCTAAATGCCATGATCTTCTTCAACATCAATGTTATTGGCTTCACAGAGCGGTAAAGTTTGGCACAAACCTGCGGACGAAATTGATTCTTCCTAGAAAGCTCTAAAGATCCTTCTTATGACTTGGCAAGGGAAATGTTTGAATTGCTTCAAATATTTATAGGTCGATCTTCAATATTTTCTTAAAAATAATATTTCCTATGAGCTTTCCTTCATGAGCCAATCATATGCATTTTTGGGATTTAACGATACCCCAAATCTCCTACATCTTAGAAATAATTGTCTCAAATGAAAGAGGTGATCCATTGTGTTTTTAGAGAACACAGTGATATCATCAAGATATATTAGTACTATTTTGTTGATCAACCCCTTGAATGCCATGTCCATCACCCTTTGGAAAGTGGCTCCGACATTAGACAATCCAAATGGCATCTTCCTGTAGGCATAGGTGCCCCACTTAGTGGTGAAAGCCGTTTTGAACTGGTCGTCTTCTTTCACCATTATCTGATTATACCCTGAGTATCCATCCAGGAGAGAAAATCTTTCTGAGTTGGATACTACCTGTAAGATTTGTTCCATTAAAGGAAGTGGGTAATGATCCTTGAGAGATGCCTTGTTCAAGTCTCAAAAGTCCACGCACAACCTGATTTCTCCATTCTTCTTCTGACTGGTACCAAGTTTGTAACCCAGCTTGAATGCTTGATTGGAAATATAATACTAGCCTCAATTATCTTATTTAGTTCTTTCTTCATTAGAGAATCAATATGAGAGTTGAGTGGTATTTTCTTTTTCTGATAGGATTAGCATTTAGATCTAGTTCTATGGTATGTTGTGCTAGCTTTGGATTGAATCCTCACAGTCCTCATAACTCCAAGAGAAGACGTCTGGAAACTCTTGGAAAATTTGTGTGAACTCATATCTCTCTTGCTCAGTGGCCACCTTGCCAATTTGGAGTGTCTTTCCTTCCCCAACAAAAATAGGTTCGAATCCTCTCCTTTGACCATGTATGTTGGCTTTCTCTTTATGAAACTGGTCATTAGGATTGAATATAGACTCCAATGTTACCAAACCCTTTGGAAGCTTATTTGTCCACAACTGCACTACTTGGTCCCTATACTGCTGCTCTAATTTTTCTTGATTCCTAGATGATAATTCAGCCTCTTCTTGCAAGAAATTAACGATCATTGATCATTCTCAAACACTTGCCAACTTGTGTTGTTATCTAGAACTGTTGGCCTTACAATCACATGGATATGTGGTTGTGTTTTGTCTCTTTTGATACTATCAACCACATCAAATGTTGCTCCAACTGCTGCAATCCTATCTCAGAACTTCATTATTCTTCCTGGGTATGGACACAATGTTGAAAGCTTCAAATTCTTCAATTAGGTCCCATACCCTATTTTTGTAGCTCTTGAGTAGGTCATTCTTTGCAGACATGTTCCCCATAACTTGATTGACGATTAGCTTGCTATCACCAAATACTTACAAATTCTTTATGCCTCTTTTCCTGGCCCAATGAACTCCATGAACCAAAGCCTCATATTTAGTTGTGTTATTCAAACATGCAAACTAAAATTTGAAAGCTAAATAATACTTTATGTTATGTGGTGAAACTAACATTGCACCTCCTCCAACACCTTGTTTGCTTCTTGAACCATCAAAAAATAGTTGCCAAACTTCATTTTCATCCTTATTTTCTGGCTTGGTGATGTTAGGAATGGGGAATCTTCTTCGTGTACACAATATACACCCAATTTAGATTCTTCCATCTCCTTGTATGGGTCAAATGAATGTCTTTTGTTTTCCCATTCATCCAGAGTCAAATCTAGAATACCCTCAACCTTAGTACTAGTTTCTAAATCATTTGAACATTCTTCCTAATCGAAAGTGAGAAATTTGCATTGATAGGACTTGGCACATGAGGCTCAATGTGAAATTTTGCAATCGGTTCTAACTGATTGTAGCCTTAGCTCCATACCTTGTCCTGAAGATCATGTGTGACCAATCCATAGATAGATATCCACCAATTTTGGCAGTGAAATCTCTTGACAAACATAGTGCAAAGAGTGGTGGTAAGTCAATAACAGATACATCCTGCAGAACTATTACATTTGGGCAGGCATGCAGTGTTAGGATTAACCCTTTGATGACCCCAACTATTCCTACTATTGTCCCATCCAGTTGCACTACTCCTCTCAAGGTATTGGCTCATACTTTAGACCCAATTGATCTACTATTTTCTTTGGCATCACTGAGCTACTTGCACCTGAATCAATCATGCAGTTATGTACCAAGTTGTTCCCAACAATCAATGACACATAGAATGGTGGAGGCTTCAAATTCTTGCTTGGTTGACTTCCACCCTGTTGTAATGCATTAGTGAGAACTTCTCCGACTCTGGTCTAATCTATTCAAGGTAGACCAATTAGCCATTGCAGCTTGCAACAAATCTCATTGTCCTAGGATCGCTAGTGACTCCCACATGGAAATTTTCACATGTGTTTTCTTCATCTGATCGATAATGTTGAAAGGGGATGAATTATCCTTTTGTTTCCCCTTACTTGGTGTGACCTTTTTTGGTGCTTGAACAGGCACATGTGCTGCTGCAATGGGTGCCTTAGGCTGATTTTACACATTGGGGGCTGCATTTGGTCTACTAACTCCTTGTTGTGTAGGAGTGGGATGAGAAACAATAATATTAGATTTTTTCCTCCTCAATGCTCCTCTTCTATGATCGCGTATTGGCATTTGCACACCTAAAAAGGAGGTTTATTAACTCCACAAAAGTCTTCTATGTGCCAATTAACCAATGTGGTTTCCATTGGAGGTACCTCTTGTTGAGTTTTGTGCTATTGATTTCCTTCTTGACTTGGTTCTTGGGACACACCAATGGTCTGTACCATCAAGGCTTGGTTTAGTGCACCATTGAAACACGTTGATTGATTGTGAGGTAGATTACAAGGGTAACACTAGTCGTAGTCCTGTGCCATGTTGTTTTGTGTTGGAACCAAGGCCCTCGATGTTGAAGCTGTGTTTGGATCATATGGTCGGAATGGCCTAGTAGCTTGAGGTTGTCCTTGGTTCTGGTTTTGATTTGCAGCCTGAGCTGGTGGTCTATTTTGCTGATATGGGGTCTAGCTTGATATTGATTTTGAGGCTGATACGGCCTAGAAATTTGAGCTTGTTATCTCTTGATAGTCACTAGCTCATTTCCTAGGTTCTGTAGTTGTTTCATAACCTCTTGTAGCTCTTTTAAAGTGCTTGAAGAAGTTGAAGCCTCACTATTGCTTTGATTCTAGGGGCTGGAATGAAATTCAATTTTGGCATTTGACTAGTTATAAGAGCTCCCATGTTTGGATAGAGAGGAATTGGTGGCCTTGGTGCTAGCTTACCAGCTTGAATAAAACAATTTTCATCTCTAATAGCAATGTTATAGGCTATGGGTAAGGTTATACCTCCCATGGATTGTATCATCATGGCTATATATGAATTTATAGCCTTCAAGAAATAAAGGAATGCTCCTTCGGTAGTTGGTCTAATAGCTATCAGAATCCTGTCCCATGTTCGCTAGAATCTGAAGTTGAAATCAGTCAACTGTTCATTAGGATCCCTCTTAATAGTTGTCAATTGTTCCAATAAAGACAAATTATCTCCCTTTTCCCCAAATTGATTATGGAGGGTTGTGCATAAATGATCCCAATTCTAGATAGACCCTGTTGTGAGGCTCCTAAACCATTGCAAAGATTTTCCTTTAAAATATGAAGCTAACAACTTGACCGCAATATCCATTTCATTGATTTCATGAATTGTACACAGACATTTGCAATGTCCTGGATGTGGTCAATTGGAGTTGTCTAGTTCTCTCTAGTGAAATATGGGATGTTCTTCAATGCCATAATTGGAACTGGATTTTGAGCATTTAGGGCAAGTGGGCTACTTCCCATGAAGTTGACATAGGGATTGGGTTGTGCCATCCTAATTGGTCAGAGAACTCTCATTGATTGAAGAAAAGGTCTACCAGGTGGAGGCATAGACAAAGTCCTGTTAGGTGGAGATGGTGATCTTTGCGGTCTTCTTCCTCTCCTTCCTCTGCCTGGTGATAATTGTAGGTAAACAAACAATCCCTCTTCTCGAGTATTAGACCTAGTTCAAATTCTTCTCATGTACTTGGGAAACCTGTGCTACTACACCACTGAATTCTATCCCTTTGGAGTCACCAGATGTGTTGGGAAATGAGCCTCTAAAGGCTAGATTTTGACAAGTTACACACCAAACTTGACAAGAATAAAAATGAAAAACTTGAAGGACCTGTGTATTTGATATTCTGGAGGTTGAAAATTGATTTTGAATGATAGTCTCGAAAACCTAAAAATATAAGACTCCCAAAATTCCAAAATCCCGAAACACGAAATTCGAAAACCCAAAACCCGAAATACGAAATCCCAAAACTCAAAGTTCCAAAATCGAAACTCGAAATTCAAAAAACTCTGAAATTTCAAAAATCAAAATTTTAAAATAATAAAATACCCTTTTGAAGATTAGCCCCCAGATCTATCAACTGGTTAAACTTGGACCTATTTTGAGCAAGTTAAGCCTCTGAAAATTGATTTCAGACTTCAGCCTGAGAGGTGAAAAGTCTGAATTTGATGAAAATTTCTTTGAAGATTGTAGAATGACCTTTTAGTCCCACCGGGCGTGCCAAAACTATTGATGTGTAATCACAACACCCCTGAATGTCTGTAACTCGATGGGTTAAGACTCTCAGTGTGATTGCATAACATGGAGCTTTTCCCAAAGTGTGGGACTTTGCAATCGAGAAAGCTCTCTAGATGAAGGCTAGTTCCTATTCCTCTGTTTAGGTGCACACATACAATTTGCAGAGGATCTACTCTAAAACCTACTCTAACTTTGCCAAGGAGACAGGGTTAAGAAGATGCAAGAAAATAAACCTAAATTAATAGAGGTGATGCACCAAAGGAATGTTGAACACCTACTTTGCAATTAAACACAAACCATTAAAAGTGTAATACAACCACCATGCACAGATAACAGAATTGTAATGAGAGATCAGGAAGATATAATGAACATAAGAGAGGGTTGAAATCATCCACAGACTTATTTTTATTGCTCCAATAATTTGATACAGTCCATTACAATGGCAAGAGGAACAAACTTGCATTACAGTTTGAAATGGGAGGTTTTAACTCCAAAAATTCACTTGTAGATCAAAGAAGAAGGGAGGGTGCAAAGAAAAATTGTCCAAACTTTTAGAAAATGCCCCTCCTTACAATATATAGGAAGAATTAGAGAAGGAGATGAGAAGAATCTAAATCTTGATCCAACCACCCAAGAAAATGCATTGAATTTTCCTGCAACAATGATGGGTTCTACTGCAAAACCCATGCCTCCATGTGTTGTTCCTTGTTGGGCAAGAAAGGAAGCCCATACTTCATTAATGGTGGTAGGTGAGAAACCTAGGATACCTCAAAAAATGGTGAACTGTATTTCTTCATTTTGAATAACTTAGTCTCACTAATTTAAAGATATCGAGTCATAGGTGTGTATTATACGTTGAGATCTTTCCAAAAAAGTATTCTCTTTCTCAAATCCGAGCTTCTTTTCGAAAGATATGGCCATTTGAAGTTCAAGCTACATTTTACAAAAATGGTGGGTTCTTGATCTTGTTTGAGAGTTCTAAAAGCCTGAAACTCAAAAATCTGAAATTTTGCACTTTTAGACTTCCGAAATTCAGACTTTTGCATTTTGGAGAAAAAAAATGTTCATCTACCAAATTGCTTGAAAGTTCGAAAGTCGAAAACCGAAATTCTGAAATTTTGGACTTTGGGACTTGAGAAATTTAGACTTTTTGTCTCCTTATCTGATGTGATTCCCAAAATCTTAAAAACCCTAAAAGTCTGAATTTTGGACCTTCGGACTTTGGGAATTCGAGAACTTTTGGGTCCATTTCTGCATGCATCCAAGGTTGCCAAAAACCCCAAAAGTCTGAAATTGAGACATTGGACTTTGGGGTTTTGGACATTTCGAGCCCATTTTCCAACTTGCTCACCGAGAATTCCTAAAACCCAAAATTCCAACATTTCACACTTTCGGACTTCGGAATTTCATACTTTTGGTAGCCATTTTTTCCCTTTTTTTGAAACACCAAATTTTCTAAATTTTGAGAAACTTCAGGATTTATGATTAGGGGATCATTTTTGATATCACAAGTTCCCTAAACATCCCTAAAGCGTGTCAAGTATAGAATATCATTGTAGGAGCTTTATGAGGACTATGAGAATGTGAAAAATAGACATTGGGAGCTCTAGTTATGTTTGGTCAAAGTTTGGTCAACGGGAAAGTCAACTTTAGTCAATTGGTCAATATTGGACCAATGGCACTGTGACATGTGGCTAAAAGGAAAAAGGGTAGTCATTTGTTGGTTTTTGACCTCCGGTCTTCGACATGTGTAAAAGTTGGTGGCCGCAACAAGAGGCTCAACTTTTTTTAACAGAGGGGAGCCTGACCATTATGTGGACTAGTTTATCACCGACATGGTGGGTCCACAAGCCACAATGTGGCTTAGAACCACTTAGCCATATTTCATTTTGAATATCATAGTCTTATATGGTCAAATTTTATATTATTCACCATATTACTATACAATTTCAATTTGCAATGTTTGCACTTCAAAATTCTAACTTTTGGGGCCATTTCCTACACGCATCCCAAGGTTGCAAAAACCTTGAAAGTCTAAAATTTAGACATTTGGACTTTGGGTTTTCAGACATTTTGAGCCCATTTTCCAACTTGCTCATTTGAGAATTCCCGAAACCGAAAGTATGAAATTTGAGACTTTTAGACTTCGGAATTCAGGACTTTTGGTTGCCATTTTTGCCCTGTTTTTCGAAATGCCAAAATTTCTAAATTTTGAGAAACTTCAGGATTTCTCCATTATTTTTCCTCTTTAGATCTGATCTTCATAGACATCCCATTGGTGGTGATGAACACGACCTTGCATTTCATTGCGAGGTCGATTGCAACTTGATATTCAAAATTGGATGTGAGTTCGTGTGAATGAATGGTCCCTTCAATTTTCTCTTCGTGCAAGGTTGTGTTGCCCAATTTTTCTTGAGGGGGAAAAATGGAAAATGGAGACTTGGTCATGTTAGTTTCAATTATCTCAAGATAGCTTGGTTAAATCGATACATATATGGTACATTAGTTACCATCTCTTCGAAGGATACAGACAAGTGTCCCTCATTGCTTAACAGAAAACAACATAGAGCTTCATTCTAGAAGAGTACATATCAAGCTCATGGTAAGATTGATCTAGTTCATACTGATCTTTACGAGTCCAATGCAACCAAGCCATTCTAGATTTTAGTACTTCATGCTTTGTGTTGACGACTATTCGAGAAAAATGTGGATTTTTTGTCTTCGCAAGAAAAGTGAAGCTTTTGAAACCTTCAAGAAGTTCAAAGTAGTCATTGAGAACAAACCTGGTCATAACATCAGAACTCTCCACTCGAGATCTAGGGGAATTCACCAAGAATGAGTTTAAATACTACTTACAAACTCACAAGATTCGTCGAAAAATGCCTCCTCCACACACACCACAACAAAATGGTGTTGTTGAGAGAAGAAATCATACTATTATGGAAATGGTGTGATGCATGATCGATGACTCTAGAATTGCAAAGACATTCAGGCGAGCGCAGTAGAAAGACAACAATGTATTTTTTTGAGCAGAGTACTCATAGTTTCTCTTGATGGAGTAACACCACAAGAAGCATGGTCAAAGCAGAAACCATCTATTGCACACCTTAGAGTATTTGAGTGCAAAGCAAGTATGCACGTACCTAAGAAAAACATAAATAAATTTGACTTGAAGTCATAAAAACTCATCTTCATTGGGTACAGTGAAGAGACTCTTGCATGATTGATGGATCCAAAGACTAGAAAAGTCTACACTAGTAGAGATGTTGAGTTTTTTAGAAGAAAGAAGTAAAGTCTCCTCCTCTAGGCTCACCTAATGTAGATTATTCACCGGTTGTAAAAATGAATCGATGTTCCCATATATGATGAAATTTATGATGGGGATGATGGTGTTGATCAAATAGAACCACAACCCATGGGAACAATTCAACGTATGCCCAAGTGGTGTACTATCACGTTACTAGATGCAAGAATGTATGCTCCACCGGATACATCCACCTCTAGACCACAGACTCATAGTAAAGCAAGAGAAGAAGTTAAATTTGCTTTGATGAGTAGATTTATCAAGTCTGATGAGCCCTCTATAGTCAAAAGCTTGGAAAGATGCCATGGACTCGAATATCGGTCAGTAATGAAAAATAACACATGACAACTTGTCGATCTTTCAACAGGAAGAAACCCATTGGATGTAGATGGATATTCAATATGAAGTATAAAGGATATGGGACAGTGGACAAGTACAAAGAAAGACTCGTAGCAAAGGGGTATGCACAAAAATAAGGCATTGAATACGAGGAGAAATTATCTCCCATATCTAAGATCAAAATGATCAGGATGATATTTTCTCTAGCTGCATAGTTTGGTTGGAAAGTCCATCAAATGGACGTAAAAAGTGTCTTCCTGAATGAAGATTTACAAGAAGAAGTCTATATGACTCAACCTAAGGGGTATGTAGTACTTGGTCAAGAAGAAAAGGTATGCAGACTCAGGAAATCTTTGTATGGCCTCAAATAGGCACCCCAGGGCATGGTACATCAAAATTGATGAGCATCTTGTACAACATGGATTTGTTAGAAATCCATACGATCCCAATATTTACCTCAAAATCAAGGGGGAGATTGTGATTGTGATTGTCTATGTCGATGATCTAGTCATCACTAGTAGTTTAGTGAGGATGATCGATGCAACGAAGAAAGATCTTAATCGATTATTCGACATGAAAGATTTTGGGATAATGCACTATTGTCTTAGATTATAAGTATAGCAGAAAGAATCACATCTTTGTTTCTTAAGTGAAATATACCAAAACAACACTCGAGAAATTTAGGATGATGGATCGCACATTGATTGCTACACCTATGGATAACATATTGCAGTTATCTCATTCAGATCCATCTCCTGAGGTAAATTCCACTCTCTATCGGCTAGTTGATTGGGAGTATCATTTACCTAACTCGCACTAAACCAGATATCAACTTTTTATTAAGCTATCTATCCAGGTTCATGCAAGAACGAAAATATTTTCATTGGAAAGAAGTAAGGCACATCTTGATATATCTCAAAGGATTAGTGGATCTTGGTCTAGAATACAAGAAGAAGAACAACTTCTTCTTGTCAGGATATTTGGATTCAAATCATGCAGGCAATATTGATGATAGAAAATCCACTTCAGGATTTGTGTTCTTTATGAGATCTGGACCAATATCATGGGGAATAAATAAACAACACTTTGTTTCTCTTTCTTCAATAGAAGCCCAATATCGTTTTGTAGGAGAATCTGTCTATGAAGTGATTTGGCTACGTCACATACTCGAAGGACTTGTAATACCACAAGAAAAACCGACCTCCATGTATGTTAACAATGAAGGTGTTCTCAAACTTGTTCACAATCCATTTTTTAATGAGAGAACAAAACAAATTGAGGTACATGTGCATTTCATACGTGAGAATGCATTGAAGCACAATATACATCTTCGTTTTTGTCCAACAAGCGAGATATCTTCACAAAGTCACTTGCACATGACAAATTTGAGTTGTTCGAGATAATTCCTCTCCTCATCCCTCGAGACAATGCAAAATTAAGGGGGGGAATGTTAGGATAAATACATTATTATTTTAATTAATTATGCATTGCATAGTTAGATTATTTATTTATTGTTATTTGGTTGTATTTATTTATAACCTATTGTATTGTTTATTTGTTGCAACTATATTTATTTGTGTTTAGTTGGTTATTGCTTCCTGGATGTATTTTGGAAGTTGTTATAACAATTATATTTGTATTCATCTATTATACAATTCCTATAAGAATTTGCAGCACTCCATTGTATCTTTGGTTGATTGATATTAATAAAATTTATCATCCTTCCTCTGTTGCTCAAGTTTACAAAAAAGTGGGTAACAAAACTAATTAGTCACTTTTATTAAATGAATTTTCATGTCCTTGTACTTTTTGGAAGAAATTGACTAAATTATGGTTGACATTTATAAAATAATAATGTAGCTAGTTATTTAATTGCTATGGTTTAGTTATACTCCCAAAAATTAATTTTATTGATTAGTTTATTCTCCATTATAAATTTATGTCATTTATGGTAGAAAGGGCAGTTCCAAATATATCAGAATGAGATTGGATCCTAAATCCTTGCCTATGATAGTCTCACCTTGATTACGTTATGATCCATTAAATGAACCACTACACTAGAACAATGGCAAAGAACTTGATTGTGCCTTCCTATATATTTGAACCCATTTTGGACACGATTTTCTTATGTATCTTTACAAGATTAAGATGATAAATTCTTGTAGTTTTCCATGTCATGTATATAACATTTGATTCAAGGTTTGAGTTTAATGTGTGGCATGATACTCAATCTGTACTTTAGTAATCCTCCTACAAAGACACATTGCATATATCCTTAGTGCATCTTGAAATGTTACACTTAGTTAAAAGTTCTATAAACTTGGTATGGACTTGGAACTCAAGGATATTTGATCATGTTAATGAGAATGGGCATAATACACCTCGTTGGTAAGCTCATAAAGGCGTCCTTGGTGTTTTTACTTATATGAAAGCATGGGAATGTCTTAACTACCTCGTAGTAGACCCCATTGTATAATGTTTGCATGTGGATCATAGATAGGGTTAAGATATGACTAGTACCTCTTAAGGGGTAATTTGTGGGTGAATATTATATTCACAAAGTAATCATAGAAATGTATAGAGTAACTAGAGCCACTTCTTTAACTTAATGTTATCTCTATTTTCCATTGATAAGACGAAAAAAATTGTTGTGTGTAGTATCTTTACTTATGGTAACATCCTTTTTCATCTCAAAGAGGAGTCCTTGACTAATGGTCAATCTCCCTAGGAAGCCTTTAACTGATCTACAATATTTGTACTCAATCATTAACCTCTCATGTTTTTCCATAGGATCCTTGTAATATCTTGTGGTATGTGTGTAAGTACGTTTAGCGTAAGCGGAATAATTGTGTTACTTCAACTATTCTCTAAAGGATGTGAACATTCCCATTAAATCCTTACAGATAAAGTTTTACCTTGTCAAGTAGAAAGAAATACCTTTGGATTTTACAAAGGTATTGTGAAATAAGGGTGTTGATTACCCCCGGTTTGAATTTAGTATGGTGTAGTTCCTTGAGTGCAATGAAATAATTAATTGTTGTACCTCTTCAAAGTTATCGGTGAGCGAAACCTTGAAATACATTACTCAAAGGTAAATATGGTGTCTCGAAGGCATTTGAATATGTAAGGTGAGTGAATCCCTCACTTGTAATAGGTGTTTGGGGCTTGTGTTGGTCATAAAAATGAACACAATGTTTAGAGAGATATCACACTCCCTAGATTCCTAAGTCCCTAAACATTAATTTATTACTTTGTAACTAGGAATTTTTCTAAAAGACTGATAATAAAAGACCTAAGCAACAAGTAAATGTAATAAGAGCGAGAGTATATGAGATGTCCGTTAAAATAAAATGTTACATGGAGTTCATATTATAACTGAATTGGGAATTCTTATGTTGTTAAAAATGAATATAAATTGCTCCCGATGAGATCAAACAATCAGAAAAACATAAAACTATTGTTTGGGATATAAAATTAGCTACATGAAAATGTAAAATATACCCTTACCAATAATTCAATTATTAAAACTACAAAAATAATAATAAAATTTAAATGTACTATAATGGATGAAATTTTTTGTGAAGTAGATAAATATGTAGCTTTGAGAATGAGCATATGATCTTACATGCCTAATACCCTTCAAACATATAAGGTTAAATAATGGAAGTTAACTATCAATAAGATGTAACCATGAAAATGATGTGTGGTGGATCTTGTCTATCCTTAAGTTCATATTATGGTTGGGTCTTTGATCGAATCCTTTTGTTTGAGATAGTGTGACACCAATGTACACCTCATGTTATCCTATTCTAATGTGGGTTTGTGTTTGTTCAATCGTCTCATTTGATGTTAAGTTATGATAAGTGGGTCAAAGTGGTGTCATGTAATAATCAATTAAAGACAAAAAAATTATTCTAGTAATTTTACTATTATTTTTGGGTGTGTGAATTGCTATGCATTATAGTTGGTATCGAATGAAGGTTCATGCTCTCAAACCTCTGGGAAAGTTGGTGTTGTGATTGTTATTCATGATGGAAGAGTAGTTGGAAGATTAATGTGTTATTATGTTGTGATGTGAGAACCATTGTATTTTATGCGATATAAATTTACTTGTCATGCTTATAGCCTTATGTGGACTAGTTGTGGTGTTTATGTGTCTCGTGATGAGAATACACTCTCCATCCCTTATGAATTCAATGTGTACTACACATGTGTTACCACCTTGTTGTGTGAAAACCATGTTATTTTGAACTATGAAAGTGTGGTGACATATCATCATCTTGTGATAGAGTATATGTACAATCAATGTGTTACATGAAAAATGTTCTTCCTAGTGAGTTGTGTCATATCATGTAGTTGCCACCATATTATGACTTATTGTAATGCCCGCTAAAACAATCCACTTGAGACCCAAGAACAACCTAGGATAGTCAGAAGAATTATGGGATAATTTTTTTTTTTTAAAAAAGTGTCTACTACCAGGTTACAAGACAACAATTTTCGTAAGCAAGTTTTCAAGCCAAATACTATTAATAGCTTATAGTTTTGTTAATATGAAAATTATAAAAGATCACAAGGTCCAAACTTAGGGTTAGATTAATCAATTAGGTTAAGAGGGTAATTTCTCCCTATACCACTCTCTAATAGGCTTAAAATATTCAACTTGATTTTTCTCCAAATTAATGCACTCAAAACTTCCCAAAAATATTTCCATTAGATAGGAAATTTCCTCACCTTTCCGGTGATATAAATAAGTCCTCATAACTCCTCATATTTCTCAAGTTATGGGATGATGGACCTTGGGAGGAAAATTTTCCCAAGAGCGGGCTTGCGGGCTTGGGAAGAAAATTTTCCCCAACTCGGGCCTACAAGCCTTGGAGAGAAATTTCACTGGAGGAGGAATGTGGACCGGTGGGGCGGGGAAGCCAATTTTTCCCAAATTTATTTTTGAAAACGCTTAAGGTTAAAATCGATCCGAGCCTCCATCGACGCCAAAAAGCCACATATCGATCAATGATTGGCTGCGGGGCGGCGGAGCCGTGGAGGAAAAATTGCCAAATTAAATTTTTGGACTTAGATCATTTTTAGAAAAAATGAAGGCTTGTGGATTAGTGGAGTGGTGGGAAACTTCATGAATTTTCACCTTTTGGGCAAAAAAAAAAAAGGAAAGTTTTAGCCGCGGGTCCACCCAAGAATATTTTATTCATTTAAATTTGACAGTTAGATTATTTTGAGCCGAAATGAAGTAAAAACTTTAGAAGGCCATAACTTTTGATAGGGAACTCAATTTTTGGAAAACGAGGACTTTCTGGAAATATCTCGACATCCTCTTTGCACAAAAACCTTAAGAATTTGATTTTGATAAAGTTTAAAGGGTCAATTTTGAGAAAACGTCTTTTCTGTCACTTAGAAGTGAACTGGTATTTTTAACTTATCAATTTTGTTCAAATTTTCCATTAATTATTTCTCAACATGCCAAATAGACATGGAGTATTTCACTTGGAAGATTTTAGGATAGATTGCAAGATTAAATTTGCTTGATTGATTTGCATTCAAAAATTATCAATGTTCACACAGCAGAAAACCTGTAATTTCACCTTTACTCGATTTGAAAGGTTCTTTAAAAATTTCTTGAGTGTTTTAGTTTAGTTTGGGGATCATTTTGATCTCATTAAGTCCAATTGAATATTTCATTTGTCTCTTATAGATTTATAGGGTTGTTTTGGACATTTGATAAAAAGGAATCTGTAAAGTATATGGTGAAGTAGAAATGAAGTTTGTACATTTCAAGAACAGAGATTAAACTATCTCTTTTGCCATGCAATGAAAACATTGAATTTATTCCATGCTAGTTTTAAATAGTTTTCTTTCCTTCAATCAAAAGATAAAGACAAGAATGCAACTTCTATTATTTTATTTTTTTAATTAAACATTTCAAATGAGACAGAGTAGTGCAATATTTCTTCATACGTGCTTCCTTTTCACTTTTATAAACATGATTTCCAATGGAAATAATATCATATGAACAAGGAAAAACACTTCTATTATTTCAAAGGAATATCTTACAACTTCTTTCCCATTTATTTTCAAATTACAACATACCAAATGCATATCTTTCTTTTTTGTTCACAGGACTGAATACAAGATATATTCTTCCACATTTATGCAAAAATAGAAAACAGGTATATCTCTTTCACATTTCGAATTACAAATTTCATAGCCAATACAAAACATCTTTCCATCACAAATAATGTACAAGGTCATCCACTTCAAAGTGGGAAAGGGTTCCAATAAGAATAATCTCAACAAGGATTGTCAAGCTTGTTTTTTTGTTTTCTCTACTCTAGAACAACATGAATATCCTCCATTTTCTTTATTTCAATTTGATCACAAAAAAATAGGGGAAAGGAAACGCTCTCCACCCAACCAAGACATCCAATGAAAAGGAGAAGCCACCCTTCTTCATTGGCCCCCGAGCCCCAACCATATAGCAATAAGAGATGTTTTCCAACACATGGAAACAATAAGATTCCACAACACAAAGAAAAATTTCTCATTCAAAACACAGTCCAAAAATAAATGTAGTTTGCAACCAGAATAAAGACAACAAACAACACTCAGGATTCATCATGCAAGCCAAAGGAGTAAGAAACTATGGGGGGTGCTGCTTATGCCTCCCAAGGGGAAATGGGTATCACCACTTGAAAAAACCACCAAAATATATACGTATATCATTTAAAATCCCTGACATGCCCTTATGCCTCCCCAAGTACCTCTTATTCCTCACATTTCCTTATGCCTCCCCAACCTCTTATGGCACCCCATAACGAGTAAAGCAATGCAAGTTATTTCTTTGTAAGGTGGAACCAAAATTCCAACTCCCTCCACACTTATACCTCTAGAAAAACACTTATGCCTCCCATAGAAATACCCCATAGTATTCTCCTACACCATCCCTAGGAAATCTACTCGAACAACCCACACACAAGCCAAAACATTCACAATAATAATATTTGCACAATAAAAGAAGAGCATTTCAAGAGCCAAGCTCTTACATATCCATAAAGGAGTTTGTTTCAAGTTCCAACCAGCAAGCTTTCCAATACAAAACAGTCCAAGATCAATGAAACACAGGCCTGTAAAAAGTCTGCAACTTTCTCCAAAAGCAAGAGCTCTAAACAAAATAATTCACCCCCAAACCAAGTATGTAAAAAGTGAAGTGACCAAAAGGGTGTAACCCCAAACAATAAAATGAATTTGAATATATCGAAGGGGGGAGAGAGGAGGATGAGGTGGATATTTTTGTAGGATGCCACATCACACATCCTCAACTTCAACTCACAAGTCAACTTCAATCTTCAAGACACAATAAATAAGTAGGTGAATAATATGACAATTTTACTTACACACTCAAATCAAGCCCAAACCCCAAAGGACTGAAATTAATACATGTAAGAAAAGTGCAATTAAAACCTACAATTTGTCTTCCCAAAATGCATTATAAAAGTCTAATTTTAACTCCCAAACCATAGGTATGGTTGGTAAATGAATTTAAGAGGTATGGGACAAGTTTAACTTGTCCCATAAGCCTCCAAGGACAATTTCGAATTTCAAGAAAGTGGAGTGTTTCACACTCAAAAGTTAACTTACACATCACTTACATATCACTTACACATTACTTATAACACTTTAAATCATGGCAAAAACTCTCATTAATTACCTTCTTATGACATATTTGATTCATTTATTTTAACAATATGATTACTCACAATATTTACACACCATTTAATAATTAATGAAAGGGGTAAATGCACCACAAAATAAACACATGCAAACATTAACAAAGGGACCAAATAAAAGAAATACATAAAACCCCTTGGTCACATTTAAAGGTGATCCCCCATGGGAATCCCTAACAAAAAAACACACACAAACAAACAATACAAGTTGCCATGGTGACCTTGTTGAATTCATCTAGAATTCCAATGTGGTTGGTCTCTAATCCCTCGATGTTTGTTGTGATATTTTAACCTGCAAAACAAAAATAGCTCCTTCACCTCATGGCCATATCAGAACATTAAAAATAATATAAATATAATTCCAAAATCATCTAGATATATAAATCACAACAACATCAAAGCAATCTAACAATATCATTTATAGTTTTATCAACAACTATATCATCATCCAATAATTTCCATTTCTAGGTCTACTCACAATATCCAAATATCAAATGTCCAAACAACATCCATAATATAACCATGTCAATCAGTATATCATCATCGAAACCAAAATGGATCTATTAGTCATCATGCACCATATATGAATCAAAGTCCTCAATAAACCATGATCTAACATTTAACATCATTCTAAATTAAACTATAACAATGTCCATAATATAGTTAGCAGTATCTGGATCAATATCAAAAGGTGTCGAAGGAAAGCGGGCACTACACTTATCATGAGGTATGTCATGCGTTTTATTGTAATTGTGTATATATAATGTCGTTAATCATTATATTTTTCATATATATGTGCTTTTGTGTTTGTTGGGGTTAGCACACCGATTGTATAGACAATATATTAGATCTAAGCATACATGCAAATAAAAATGGATATTCTACCAGAAGAATTATACAAAACAAGAGACATAAATCAACACCATATTTAACATGGTTCACCTAGTGTGGGCTACGTCCACCAAGAAACAAGCCAATCTATTATCCAAATCTTTGACAAGATATACAATGAAGATTTACAATCTTCTACACTTCTTAGATGTTTAGTACTTTCTTCCTTCAAGATTTTTGATTCTTCACCAAGAATTCTCTCTCACATAATTATCTTGTAATTATGATACATCCATTACTTCTAAACCCTATCTTTTATGCTTATATAGTCATTTATAAACTTAGGGCACTTAGCCATGCAATTACATCCAATAAATCTACTTTAATGCTAAAAATAGATTTAATTCTCGAGAGTTAATTAAAACTTTCTCGCACAGGTAACCGACGCCGATTAACCCTGACCGACACCTTGGTTATGCCTCGACCCGGCATGGGTTACTTTTCCGACTGGAATGATTGATGCCGATTAGCCTTGACCGACACCGATTATCCCTGACCGACGCCGGTTACTGTATTTTCCAGCAAGTTCCAATTACATGCTAAAATGAAGTAATTAAGCTTCACAACTCAATAATCTCCCACTTGGAGTTTAATTACTGCACCATACATGTATAGCATCATTCTTGGATCCTTCCTTGGCTTTGTTTCTTCCTCTTCAAGTTTCAAACTCAAAGACCAATAGAAGTGGAGTGTAGCTCCAACTTCTCCTTTGTTAATGGCTTTGTTAGCATATCCGCAGGGTTCTTGCTTATATGAATCTTTTCTAGATTCAACTGTCCATCCTCCAATACCTACCGTATGAAGTGATATCTCAACTGAATGTGTTTCGTTCTCGAATGAAATGCTGAGTTCTTTGCTAAATGAATTGCACTCTGACTGTCATTGAACAGTTTACAATTACTTTGCTCCTTTCCCAACTCTTCCATGAACCTACTCATCCATATCATCTCCTTGCTAGCCTCTGTAGTTGTAACATACTCTGCCTCTGTAGTAGACAAAGCCATAACCTTCTGCAATCTCAAAATCCAACTAACTATCGTTCCACCTACTGTGAAAATATATCCAGTAGTGCTCCTCCTACCATCCAGATCTCTAGCCATATCCAAATCAACATAGCCACGTAATGAAATATTTGAACCTCCATAGCATAACTGCATGCTAGATGTCCCTTTCAAATACCTGAGTATCCATTGGACTGCTTTCCAATGCTCTTTACCTAGATTAGCCATATATCTACTCACAACTCCCACTACCTATGCAATGTCTGGTCTTGTACAAACCATAACATACATGAGACTTCCAATTCTTTGAAGCATATGGCACTCGTGTCATGTATTTGATCTCCTCTTGTGATGAAGGACATTGATCTTTACTCAATTTGAAGTGTCCATCCATAGGTGTGCTAACATGTTTTGCATTTTGCATGTCGAACCTTTTTAACACCTTGTAGATATAATCCTCTTGAGAAAATACAATTTCTTGTTTTTCTTGTCTCTATGTATTTGCATGCTAAGAATTATTTTTGCAGCTCCCAAATCCTTCATTGCAAACGTGTGAGCTAGCTTTCTCTTAAGCTCATCAATGTCCTACATACTAGATCCTGTAATAAGCATATCATCCACATACAATAACAAAATAATATAGCTCCCATTTTCAAGCTTCTTGAAATAAACACAATGGTCAGATTCACATCTCAAGTAACCATGCTCATGCATAAAACTATCAAACCTCATGTACCATTTCCTTGGAGCTTGCTTGAGTCCATATAGGATCTTTTTTAATCGCACACTAATTTCTCCTTACCCTTGACTTCATACCCAAGAGGTTGCTGCATATAAATATCTTCATCAAAATCACCATGAAGGAAAGCCGTCTTCACATCTAGTTGCTCTAAATGTAAATCTTCTACTGCAACTAAAATCAATATAGTACGAATAGAAGTCATCTTAACAACAGAAGAAAATATTTCAACAAAGTCAATAAATACCTTTTGTGCAAATCCCTTTAATACAAGCCTTGCCTTGTACCTTTTCTGTCCACCCTCTTCTTCCTTAATTTTGTAAACCCACTTTTTCGCAATGTTGTCTTTCTTGCTCGAAATTTAACCAAATCCCAAGTTTGGTTCTGTTCCAAAGAGTTCATCTCCTCATCCATGTTATGCTCCCACTGAACGTGAGTTTTATCCTGTATTGCTTCTTCAAAGCTTTCTAGTTCACCACTATCAGTCAATAATAGATAAAATAGAGAAGGTGAAAATATTTCTAGAAGTTTACTTACCCTTTGTGACCTTCTCACAGGAGTTTGGGGTACCGGAGGCTCAATCTGGACCTCCTGGACATTAGTATCAACTTCTAACAATGACCGACACTGGTCACCTCTAACCGACGTCAGTTCGGCTAACCGATGCTAGTTCTGATCCTCTATAACCGTTGGTGGTTCATCGACCGATTCGGTCAGTCCTAACCAACCACGATTCATGTGTATTTCGAAAGTGTTTCTTTAAAATCGAAAGTTCATTTTCATCAATAAACTTCTCAATTTTTTTATCTTGGGGAACAATATTTGATCCCTGTACATTATCTTTTCATTCCATTCAACATCATAGCTCCTAACAATTTTAGAATTCTCTAAATCCCAAAAATGAAAACTAAAATCACCAGATCCATAACCAATGAAAGTGCACCTCTTGGATTTTGCATCCAACTTTTTTCTATTTTCTCTATCAACATGCACAAAAGCTTTTGAACCAAAAACTTTAAGAAAAGAAAGATCTACCTCTTTTCTAGTCCATGTTTCCTCTGGTATTCCTCCATCTAGTGAACTTGAAGGGCCACGGTTAATCAAATAAACTGTTGTATCAACTGCTTCTACCCAAAACTACAAGGGAAATCTAGAATGTATCCTCATACTTCTAGCACGTTCCATGATTGTCCTGTTCATTCTCTCTACAACACCATTCTCATGTGGTGTTCTTGGAACCGTTCTTTCTCTACGTATCCCATTCACTGAACAATAATAATTGAAAGTCTTACTATAGTATTCACCACCATTTTCAGATCTAAGGCACTTTAACTTAGAATTTGATTCATTCTCAACAAGGGCTTTCCATATTTTAAAAGTTTCAAAAACATTAGATTTGCGTTTAATACAATAAACCCATACCTTTCTTGTAGCATCATCAATGAAAGTAACATAATACTGGGA
Source organism: Taxus wallichiana var. yunnanensis (assembly GCA_018340775.1). Classification (NCBI taxonomy): domain Eukaryota; kingdom Viridiplantae; phylum Streptophyta; class Pinopsida; order Cupressales; family Taxaceae; genus Taxus; species Taxus wallichiana. The sequence goes on from CM031239.1 coordinate 342,060,715, forward strand.
TCCACCATGAGAAGCTACTTGAGCTGGTCCCCACACATCTAAGTGTACAAGCTCTAATTTTTGCTCCTTCTTAGTTGCCCCAACTTTGAGAAATCTCACTCTCTTTTACTTTCCAAATATACAATGCTCACAAAAATCAAGATCTAAATCTTTCAAATCTGATAACTTAACTTTAGCCTTTAAGATCTACATTCCTTTTTGACTCATATGACCCAATCGATTATGCCACATGCATGCATCTAAATCTGAAGTAGGTAATGCAGAAAAGGAATCAGTAATACGAGTAGATAAATATAACGTTCCTACCTTCTTACCTCTTGCCACAACAAAATCATCCTTGGTGACTTTCCAAGAGTCTCCTGTAAAAGTAACCATGCAACCATATTCACCTAGTTACCCTGCAGAAATAAGATTCCTCCCGAGGCTTAACACATGCCTCACATCTTTCAATACCCATGTATTTCCATTTTACAATTTTAGATGAACTTCCCCTTTACCAATAATACTACAAGGTTCATCATCACCCAAATAGACATGCCCAAAATTGCCCTGGACATAATTTCTGAAATAACCCTTATTAGGGGTTGCATGGAAAGAAGCTCCTGAATCTAAAACCCATGATTCAATTCTACTATCTAAAGAAAGAATAAGAGCATCTTGCATTACCTCTGATGCAACAAGATTCACCTCTTTACCTTTGTCTGGTTGTTGGTTCTCTTTATTCTTTGACCAACAATATTTCTTTGCATGTCCTTTCTTTCCACATTTCCAACAAGTAATTCCCTTACTTCTGGATTTAGATCTGCTATCCCTTGACTTTGATTTCCCATTACTCTTACTCTTGGATCTCTCCTTCTACCTGCCCTTGCTTTCTACATTCAAAGCATTTCCAGATGATGTTTCCTCTGTACTTTTCCTACAAATTTTTTATTCAAGATTATACTAACCACATCATCAAAATTCAAAATATTATTATCGAAGTTGTATTACTAACAACCATTACCGATTTGTCTTAACTATCGTGTAAAGAACATAAGAATAAAAGTTCTTTTACTTCATCATCAAATGGTATTGAAACTAATTTTAACTAATTTACAATAGATCAGAAATCATTCAAATGACTAGAGGTAGATTCACCTTCATGCATCTTAGAACTAAAAAGTTTCTTCATCAAATAAAATTTATTGAAGCACTAGGTTTTTCATATAAATTAGTAAGAGATTTCATTAAGTCTACCATAGAAGCCGCTTTTGTAATATTAGAAGCCACAAATGCTGCTAGGCTCAATCTTATAGATCCCAAATCCTTTCTGTCAAGAATCTTCCATTCTTCATCAGTCATCTTCGTAGGTCTAGACTTCTCATCCAACGGTAAGTACAAATCTCTCTGATAAAGATAATCCTCAATCCGCATCTTCCATAATTGATAATTTTGGCCGTCAAACTTCTCTACCTTGTATTTATTATCTTCTGTAATTGTTGTAGCTCCCACTCAATCGTAAAACCCTCGTGAGTAAATCTGACAACAAACAAACCCTCAAACAAAGTTTTGATACTAGTTGTTGGGGTTAGCACACCGGTTGTACAGATAATATATCAGATCTAAGCATACATGCAAATAAAAACGGATATTCTACCAGAAGAATTATACAAAACAAGAGACATAAATCAACACCATCTTTAATGTGGTTCACCCAGTGTGGGCTACGTCCACCAAGAAAAAATCCAATCTATTATCCAAAGCTTTGACAAGATATACAATGAAGATTTACAATCTTCTACACTTCTCAGATGTTCAATACTTTCTTCCTTCAAGCTTTTTGATTCTTCACCAAGAATTCTCTCTCACATAATTATCTTATAATTATGATACATCCATTACTTCTAAACCCTAGCTTTTATGCTTATATATTCGTTTATAAACTTAGGGCACTTAGCCATGCAATTACATCCAATAAATCTACTTTAATGCTAAAAATAGATTGATTCCCAAGAGTTAATTAAAACTTTCTCAGATGTAATCGACGGCGATTAACCCCGATTAACGCCCCGACCAACGCCGGTTAGCTCCCGACCGACTCTAGACCGACCAACTCGGTTAGCCTCGACCGACGTCGGTTAGACCTGACCGACGTCGGTTAGACCTGACCGACGTCGGTTAGACCTGACCGACGTCGGTTAGACCTGACCGACGGTTAGCGACCGACGCGCAGTTCGACCGACGCTGTCAGTTAGACGCTAGACCGACCGACGTCGGTTAGAGACCGACGCGTCAGTTAGACTCTGACCGCGTCGGTTAGACCGCCGGTTAGAGACCGACCGACGCGTCGACTTGTCGGTTAGACTGACCGACGTCTTCGTTAGACCCGACGACCTGTTAGACCTAACCGACACCGCCATCGTATTTTCCAAAGCAAGTTCCAATTACATGCTAAAATGAAGTAATTAAGCTTCAAAACTCAATAGTTTTATGTGATAACAACACTTTGTCATAAATGTGGGGCATATGGTTATCTTATGGCCCATATTATATTGTATTTACATATTTAATGCATTGTATGGAAATGTTACGTGTTGTAAGTTGTGGAATAATTTTTCTATTATAAACAATAATAATAATGACAAAGAAAGTGAAAATGCAACAACTCAAGGGTCTATGGGATAACATGAACATAGTAACAAGATTTGATAATTATACCCACTTGAATCGGTGACTTGATATTCGGTCTTTAATTAAACACACCAATAGTTTTCTTGCAAAAGTTAATAAAATGCGTATTTCAGAGGTTCACAAAATATCTTTCCAAAAATGAAACAGGGGAGGTTAAGATTTGAATGGGTACCCTGTCATGTGGGGTATTGGTTTGAACCTTATTATGACCTCACATATTCCTTTGAGCACATTTTGTAACCCATCTAGGAGCTCTCTTAGCTATTTTTGCAAAGATTGGGAAACAATCGAAACTTTAAAGTCAAGTTCGGATTACGGCTTGTCGTTTGTGCCTTAAGTGATGAAATGGATATTAGTTTCCGTAAACCTCTAATATTTATTCTTTAAAATTTCCATTAATTTGTAGAAAAACACCTTGTTGGTTAGTTTTGCAAAGGGGTTTTGTAGGCCTCACCACCGAATGACCGAGCAAACTAATCCAACTATGACCAATGACCCTGTAAACGTAGCCACCATTTTTACCCAGTTTGCTAGTTCCAAGTTTTGTAAAATCCAGCGAATTCCTTGTATATAGGTGAATGCATCAGTTTGGTATCGTGGTGTTTTGACTATTGGAAATTATCTTTTGAAGCTATTTTATAGCCACCTTGACTAAATTTGGGCGTTGTAATCTAGTAGAAAAATCGAGAAAACACTATCGTGGACCAATATTCAATTAATTCTCCAACGGGAAAACATGTAGGCACTAACATATGATGTCATGAATCTTAACTTGGTTGTTTGTTTGGATAAAAAATGACAAATGTTTTTGGAAAAATGTGATGTTTCTCTCTCCTATCTCTACTACTCTTCTCAAGTTTTGAAAATGTGATGAAAACAAAAATGTATTTCTTACCTCTTATGTTATGTAAGTTGGTTCTTTCTTTGCAAATGGAAAATTAGTAATCATAAGTTATGCTAGATCGGGGTAGAATTACATGCCAAGCAGTTATCGCTGACCCATGCTCTAATGGTGTTGTAGGTTGCATGTGACCGATAAGGAATGTAAATGAAGGAAATTGACTTTATAGTTGTACTTAGATTGTAAAATGTATAAAATGATGCGACATATTGTATATTTGAATAATTGTAATTATTTACTATTTTGAAAGGAGAAAATGAAAATAAATTAAAAGTTAGTTATTCCATGTGTGCATTGAAAGTTGTAATTGATTGTTGTTCAATGATATTGAGTTAATAAAACAATTGTTACCATACTAATTGTAGTTTTCTAGTCCTAAAAACTTAAATTGTTGGTTGAAAGTTACCTTGCCTTGGCCACCTAAATGAAGTGAGTTACAACCCTTTGATCATACTTCACTCTTAGTCAAATCTTGTTAAGTATGAAGACCCTTATTATTTTATGACCAAGTTTTAACCTATTGCCAGTTCTTTCTTGGTTTTGTACTTGGAACAAGCCTTGTTATCCCATTTCCATGGCTTAGGTATGTTGTGCGAGGACATAAATACACTATGTGTATCCTATCTCTTTGAGTGAGAATACGATCCTTACTCCTAGATGTCATAGTGCTAAACCACCTTGAACATACATATCCTCATCTATGTATGGTCTTTAATACTCTTATCAATATCCAAATCCATGTGAATATATATTTAGGGTGTCTCACTCCCAAATGACCTCATTAAAGAAATTTAAATGATGCAATTGAAACCTAGGTCCTAGTTACTACACTTGGAACTACGAAATTTGAACCCCTTAAGCTCCTTGCAAATAGAAGTGTCACCTTGGTAAGAAGTATCGAGTACCTTAGTTGTGTGAAAGTTTGTGAGGCATGGATAACTGATTACCATAAGTTTTGTCTCATAGTAGAGTTTAGACCCTTTGAGTGTTAACAAAGTTAATACTTTGTGGATCTCTTATGAAGATTATTGGTTAAGGACCCCTAACGTATGTTTTCTTGCCATGGGGAATAGTGCCATAGAAGGCATTGAAATTCATATTATTATATTGAATGTCCCACATGTGAAACATATACCTTAATTATGTGAGTTTTTAATTGCCATAAATGATGTTCTTGACATGAGTTAACACCCATTTGAACCTTTTTTTCCCTAAGTGAAGAAAATCCTTATATGTTTCATGGTGGTTGTAAAACAATGCCAACTCACGACTAAAGTAAGGAATGTAAATGAAATGAATTTTTGTGTGATTGTGATGAATATCTCACATACCTTGAATAAGGTCAAAATGGTTAACAACATTTAATATGATCATAAAGAAAATTTAAATAATGGTATCTATCATAAGTGAATAAGATTCTAACAATGGAAACTTGTAATTTTCAAGAACGGATGCTCATTCACATTCATAACTAATTTTAAACACAAATGTGGTAAGTAATCAACTAATATAACAAGGAAAAGTGGATTAGTATATTTTAAGTATCTTTTGGGTTATCCATCTCTATTATTTGGCTATTGGTACCTCTTTATTTTGGCACTATGCTTGTTGGAGCCAATGTGTGGTAAATTATATGAATACATGTTTTTTGTAAGGGAATGACGCCATTTGTGGAGGTAAAAGGGAGTTTGTAAGGATTTTTTGGAGGGAGTGTGGGAAGGGTAATCCATCTAGGTGGAATTAAAAGGAAACTATATCATTTTGTATCTTTAAAATGGAGAGATAAGGGGGGTTTGTGTGTGTGTGTATAGTGCACTTGGAGGACTGGGTGGATCCCTATCCCTCTCGGGAGGCATAAGGAGATGGCTACTATGTTTCCCATCTCCTTTAGCTCAACTTTGAGCCTATGTGTTGTTGTATGTTGTAATTTTTAATATTTCATTGTTCTTTCGAGTTGGATTGGTAGAGGAGTGATGTGGCATCCTACATAGAGCCACCTCACCATCCTCTCCACATTTTCTATTTATTAGAGTTATTTTGGAGTTTTGGGAGTTACTTGGTTTTCATTACACACTTGCATATTTTGGGGGAATTTACTTGGACTTATGTCTTGGGAACGTTGGGATCTTGCATTTGGAACTAGCTTGGATTTGGAAGAGATTGAAGCTTGTTGCTTGAATATTGTGGAAGCTATTATGGAAAGGTAGGGTATATACCTTGCATTCTTGTTCTTATTTTTGCATTGTGATGTTATTGTATTGTGAATTGGTGCATGTTGTGAATTGTATGGGTTGGGTAGATCTTGGCCTTAGGGTGGTATTGGGAGAGGGAAGTGGAGTTCAATCTTGTGGAGGTAAAAGGGAGTATGTGAGGATTTTTTGGAGGGATTGTGGGAGGGGTGCTCCACCTATGTGGAGGTAAAAGGTTTATATATCAAATTTTCATATTTGATTGTGGAGAGAAAAGGTGTTATGTGTGATTGTGAAAGTGCACTTAAAGGATTTGGGTGGACCCATATCCCACATGAGAGGTAGAAAGAGATGACTTCATGTTCTCCTCTCCTTTGGGTTTATTTTGGAATCCTTTTTGTTTTGTTTGGAAACTTGTAAATGGATTCTTGATATTGTGTTCTTGTATGTGTATATTTTTCGTGCTAAGTGTTGCAAGCTTTCAAGTTTCAAGATAAAAAATATATATTCATGTTTTTGTTTGTGTTTAGTTGGGAACTACACAAAGGATATGATACTTCAATGATAAGGGCCAAATTTTCATCTTAGAGCGTGTTTGAGTGTGAGATATTTATATTCCCATAATAGTATTGTTGAATATTTTTATATATGTGAGTTGTGTGAATGATTTTCTAATCGATTAAATCTAATCCGACTTGGAAAAATTCACCATTATAATTACAACAAACAATTTTTATTCCTCAAATAGAAACATTATCTAATTTTAGTGATTTTGATTGATTATGTGCATGTTTATCTTCACCATAATTATCTTGGGATCTTATCATAGACATGAGATGAATAGATAGGAAGTTTTAGATGTGTTTAGTATAAGGTACATTAGTTCCACAAGCATTAATATGAAGGATAAATGGTGCTCTAGTGGAATCAAAGTGTATGAATTCATTGAGATTATTTTGGATTTAGTATTCCATTGTATAAATAGTATTATGCTAGAATAAATGATGAATGATTATTTCCAAGTGTATTAGGTTAAATTTAAAGTATTATAATTTCCACCCATTTTAATATAGTAATTAAATTGCTAACTTAAAATAAAATTTAAATGTAAACCTCCTAGTAGGCATAGTGTAAACAAATATGGGAAAGTGTGCTCCCTTTATGTAATACATGTTAAAATTGTAAATCACATACCAAATTATGGACATTAATTCTTGATAGTGATTCTTATAAAAATAGTAAATAAGAAGAGACTAAAAATACAAATTATGAAACAATTACAATACCTAATTTCAAGAGGATTCGTCAAATGGCATGTTAATAATGTATATGATAAATTTTATATTTGAATTTGGAATTAACCAATTACATCACTTGAACATGTTATAATCCATATGCACCATTAAGGATAGCTATGTATCCATTCATAGCATTTGAGCCTACTAGTATACAATATGTAACACCTAATCCATGAAAATATATCTATATCACTTACACTTACTATAATCCAATTTATATATGCTTAGATATATGTGTGGTGATGCAATGTATATAAAATCCTATAATATATTATTAGTAGTGTGAATTTCGTCACATATTGGTGCATCAAAAATCCATTCACAGCTTTAAATTCTAATAAAGGATTTAGCATAATTAGAAGGAACAAAACTTATAAATTTTCAAGAAGAGATGTGCCACATAAAATATATTTTGATTGATGAAATGAGCTTCATTGGAAAAAATATGTTACAGAACATAGACTCCCGACTTCATCAAACATTTCCTGAAAATGCAAATATGAGTTTTGGAGGAATATCTACGATTTTTGTCATAGATTTGGGAAAATTGCCACTTGTTAGTGATAGACCACCATATGATAGTAACAGGCATGCAAAACTATTGTGGGAAGAATTTAAAATAGTTATTACTTTGGATAATATATTTCTACAGGAAGGAGAAAGTGAGGATCAAATAAGGTTTTGTCAACTTCTGAAAAATCTATGAGATGCAAATCCAACATTTGATGATTTGAAGTTATTATTGACAAGAAGAAATGATAAAATTGATAGCGCCTTAAAGTAATTAATAATTTGATAATAGCATTCATTTGTTTTACATAAAATATAATGTCATTACCCACAAAAAAATAAAATTGTATCCACTTAAATTTTTAGTTGCATGTTGCATTACAACTAAAGTAGTAAGTGCCAACACTCCAGTAGAAGGTCAAAATGATGAACTTGCTATGGAATTACTAATTTCTAGAGATGCAAGGGTGATGTTAACCTCCAATATATGGATAGAAGTAGGACTTGTAAATGGAGCTCTAGGGTATATTTGAAATATAATATACAAACCTGGAAGTGCCCCACCCGAGCCACCAACATATGTTATGGTTGAATTTGTCATTACTTTGGAATACCATTTAAAGATGAAACTCCACATACAGTTCCAATTGCTCCAATAAAATTGGGACACGAAAAAAACTACCCTCATGGTTGGCTTGGGATTGACAATGCATAAATCATGGGCTTGACTCTTTCCAAGGCTACAATTGATATATGGGAAAAATAAAGAATAGGGTTAACATTTATCGCAATCTCTCGTGTAAAGTATTTGGAAGGTCTAAGAATATTTCCACCATTTACTTATGACCATTACGAAAGGATGAAAAAAGGAAAACGTGTTTCGAAAAGAAAATCGAGGAAGAAAGATTGAAATCTTTAGATGATATTTAATGGTATGTTTACATATTACAAACTTCTAACTATGAATCTAAAATGACTATTTTTAAATGCTTTGTTTATTTTCATTTTAAATTATTTATATAACACATTTAATTTTTAATGAAAAATTGATATTATATGTTGATGTAAAATGTAAAGCTTGCAGATGTTACTAGCATACCTATTTGAGAGAAATGTATGTAAAATATGCCGAGAGGGATCATTCTCGAGGTGCCTATTCTCGAATTTGTAACATATGTTGGAAATATCTAATCTTGTTCTAGATAAAGTTTAACTTTATGGAACTCAACTTTATGTAAAAGATATTAACATTTATTGTGAATATTAAATCCTCCAAAATATCAAAAGATATTGTATATAATATCTAGAAAATATCAAGAGATATTATATATATCTAGAAATATCTAGGAATATCTATAAAATATCCAAAGATCAAATAATATCTAATATCGATATTATGAGATATTATGAGATATTTTCTAAGGTAAAAGGTTGGAAAACTTCTATAAATAAGAGGTTTCATTTTGTAATTCAAAAAGCAAAAAAAGCAAGAGAAGGCACCAAAGAGCTCTGAGTATTTTTAATACAAAGCCTTGTTTTATTTTTCTCTTGTGAGTTTTTGTGTGTTCATAATATTGTTTCTATTTGCAGCACACACCCTCTAGGTTAGGAGTTAAATATAATTCCTTCAAATTGGTATCAGAGCTAGGTTGAGCTTAAGTTATAAGTTTTTATTTCACTCTATTAGTCTAGTTCAAAATGGCGGGTATGAGTAGCAAACCTCACTCAAGCCCACATCCCCATATTCAATGGGAATAACTACGATTATTGGAGCATAAAAATGAGGACCTTATTTTGTTCACTAGATGTGTGGGAGCTACTTGAGAATGGGTTTCGAACCTGCATATTTTCAAGCATTTCAAGCACTAGCACAAGTAGATAAGGATTTGTTGAAGGAGAATAAGCGGTAAGGATGTAAAATCCTTGTTTCAAATTCAACAAGCAATGGACAAGTCCATATTTCCGCATGTCATGTTAAAGCAACAACTAGATCAAAGCAAGCATGGGAAAGTCTTCAAACAAATTATCAAGGTACTAGTAAAGTAAAAGTTGCAAAATTACAAAATCTTAGAAGAGATTTTGAGAATATTTGCATGAAAGACTTAGATTCAATTGATTTATTTTTCACCCACGTGATGAGTGTAGTAAATCAAATTAGGTCTCATGGTGAGACTTTAGAGGATCAAAGGATTGTAGAGAAAATACTGAGAAGTCTTCCTAGCAAGTTTGATGTGATTGTTGTTGCAATAGAAGAATCAAAGAATATAACCCAAATGTTTGTAGATGAATTAATGGGATCTTTAATATCCCATGAGCAAAGATTGAATAGATCAGGTAGCTCATCTCTTGAGCAAGCCTTCAAATCGCAAGTTTCAATTGGCGGTAATAGAGAAAGAGGAAGATCGAGCTTCAACAGAGGTAGAGGAAAATATTTCCAAAGAGGATCTGGAAAAGAAAACACATCTTATGAAGGAGGAAGAACAAATTCAAATTTCTACACTACAAGTGCTAGAGGCCGAGGAAACAACCAAAATCACACTTATGGTCAAAGGTATGATAAGTCACATGTTCAATGTCATTACTTGTAAAAGGTATGAACACTATGCCAATGAATGCAAGAAGAATTTTTTTGATATGAGTAGAAAGAATGCACATTTTTCTGAAGAAAATCAGTCTGAAAGTTATAACAATGGTTCAATGTTTATTACATGCAATGTTGCTCAAGATAGTACAAAGGATATTTGGTTTCTAGATAGTGGATGCAGTAATCATATGACTGGATGTAAGGAGATGTTTGCAAACACAGATTTGCAGTCAATTACATCTGAAGTTAAGTTAAGAAATGATAATAAAGTTGCAGTAATGGGAAAAGGAACCATAAATATTGAAACAAAGAAAGGTGAGAACAAACACATTCCAGATGTGTATTATGTTCCTGGTTTGAAACATAATCTAATGAGTATTGGGTAGCTAGTGCAGAAGGGATATAAAGTCTATTTTGAAGATAATGCATGTGTTATTCTAGATAGAAATCCAAGTAACAAATTGATTACAAAGGTTGAGATGACAAGAAACAAAATGTTTCCATTAAGAATTCAACATGATTTGTCATCTAAAGAGATTTCTTCACTAGCATTTAAAGTTTTTTTAAAAGATCGACTTGGTTGTGGCATTTGAGATTTGGACACTTAAGTTTTGGTGGTTTAGATTTATTCGAAAGAAGCATATGGTGAAGGGTTTGCCTTTGATGGAGCAACCAAACAATCCTTGTGAAAGTTGTATTCTAGGAAGCAACACAGGTAAAATTTCTGTTGGAAAGTCATATAGAGCTAGATCTCTTCTTGAGATTGTCCATTCAGATCTATGTGGACCTATGCAAACACCATAAATGGAGGGAGCATGTATTTTCTGACTTTTATAGATGATTTGAGTAGAAAAACTTGGATTTATTTCTTGAAACATAAGTCGAGGTCTTTAATGTATTCAAAGAGTTTAAGGCCATGGTTGAAAAGAAGAGCGGTTACTCTATAAAGGTGTTAAGATCAGATAGAGGAGGAGAGTATGTTTCAAATGAGTTTTTAAATTTTTATAAATTTCATGGGATTAAGAAGCAATTTACAACAAGGTACACACCTCAATGAATGGTGTAAAGAAAGAAAGAATAGAACAATTATGGAAATGGCAAGAAGTATGTCAAAGCCAAAAATTTACCTAATGAGTATTGGGTCAAGCAAAGTAGCTTGTGCGGTTTACATCTTGAACCGATGTCCAACAAAAATTGTGAAGGATAAAGTTCCTCAAGAAGCATGGAGTGGAAAGAAACACAAAGTGTATCACATTTAAGAGTTTTGAATGTGTAGCTTATGTATATATTCCAAATGAGAGGAGAAAGAAATTGGATGATAAAGGAGAGAGATGTATTTTTGTCGGTTATAGTGAGCAATCAAAAGCCTATAAATTGTATAACCCCATCACAAAGAATTATATTATTAGTAGAGATGTTCAATTCATTGAAGAACAAGCATGGGATGGAAGTGTTGATAAGCTAACAAATATCACTGCAGGAATACCTCATCATCATAATGAGTTTGATGATAAGATCACACAAAATGTTCATCTAGCACCTCAAGGGATTAGCGCAGTGATGTCTTCTTCAAATAGCACTCCAATTTCAAGAAGCATCACAAGAGGTATCTCAAGTGGATCGTCATCCCTTCCAGCAAATTTACATCCACATGAAGCATCAGAGAATGAAGTTAATTCTTCAAATTCAAAGTCTCATAGCAGTGACATATCAGATCCATCGTTGGCAACACAAAGGTCTCACTTCAGGGACACCCCAGGAAAGATAAGAAGCTTAAGGGAGATTTATGAACAAACTCAAGGTGATGAGAATGTTGATTTATATTATGATTTTGCATTATTTTCTCATGATGATCCTATATATTTTGAAGATGCATTTGAAAATGAAAAATGGGTAAAAGCTATGGATGAAGAAATTGATTCTATTGAAAAGAATTGTACATGGGATCTTGTGAGACTTCCAGAAGGAAAGAGTGTAATTGGCGTGAAATGGGTCTATAAGACAAAATTTAATGCAGATGGAAATGTTGAAAAATATAAAGCCAAAGTTAGTTCTGAAAGGGTTTCTCACAACAACCCGGAATTGATTATAATGAGACTTTTGCTCCAAAGAGTTCGACTAGACAATCGCCGAACTATTTTAGCGTTAGAACTCAAAATAATTGGAAAGTCTATCAAATGGATGTCAAGTCCGCATTTTTGAATGGCATACTAGAAGAAGAAGTTTATGTTTTACAACTTCCGGATATGAAATTGAGGTCAAGAACACAAGGTCCGTAGATTGAAAAAAGCCTCAGATGGTCTCAAACAAGCTCCAAGAGCATGGTATAGCATGATTGATTCATATTTTTTGAAAAATGGATTTAGAAAAGTGATAGTGAACCAACACTATACATCAAAATGAATGATCAAGAATAAATTCTCATTATATGTCTTTATGTTGATGATCTAATATTCATACGAGATTTGTCAATTGGCTTGTTTAACTCAACAATGAAGAAAGAAATTGAAATGATAGATTTGGGTCGGATGAAGCATTTTCTTGGCATAGTAGTCATCAATCAGAAAATGGAATTTTTATATCTCAATCAAAATATTCCAATGATATTTTGAAAAGGTTCTGGATGATGAATTGCAATCCAATATCAATACCCGATTGCCATAGGATGAAGCTAAGAAAAGATGATAAAGGTTGTGATATTGATCCAACTATATACAAAAGACTTGTTGGTAGTCTGATGTACTTGATCGCTACAAGGCCTGATATCATGTATGGTGTAAGTCTTATTTTGTGTTTATGGAATCCCCAAAGGATTCTCATTGCAAGTTGGAAAAAGAATTTTAAGATATGTTAGTGGAACAAAAGCTTTTGGTATTTTATATACAAATTTCTAATATTTTCAAGTTAGTTGGTTACATGATAAAGGATCAGGCAGGGAAGCATAGATGACAGAAAGAGCACATCCGGCTATGTTTTCCATTTTGGTTCGGGAGAGCGTTTCATGGGCTTCTAAGAAACAACCTATTTCACTACTCTCTTCGGGCAGAATACGAATATGTGGTAGCCACAACCACAACATGTTAAGCAATATGGATGAGAAGAATATTATCGATCTAAAGCAAGAACAAGAAGGATCAACAAAGATATTTTGTGATAACAATTCAGCTATTGCATTATCAAAGAATCATGTTTTTCACAAAAGGAGCAAGCATATTGATACAAGTTATCATTTTATCGAGAGCTAGTCAACAATGGACAAATATTTTTGGAGTTTTGCAGGTCTACAGAACAATATGTTGATATCTTCACCAAGCCATTACCAAAGGACACATTTGAGCATATGAGAGATTGCTTAGGCATCATAGGTCCGTATTGCTCCAACAATACATGAAGAATCAAGATTAGGAGGGAGTGTTGAAAATATCTAATCTTGTTCTAGATAAAGTTTAACTTTATGGAACTCAACTTTATGTAAAAGATATTCACATTTATTGTGAATATTAACTCCTCCAAAATATCAAAAGATATTGTAGATAATATCTAGAAAATATCAAGAGATATTATATATATCTAGAAATATCGGGAATATCTATAAAATATCTAAAAGATCAAATAATATCTAATATAAGATATTATGAGATATTATGAGATATTTTCTAAGATAAAAGGTTGGAAAACTTCTATAAATAAGAGGTTTCATTTTGTAATTCAAAAGCAAAAAAGCAAGAGAAGGCACCGAAGTGCTCTGGAGTATTTTTAATACAAAGCTTTGTTTTTATATTTCTCTTGTGAGTTTGTGTGTGTTCATAATATTGTTTCTATTTGCAAAGCACACACCTTCTAGGTTAGGAGTTAAATATAATTCCTTCAACATAAGTGGAATAGGCGTATCGAGAATGATACCTCTTGACATATTTTACATAGATTTCTCTATGATAGGTATGCTAGTGTATCTCTAGATTATGTAGACGTGTAAAATTTTTTTATGAAGAGATTCATGTAATTTTTATTATGTCATTCGTAGAGCCAATAAAAATGAGTATAATTAAAGGAAAAAATTATATAATTCTTTATTCCTAGCTATTATTTTTATCAAAACCGCGAGACATGCATAATTTTTGTGGAGGAATTAGTAGGACTATTTCAAATTTCGCTCTTCTCAATTCATAGATTGACGTTTAAATGATATTGATAAATAAATAAAACTAAAATAAATACTCCATGACATTAGTGAAGCAACATGCAAACCAAAAGATTCTTGTTTTTGGTTTGAAGTTGGAAGAATCGAGAAAAACGTGTACGACTTTTTGAGATAGTCTTGGAATCTAGAAAAACAGTCTTTAATTTTATAGGTATAAGCAATTAATATATAATTATCTTGCTAGGCCAAGATCGTTTTCCAAGATTCTGATCCAATTCAATTGTAGTGTAACCCCACACGCCTCAATTAAAAATTAAAGTTCCAGTTAGGAATGATATTATTTGACAATGAAATTTAAGACTGAAAAGGATTGAAGAAGATATGGACAAGCAGACCCTTCTGAAGTTAGTGTGAACACTAGAAGATCTGTGTGAACGTTGAAAAGGAGACGTAATCTCAGTTCATGTCTCGTTACTAAAAACTGAAAGCAACATATTATGTTTCAAATTATGTTTTCGGCAACTATGTTTTTATGTAATCTAAATTATGTTTTTATGTTTTAATTGATTGTTTTGATGTTTTTGTAAGCTGTTCCTACCACCAATTTCATCAAAGATGAATCTTCTTAGAATTATAAATAGAGAGGGGTAATTAAGAGGCAGTGGCAATTCCAAACAAGAAACAGTGAAGATGGGGGTATTTCAAGAGGCGGAGCGAAGAAAAGAAGAAAATGAAGTGGTGGAAGATTTTGAGGGGGCGCTGAAGTTGTATGCGGATGGATCCATTCTCCGCACACCCCACCATCTCATTATCGACGTTCCTCCATCCAAAGATGATCCTGCTGTTGCGAGCAGAGATGTGGTAATAAATGAGGAACTTGGCATCTGGCTCCGAATCTACCTTCCAATTCCACTCGTAAACACATCCAAATTACCAGTCTTGCTGTATTTCCATGGCGGTGGGTTTTGTTTCCTTTCACCCGCGTTTATTGCTTGCCATCATTTTTGCCTGAAATGGGCAGCCGCCATGGGAGCCGTCGTGGTTTCCGTCAACTACAGATTGGCACCCGAGCATCGCCTTCCTGCTGCCTACGACGATTCCATGGAAGTTCTGCAATGGCTTCGATCCTCTCGCCCTCACTCCGACCCCTGGCTAAATGCCTATGCGGATTTGAGTAACGTGTTTCTGGTCGGGGAGAGTTCTGGAGGAAATATCGTGCATCATCTTCTAATGCGAATTGAGTTGGGCATGATCAAGGGAGAAATAATCCTGCAACCTTTCTTCGGAGGGGGAAGAACGCACGCAGTCGGAGATTGCATGTCCGGCCGATGCTCAAGTGAATGTGAATGTCTGTGATATGTTTTGGAGGTTGGCATTACCAGAGGGAGGAGACAGAGATCACCCGTTCAGCAACCCCGTCAAGTACCTGAAATTACATGAGTTGCCTCTGCCTCCCATGTTGGTTGTTTTGGGAGGCAAAGATTGCTTGGGAGACAGAGGTGTAGAGTACTATGAAGCCATCCGCAAGTCCGGCAAGTGTGAGCGCATTGATTTGATGTTATTTGAAGAAGAAGAGCATGGATTCCATCATTCTCTCAAACAGGAGGAAGAAGAATCTGATAACTTAAACTCCAACAGCAGCAAACTAATGCACCAAGCATCTCTCTTCGTTTCTTCCAACCGCGTAGTTAATCAGATGGTCTCTGTTTAGGTTTTATTCAAAACTGCATGCCATGCTTTAGCCCTAAAATTACCCAACGCAGCTACAAAGTTTTTGTGGCCGGCTTTTCTTAATGGGTATTGTTCATGAAGAAAATAATGATATGGGCTTGCCGGAGATTTCTGTTAAAACCAGTGGGTGTTCTCTGCGTGAATTTATCTTTATGATTTGTTCACATAAATTTGTTGTAATTGATATGCTCTAGTTTACTTCTAACTCTTTTTTTACTTGGTTGATACATATTTTCCTTTAAACATACGTTTAATCACGCTGAAGGTGTGCTTTAAATTATAATAGGGGGAGCGGGAGGGCTTGGTTCTGATACTCCGTACCACCATAAAATCGTTGTACTTCCGTTAAATCGTCGCATATTTGCCAGCCGTAAAATCGTCACATATTTGCTGGATTACCAACTACAAACCTGTTTTCAGGGTACATATTTCTTCCCGACCATTCCGAACAGCCTTTTCTAGAATATTTATAGCTTCTCGAAGCTTTTGTCTTCCACTTTTGGCCTTGCGTAGACGGTCTTTCGACTGTAACACAAGAAGTAAACATATGTATCAAGTTTCATATTATTTCTCATTTTTTAACAACACATTTTTCCAGTCAAAACATATTTTCATTCCAACTAAATAACCACAATAACTAACAAATGTAAGATTAAAAATAGCCGCATGATGTAACACCCATTCTTTTGACACACAAATACAACAGTAAAAATACTAGAATAATTTTTTTGACTTTAAATGCTCACTACACAACACCACATGGGCTCCAATAGATAGACTTAACATCACATAACACACTTACATAAACATGAACCCACTCATAAGATAGGTAACATAGGGTGCACATCAATGTCTTACTCAATGACGTAAACCAGGACAATGAACCAATTACAGTAAGAAACACAAGATAGGCATACTCCATGACATGACCTTTTCATGGTTTACATATTCATTACATTTAGGTTTCCATTGTATGAACTTGTAGTTTTCAAGAGAATTAAACACATAAGGTTTACAATTTCCTATTTTTCAAACTTCATTTACTTTATTTTGTAGAGCATTAGTCTTTAACGGAGAATGCGCGGATGATTCCTTTCTCCAATTCCATTAGTTATCCATAGGTCATTTGTTAAATAAATTCATTTTAAACAACTATGAGCCTCCCAATATTCATTCTTACGTTAAATTTTTGTTTCTCAAAATATGTTAAATAGACATTAAATTTAATCCTCGTTTCGAAAAGGAACTAACAAGAGGTTAATGTTCTACTTTTCAAGATGTATATTTGATGTTTAAAATCTACATTTGCTAGACAAGAGAACTATCGTGAGGTCAAGGAAGAAATTCTTAGGATTTAAGGGTGGTTTTGATTCAAGATACCTCTTCCCATAAACATCCTTCCATCACAGTACCATTATTTTCATGTTATAGTTTCTATAGTTCAAAAACTTGTTTGAATCCATTCAACATTTTCACATCAAGAAATTTGATTTAGATTTATATATATCTTTTGTTTTCTCAAAAGTTTGATCTCACCAAGAGAAATTCTTATTTATTTTTAACAACATGAAAATGTCTAGTTGATTTATAAGGACTTCAAGTATGACATTACTCCTAACCCAAAATATCGTTAACTCATGTACTCTTTACACTTATGACATACTTTGGTCTCACTATTGACTTTTTTTTAACAATTATAATTCAAATGATACATAATTTACACTTAGGGATTCATGACTACAAGGAGTTATGACACTACACCTAAATACTTACTTCATTGCTCTTAGACCATCAAGTATTAAACGTATAAAACAAGACAACCCAACAACTATATGCTTCTCAAATTCCTTCCAAGGAACAATTTAAATTGTTGTGAGAATATGCATTAGTGTTTCCTCCACCAATAACCTTAAGAGAGGATTTATGATCTCCTAACTTCAAAAGCATTCTTGGATGGTGGGAAACTACCCCATATGAGAAGCACATGGTAATCCACTACTACATACTAAGGGACACATTTATCTAAGAGGGGACAAAAGGGGTTCAAATGCAAAAGTTATATAATTTTATACGTTTTAAAATCCTTCTAAGGTAATATTTACAATCTTTGGTAACAATACATCATAGCTCCTTGTTCATTAACATCAAGAGAGGTCACTCAATGTATTACACTCTTTTTTACTTGAGGGTTTCTACACCCTACCACAAGATAAAATTAGAGTAATCAAATGTCCCTGTCTTGCAAATCCTTCATGTCACTTGAGGTATTCCAAGACTACAATTTATCACTTTCATTTAACACTTAGCTTATAAAGGGTTCCATAAGATTTGGTTTGTTTATTTGAATTCCAATAAAATTATATCACTCCATTGTTGATTTGAATTATCTTAACACGTACACATTTTATGTTTATATTCTCTGATGGGAAACTATGTTTTCCAAATCAATTGCTCTCACATGGATCCATTCACATCCTCTTTCACATCATAAGAAATATCTATCATGTTGCGAGTAATCCCCATGACATTAAAAGCTATTAACAAGGGTACTTTCTCAAATAACGCCAAGTTGCAAATTTTCCATTACAATTAAAAACTTAATAGTGTATTAATGCATAACCTAACTCTCCTGGGGACCCAACCACTATTCAATATATTCCCCTTCTAATGTTGTTTAGTCTCTAAAACTACTAAGATATTTCAAGCTCAACATGTCATCTCGTATGCCACTAAAACGACGTTATGCCTCACACTAAGGCATTCTTACACACTTTCATACCTATGTGAATGCTCTCAACTAGGTTTCTAGGGAGGATTACACAAACACATACAATACCTCTAAGTCTCTAAGACTACGAAAGATGTTTGGAGCTAGCCTAACTTGGAGCTTACCATAGAGGGTCATTCCATTCAACAAAGGTAAATATTTGAGTTATATGTTTGTTTTGTCACTTTCCGCTCAATATGAAAAAAAAACACACAAATGTACGTTGATATTTTTATTTGAAGATTAGGTGATTTCCTAAGTCATTGCAAACACTAGTAGATAGGTAAAATCATGTCATTTTAAATTACTTGCTAACAATTTTATAACACAATCATATCCAAATAAAAATTTGCTACAATAAACATTTTAAATGACAAGGTTCCAGTTTCATCCTCCTATACTTATTTTGACAATAAAAGAAGGATTCTTTGACATCTTTTTCCAAAGTAACATAGTACAATCCACTCCATTAACTTAACATAATATACAATTACAACTAAGAGTAACATTCGTTAAATGGGAAAAAGTGCACTACATTCGAAATAGTACATTTTCCTAACACACAACACTATCATATACATCATGGGAATAATGAAAATAATACTTTCTATTTATGAAAATATCACTAAAATATTCTAAACAATTACATTGCCTTCAAATAACATGTTATTAAAGACACAAGTGTCGTTTTTACTACTCCTTTTTGTACAAGTACCTGCAACCAACATTGTGTTAGTCCTAGGATTGAGTATGGAAATCCCCTACACCCAAACATAAATCCGAACATTCATCACTTTTAACATGTTCAATTAAATTGAAAGAGAGAGAGAGAGAGAGAGAGAGAGAGAGAGAGAAGATAGAAATCATTTCTCATGCATGCATGCTTTCACAATCAGCTGCACTTAATATGTTGGTATTGTTGTCGCCCTCAAAATTCCCCTCTTTTTGAAGTCAAGTTTTGAAAATTTTGAGTCAGTACCTTGGAGTAATGGATCATGTCGAGCCTGGTATTGTTTGTAGTTTTTCATTCCATGGAGAACAATTAGAAATTCGGGTGTAAAGGTGGGGTTTTCCCTTTCCTTTTTTTTTTTCCACAGTCGTGAATGATGGGCGTATCCTCCCATCAATTTTTCCCCAACATCCACGGGTAGTACGTGGACATCTCTGATAGGATCCTGTGTGGCCATGTTTCAAGTGGTAGCAGAAGCCTCCACGCATCTAAATGACACAACTCCAAGAGCAAGGCCCAAGGGGAGTCCTCAAATAAGCACAGGCTTTCCATGTGTCCCAAGTCCAAAATGAAGACAGAACAAGCCTGAATCGGCTAAGTATGAAAGTTTCGTGAGATGCCACGCCACATGCCTCATGGTGCAAATTTAAGGGTTGAAGCCAAGGGTGGTTCCCAAACTTGTGCCAGCCCTCCACGTGTTCCAGTCTAAAAATAGATAGACCCGATCGTTTAATTGACTAAGTATGAGAGGGTGGTGGAAGCCTCCACGTGCCTCAATGGCGCAACTTCAAAAGTGAGACTAAAGGGCCACTTTATAAATGAGTGCTAGCTATCCATGTGTTCGATGTCAAAAAAAGAGACAGATTCGGTCATTGAAGAGTCCAAACCGGTGGAAGGAGCCACACTTCAGCCTCGGCGCCCTTTCGGAGGTGAATCAAAAATGAAAATCAAATGAGTGCCAACCCTCCATGTGTCCAAGGTCCAACGGAAGTCAAGTGGGCAGCAAGCCCAAATCGACTAAGTATAAAAGCACCGGTGGAAGTCTCCACGTGTCTCTTTAGCGTAACTCCAAAGGAAGAATCGAGAGCGGGTCCACAAGGTTGCACGAGCTCACCACGTGGTCAGAGTCAAAGAAGGGGCAGAGCTAGCCATTGAATTGGCTAAGTATAGAAGGGTTTGTGGAAGCCTCCAAGTGTTAGCTTGGCTCAACTTCAAAGGAAAAATCCGGAGGCAAGTCCCAAATGTGCGCTGAGCCTCCAGGTGTCTAGGGTGGTCGCATATGGCCCCGCTAAACAAAAGGGACTTAGTCAAAAATGCAAAAATATTGAACTGGCCCGCAGAGGACACGTGGCCATGTTTCAAGCGTTAGGGGAGGCGGGCCCTTTTTGTGTTTTGATTTTGTTGAAAATTCAAAGTGGAAAAGCGTGTCGTTGGAGTGATTTGGGAATTTTGGCTTTGTTTCCATAAGGGATAAAGTCAAATATTAAGCCCGCATCGAAAGTCAAAGCGAGGAAGCAGAGCAATTTGATTTTTTGAGCTCATGATTGAAAAGAGGTAAAATTGTAAAAAGTGAGCCGTGACTCCATCGCCACTCATGTAAAGTCACGTGTCTAGGCCTATATCAAAAGTGGGTGGGTGGGCCAAAATGTTCCGAAGTGCTATTTATCAAAAAGGCACAACATGCAAAAGGCGTCCCTAGGCCTGCTTCAATTTGAATCTCTCTCATGTGGACAACTCAAATTCAAAGTTTGCAAAGGTAGATTGAATGGTTGCGATTTAATGCGTCTAGTTTTGCCACTAGGCATGGAAATAGCTGAGGCGTTAGAGGAGTCCAAATGTCAGTTTCTTGAATCAGTTTCATCATTTTTTTAACCAAATGTAACTATTCTTGGAAGCTATTTAATGGCTTCTCCACACCATTGTTAGGGTTGGATCCTGGTACTTTGTAAAGGTAATAGATTCAAAGTAATCAATACATAAAGTTTTCCCTTTCTTCCTCTAATATTCCTTCTTTCCTTGTCTAAAATTTGGGAATCATCTATCTTTTATGATAAGAAACTTTGTGTTCTTGTTTATATGATTTCTGGAACTTTGTGTCTTTGGAATTATACTGGTTATGAAAGTGAATGATTCTATTTTGCATCTCCCTGGTTCAATATGTATAAGGTTATACTTTGCTATCTATATTTCCTAAAGGTATTGTTATGTTCTTCCTCTCTCATCTCCTTAATTCTTCCGTTCTTTCATATTGATGATCTTTGGGCATAAAACATTTCAAAGTATCAAGAATCCACACTTTGAAAGTTGTACATTTGTATATAAGTTTTGCTACTTGCTTTCAATAAGGGAACCTCTCCCATTAAAGAGGAGGGACTTGTTGTCCCCTGACTATGGTTTGTTAAAAGTATCATTTTAAAACCCAATAGTTTTTGGTGACTCTATTGGGATTTCGTTTCAAACGGATCCCTTTCTAAAAGAACAACTTCAAGATCATTTTTGGTCTGGCGACTCTATGGTATACACCGGGATCAAACTTCTATCATGTTCATTCTCTTGATCTAGGAACCTTCCCAAGAATGAAGGTAAAATGAAGAACACTTGTTGGCCCACATCACCAACGAGTGATAGTGACAGTGATGAGGATGATGATGGAGATCTCCCTATTAAAATTTTTCAAGCTCCAGTCAGTCCAGAACAGGCTCAGTTTCTGCAGAACTTCTATGGGGGTATATGTCCAAGATTGTTTTCACCAACATTGCAACAACTTTTCAAACAAGTTGAAGAACACTCAGTCAATGAATTTGAGACACCTTGTAACAAAGAGGAGAACATTCAAGTTCTAGAAGCTGCTCATGATCAGGTATTTATTCCTCAAAGCATTATCTCAATTCCACCAATGAATGTCTTCTTATTGCTCCACCTGATGCATGTCAATTTAATATTCCTTCAAATAATGAAGAAGACAAACAACTTGAGGATTTATTTCAACCTGAAATAGAGTCTATAGAAGATATGTCATGTACCAAGGTTGAATGTTCTGGTTTAAAAAATGATGATCCTACGCTGGTGGAAGTGGATGTTCATCATAAAAAAATGGACAAGATTCTCTCTCTCCTATGACTGAAGAATTTCAATGCACTGAGATGAAGATCATTGTAGACCATCCCCTTGTTGTTTCAAGTTCTCTCAAAGATGAACAAGTTCATGTACCCGAAGAAGAAGAAATCAATGAGATCACTAGTTCCCTTATTATATTTATGGATGAGATGAGCACACACGAGCCTTTTTGTAATCCTTTAGAACAAATAGAAAATGGAGAGCCATGCCTGGAATATTTTCTTCACAACTATGATAGTCCTATCTCAGCTCACCCTTCGAATGAAAACAAAAGGAAGAGGATGATGTTGTTGATCAATCTTTACTTAATTTGACAAACATTTCAATTCCTTCTTATCATGAAGACAAATCAGCAATGCAGCTTGTACCTAAGAGTCATGATCTTCTAGAATCAGGTGTTGATTTTGCCAAAGCAGCAGGTATGTTTTTCAGAGACATGGTAAAAATTACACATAATGGTAAATCATCCAATACCTTTTTCCAAATTCCTCTTGAAGATGGTTACAAGGAAAATTCAATGGAAGTTTATGTTTCTCATGAGATGTGCCATGGTGATAATTGCAATCTTCATTCATATGCTAGCATCATTCCATCAAAATAGGGAGTTGACACTATTGGGATTGGATTTTCTCATGGATCCAATTGTCAGAGTTTGGTGATGTGCAGAAATCAATATGAAGGTAATCAAGGGTCATACAAGTCTTTGTATGGCACTATTCATCCACAGAAGAGGAGCCTCAAGAAGACATTCAGTTCTTCACAGAACTGAATATTTTTAGTATGGAGTATCACTATCTGGATTGTCTTCTTTCCTCAATTTTTCTTTTCAAGCCACATAGCGTTCCCATGAAATTTTGGTACACTCAATTAATCATCCTCAATTCATGGTGCCTCATACTTTCACCATGTTGTTCCACAAAGGTACTTATTTTTCTCATCCTGTCTCTGGAGTTGTGTAGGTTTCATGTAGTCCTCCTTCTTTCCCTTGTAAATATCCTCTTCTTTATTTGTATATACTTTCCTTGTTTTGGCTTGTTTCCTTTCTGTTCCTTGTTGTGTGTTGTGTTTTGTTTGTCTTTCCTTTTGGTTTGTTTCCCTTCCATGTGTGTTGTCTTCTGTATTGGTTTTTCCTTTGACTCTATTTTCTTAATGGATAAGGCACTTGTATAATTCCCTAGAGTTTTTCTATGGTTCTTGATCTTGCCTCATTCCTCTGTCAAGTCATCCCCGAAAGATCCAATTGTTGTCGCCCTCAAAATTCCCCTCTTTTTGAAGTCATGTTTGAAAATTTTGAGTTGGTACCTTGGAGTAATGGATCGCGTCGAGCCTAGTATTGTTTGTAGTTTTTCATTCCATGGAGAAAAATTAGAAATTTAGGCATAAAGGTGGGGTTTTCCCTTTCCTTTTTTTTTTTCCGTAGTTGTAAATGACGGGTATATCTTCCCGTCAATTTTTACCCCAACATTCACGGGTAATACATGGACATCTCTGATAGGATCCTATGTGGCCATGTTTCAAGTGGTAGCAGAAGCCTCCACGTGTCGAAATGGTGCAACTATAAGAGCAGGGCCCAAGGGACAATCCTCAAATAAGCTCAAGCTTTCCACGTGTCCCAAGTCTAAAATGAAGACAAAATAAGACTGAATCGACTAAGTATGAAAGTTTCAGTAGACGGCGCCACGTGCCTCATCAAAGCATAACTTCAAGGGTCGAAGATAAGGGCGGTTCCCAAACTTGCTCTAGCCCCGCATGTGTTCTAAGTCCAAAAAGAAACATAGCTGATCGTTTAATTGACTAACTATGAGAGGGTCGGTGGAAGCCTCCACGTGCCTCAACGACGCAACTTCAGAAGTGAGACCAAAGGGTCAGTGTCCAAATGAGAGCCAGCTCTCCACGTGTCCTAGGTCCAAAAAATAGACAAATTCATTCATTCAAGAGTCCGGACCAAAGAAAGGAGCCACGCATCAACTCGGTGCCCTTCGGAGGTGAATCCAAAATAGAAACTCAAACAAGCACCAACCCTCCACGTGTATAGGGTCCAACGGAAGTCAAGTGGGTAGCAAGCCCAAATTGACTAAGTAAAAAGAACTGGCAGAAGTTTCCACGTGTCTCTTTGGTGCAACTCCAAAGGAAGAATCGAGAGAGGGTCCACAAGTGTGCACGGGCTCGCCACATGGTTAGAGTCAAAAAGGGACAGAGCTGGCCATTGAATCAAATAAGTATAGAAGGGTTTGTGGAAGCCTCCATGTGTCAGCTAGGTGTAACTTCAAAGGAAAATTCGGAGGCAAGTCCCAAATGTGCACTGAGCCTCCATGTGTCTAGGGTCAGGCATATGGCCCCTCCAAACAAAAGGGACTTAGTAAAAATGCAAAAATAGTGAACTGACCCACAGAGGACATGTGGCCATGTTTCAAGCGTTAGCGGGGAGGCGGGCCCTTTTTTTTTTTGATGCCGTTGAAAAGTCAAAACAGAAAAGTGGGCCATCGGACTGATTTGGGAATTTTGGATTTGTTTCCATAAGGGATAAAGTCAAATATTAAGCCCGCATCAAAAGTCAAAGCGGGAAGCGGGTCAATGGAGCAATTTGAGTTTTTAAGCCCGCGATTGGAAAGAGGGAAAATTACAAAAAGTGAGTCACGACTCCATCGCCACTCACATAAAGCCATGTGTCAGGCCTATATCAAAAGTGGGTGGGTGGGCCAAAATGTTTCAAGTGTTATTTCTCTAAAAGGCACAAAATGCAAAAGGCGTCCCTAGGCCCGCTTTAATTTGTAAAGGTAGATTGAACGGCTGTGATTCAATGCGTCTGGTTTTTTCGCTAGGCATGGAAACAACCAAGGTGTTAGAGGAGTCCAGATGTTAGTTTCTTGAATCAGTTTCATCATTTTGTTACCGAATGTAACGTTCTTGGAAGTTATTTAATGGCTTCTCCACACCATTTTTTAGGGAGGGATCATGTTACTCTGTAAAGGTAATAGATTTGAAGTAATCAATACATAAGTTTTTCTATTTTTTCCTTTGACATTTCTTCTTTCCTTTTCTAAAATTTGGGGAATCATCTATCTTTTATGATAAGAAACTTTGTGTTCTTGTTTATATGATTTCTGGAACTTTGTGTCTTTGGAATTATACTGGTTATGAAAGTGAATGATTCTATTCTGCATCTCCCTGGTTCAGTACGCATAAGGTTATACTCTGCCACCTATATTTCCTAAAGGTATTGTTATGTTAGTCCTCTCTCATCTCCTTAATTCTTCCGTTCTTTTGTATTGATCATCTTTGGGCATAAAACATATCAAAGTATCGGAATCCACACTTTGAAATTTGTACATTTGTACATAAGTTTTCTTTGCTTGCTTTCAATAAGGAAACCTATCCCATTAAAGAGGAGGGACTTACTTTATCCCCTCGATCGTGGTTTGTTAAAAGTATTATTTTAAAACCCAACATGAACTAGAGAGAAAGGATGAGAGAGAAATTTAAGAGACAATTTATTTTCCATTCACAATTTCATATCCATTTGCACTTCATGTCCATTATCATTTCATTTCAAACCAATTCACATTTCCCAATTCATTTACATTTTCAAATCAATCAAGTATCATAGTCATTTCTAGAGAGAGAAGAGGGTGGAGAGAGAAAATCACCATACATTTCAAAATTCATTTATACAAGATAAAAGATTGAATAAAATTCTACATAGCATTGCAATGGTATTACGAGGTCACACGCGTGGCTAGAAGTCAAACGAGACTCAAAAGGGGGATTCTAGCTAAGGTTGAGGAAACTGACCAAAACATCAAAAGTGCCTACAAACTAGGTCTTGAAAACACTCGGTTTAAGTTTGATCACAAAGTTTGATGATTCCTACTAACTATCCCATATGTATAAAATTCATCGTGTCTGACAGAAGTTGATTATGACGAGTAGAGCTCAAGTTGAAAGGGAGACTCTGGGGCTAGTTATCGTAATTGCATCAGCAACTCTTATCACACAGCGACCAATGGGGCCCCAAAACCCACTTGTAAAAATATTTTTGAAGGAATTTTTAGTAGAATGAAACTAGGTATGATTCTCTTTTCAAAAGTAGTATAGAGGTAGGTGGTAGGGGTTTTCAATTTCTCTCAATCTAAGCGAACCGTAAGACGAAACCAATCGCGTTTTATTAAAATGAACACGTCACCTAAGTGATTGTTAAGCTAAGTGGCTTAGTAATTCGACTTGTAAGGACACTAAATAAATTCAAATGAATTGGCTAAGTAACCCCATGGTTTCCCTCACTACCATGGGTTGTGCTAGGAGTTTTGAGTTTACGGTATACTTAGGTGTGGCACTCAATGCGCACGACTTTCAAGATCATAGTTTTATTCTTTTTATTTTAATTTTTGATGTTTTGAGAATTCATGTCAAGGAAATATTTTTTCATTTGTTGGAATTATGCTCCCTATCATTCAACATTTAATTTTGAAAGAGTCTGGAAATGATGAAATGAAATTTAATGCAAGCGAAAAGGGGAAAACCATACCTTTTTGCGAAACATATGATTCCCACATTCAATGAGACCGCATCAAAATCATGCATTCTGGAAATTTTCTTTGGCTCACTCATTCTTCTCCGCTTTACGTCACCAACAAGGTTAAAACACGTACAATTTCATTATTCTTTCTTACAAATCCATTTTCCAATGAAGTAACAACACATTCATTAATAATGCTTGAAACTTCCCACAGAGCAATGCATCCCACAACCCTGGTTGTTCTCTTAGATTCATTGAAAGAAGAAGAAACATAACTACAACCTAGCTCACCTCATTCATTGTCTGCCCAAAAAGGAAAGTAAAACATTTCACTGAAAAGTGCGCATTAATCGGTTTTATGTCATCATGCCGCTTTGCATTGTTTAGAATTTTCTGAAGGCTTTTCAACGAGCCCACTTCTGCATACCCTGAACCAAGGCTCCCATTTTGGTGCAAGGAGGGATCATGCTTGTAAAATTCATGGAGTTTTACTTTTATGTCTGCTCGTGCATTCATAAATATTTCTCCCCCAACAGTTTGAGGTATACTAGTAGCAAACTCAAATCATGTTAACCCATCCTTTGAGCACTGGAAACCCAGCTGATCAATGAATAACCACTCCCAACTCGTTAGGTGGCTCGATATATATATATATATATGTATGTATATATACATACATACATATATATACATACATATATACATATACATATGTATATATATGTATGTATATATACATACATATATACATATATACATATATACATATATATATATATATATATATATATATATATACACACACATATATATATATATAACCAAATCAACTGATTAACATAACGTAACCGAAAAGCCACGATCATCGAAGAGACAATTACAACCTCTCTCGAGAATAAAGAAGCATAAATTATGTTTGAGGAAATATCTAAGTGCAGAGAGCAGTTGGATTTCATTGTGCACCTTGAAAAAGTATATTGCAGGTCCTCTAATGTCCCACGTACTCAACTCATTCGAATCTTCCCTTCGCTAATATTTATCTTTACCTTTTTGAATTTCGTATTCCGAAAATCATGTGTAACGACCATAAATTTAACCACACGAAACCCAAGAAAAACAACAGCTTAATTTAGAAAAAATATAGAATAATTATTTAAAAATAATTACCGGTCATAACATTAGGCTAAAAATCGGATTAACAAATGATATCTTAAACTAAGATTTATATTACAATACTGGCCTCAAAGTTTCGATTTGCTTTAAATATTCTCCATTTCAATAATCCTTATGTAGTTAATAAATCGGTTCAAAAGTAATTTAATAATTTATTATGTTAGGGCTAAGTCTAAATCACCCTCCCATTGATTAAATACAATTTAATTAAATTCCTATAATAACCATTGCCTAATTACTAAGGAGTAATTTGACTTAATTTATTACAAGGGTCATGGCTTTTATTACAAGACAACAATTAATCAAAAATTTATAAAACAATTTAACTTCTACACCACTTAAGTGGCCCCATTCAATATTGACCCATGCATTTCATTTAAAATATTCTCACCTACCCCTCACCTAAATTTTGTAGGGAATATTCTTAACCATTGGATGGGATCAATCTAAGCCATTAGATCTAAGAGGATTCAAACTAACCCTAATCATCTCTATGGGAAGTCTTTTATTCATTCATTTTACTCATTTCCTCATTTTTGTTTTGCAGGTTTAAGGGAAGGAGAGGAAGCCATGGAAGAGGAAGAATGATCTTGGGGATGGATACACACAACCCCAAGTTTATTTTGTTTTTATTTTTGTTTACTATTTCTATTCTACCCTCTCCTAGGGTTTGATTGGAAATTTTCTCTTTGTATTAGATTTGTTCAATGTATTTCCCTTCTTGGGTACATGGATAATTTACCCCTTTAAAATAA
The DNA here is from genome assembly GCA_018340775.1 of Taxus wallichiana var. yunnanensis. Classification (NCBI taxonomy): domain Eukaryota; kingdom Viridiplantae; phylum Streptophyta; class Pinopsida; order Cupressales; family Taxaceae; genus Taxus; species Taxus wallichiana. The sequence goes on from CM031239.1 coordinate 342,089,797, forward strand.
ATCTGGTTTCTTTTTGTAATATATACACTCTTGATGAATATATATACATATGTATATATAGACACACACACACACACACACACACACACACACACACACACTTGTGTGTATATATATATACACAAATTTCCTAAAATATTTATATACCCAAATAATTCATATTTTGATTTTTTTGAAAGAATATATATATATATACTCTTGATGAATATATATACATATGTATATATAGACACACACACACACACACACACACACACACACACACACACACACACACACACTTGTGTGTATATATGTATACACAAATTTCCTAAAATATTTATATACCCAAATAATTCATATTTTGATTTTTTTGAAAGAATATATATATTATAATCTTTCAAAAAAAATCAAAATATGGATTATTTGGGTATATAAATATTTTAGGAAACACACACACACACACACACACACACACACACACACACACACACACACACACACACACACACACACACACACACTTGTGTGTGTATATGTATACACAAATTTCTAAAATATTTATATACCAAATAATTCATATTTTAATTTTTTGAAAGAATATATATATATATATATTCTTTCAAAAAATTAAAATATGAATTATTTGGGTATATAAATATTTTAGGAAATTTTGTATACATATATATACACACACACACATATACAAATTTCTAAAATATTTATATACCGAAATAATTGATATTTTAATTTTTTGAAAGAATATATATATATATATATATATATATATATATATATATATTCTTTCAAAAAATTAAAATATGAATTATTTGGGTATATAAATATTTTAGGAAATTTGTGTATACATATAGATACACAAGTGTGTGTGTGTGTGTGTGTGTGTGTGTGTGTGTGTGTGTGTGTGTGTGTGTGTGTGTGTGTGTGTATACACAAATTTCTAAAATATTTATATACCCAAATAATTCATATTTTAATTTTTTGAATATATATATATATTGGCTTGATAAAAAAGGCTACGTTTTGAGGTTTTGCCTCACGATGACTGGGCGTTGCAGATTTAAACAAAAATTGGTGGGGCTTGGCCCCACCCATAATTTGTTTTGTTTGTTAATAACGGGGAGGGTCACTAACCCCACCCCCATCCCAAAAGCTATGGGGTGCGGGGTGGGGTCTGCGACCTTCACCACCCCCCACCCATGAATGCCTTTTACAAAACAAATAACCCGTAACTGCTTTTACAAAGCACTCGTGATTTTTTTTTAAATATTATTTATTACGAAACATATATAATGTAATACATATAAATATATAATATAACACACACACACACACACACACACACACACACACACACACACACACACACACACACACACACACACACACACACATTAGAATTAAGTTTAATATTATATAATGAGTAAAATTTATTTATTTAATATATAAAAATTTATATAATTAAATATAGTTAAATTTATATGTATTTTTATACCCTTCCTTTTAAATGAAATTAATAAATAGTCCATAAGGTATTTGGAGAAACTTAGATAAATCAAGGCTTTAACAAAACTTACATAGATACACCCCTTGTTTTTCTTTTTTCTTGTAACATGTGAATATTAAGCAACTATTTAAGTGTCCAATTCAACCTACCAAACTAGTGAGTGGGATTTTGCCTTAAACATGACTAGAAATGCAACTATAGATTAAATCTTTCAATGTACCTTTCATTCAATAAAACAAGGGTAATTATTCCTTTACCTCTTACACATTTAAATGGAAACCATTTCACTTAGCAAATGTCATTTTAATAAGATTTCATTTCTTTCAAAATGAACCCTATAACATTTTGGAATAAGGAAAAACTTCAATCTAGAGAGATCCATTTTCATTTCAAATTAATTTAAACTTTCCACTGTACTCAATCAATATAAAGCTTGGTAATTTATTTTCACAAAACTAACACATTATTATATGCAAATTTCTAAGTCAAATACTCTTAGAAGAGATTACAATTTTTAGAGATTTCCAAATGAATATACAACTTCCTCTCAAGCACACAAATATACAATCTTCCACTCAAGGTGGGAATGATTACAAGAAAAAATTACAACATGAAGGTTTTTAACAAGGCCAAAATAGAAGTCTCCAATTTGCATGTCTTCTTCCCAAATGTAGCTCCAATCTAGCTCACTTCAATTTTTCACAACAAGGATCACAATACAAAGGAAGGGGGAATAGGCAACGATCTCCACCCAACCTTCAATCCATTAAGAGGAGAATCCATCCCCTTAATGGACCCCGAGCCCCAACAAAAGAACCATGAGGGATCTTGACCAACATTTGACAACTTTTCAACAATTATGGTTTCGACAAACAACATACATTCACATATTCAACACACTAAAATAATATAATCAACAAGTTTTATGACTTCATGAACAATACATAGGTTTGATACCCAAACCAAATGGATCAACTACTATGGGAAACAACCTCCTTTTTCCTCCCAAATGAAGTGGAAGTTTCACCTTAAGCCTCCAAGTGTGCAAAACAAACACAATATCCTTATCTCTCCCTTGTAAGTATGCAACAATATAACCATGATTTCCTTTTCACTCCCCATAAGTGAAACTCCCATTCACACTCCCACAAAATTAATGTCTCACAAACTCCCTTTTCTCTCCCCAATGCTCCCATAAGTCCATCTCCTACACACAATCACATTCACAAAACTCAAACAAACTTAACAAGCACAATATTTCCACATCAACAAACATAATAAACAAAACTAAAAATGGTGGAGAGCCTACCTCTCCATCAAGATCCAAGAAAAATTCACTTCACAAGTCTTTCACACCTCCAAGACAAGCAAACTCCCAATATCAACTCCCATAAGCTCCCAATTTAAAAATGTAAATGAAAAATGAACAAGTAACCCCCATTCCAAAAAATCCATCAATAAATAGAAATGGAATGTGAGGATGATGAGGTGGCTCCATGTAGGATGTCACTTCATCATTCCTCCATTCTCACACTCAATTCAAACACCATGCCCAAGACAATAAATGAGCATGTAAGAACTATGACAAACTCACATGGCACACAAACTTGCACACCATGCCTTCTAAGGAAAAAAATTATTGTGACAAGAAGAAGGTGCAATTATTTTCACTCTTTTACACTCCAAAAAGGATAAATAAGTCAAAATAAATTACCCAACCCATAGGTAGGGTTGTTGGGTAAATTTAAGAGGCATGGGACAAGCTTAAATTGTCCCACAAGCCTCCAAAAAGGCCTCCCAAGTCAAAATCTGAATTTTGAAGTTGGGGTGGAGTAAAACACACACAAACTAACATAAATATCACTTACAACAAGGACCACCTAACCTCATAATTATCTATTTGTCACATCCCAATTTTAGTTAACAAAATTAAGTAGGATTAGCTTAATTAAGACACAATTATAAATGTTAATAAAGTGACAACCATTTCCAAAAATATAAAGCATAAAACACAAATAAAGCACATACAAAAATTAAAAGAAAAAGGAAAACATATCACCCCATGGCCACACATGTGAGGTCACCCCCATGGGAAACCTCCTAGCTAGGCATGCAAAAACACCACACTATAACATTACATAAGTTGTCAAATTTTTGTTGCGTTTCTCAACACCTGACATCCTTCTGTGGTTGGTCCCCTATCCCCTTTCGATGTATGTGATAAAATGTCCTACAACACAAACAAAATACCTCTTTGGCCTTTCGGCCATATTAACAACATCGAGACAATATACATATAAAATAAATAATCATCATTTGACATTAGCAATTCTATCATCTAAGTATCATACAATTAATTTAATTTTGGCATCCAATAATCATAATTCTACTCAAAACATCCAACATAGGTTATGCATCCAAATTACGACATATTAGTACCAAAAATAAAATATCGCAACTCAAACATATATAACTGTCTATCATCACCATCTAGTTCATCATAATAAAAATTTAAACCACATAATGTCAATAGTGTAAATATCTACATTGTTCATCATCTAATGATCAAAATATTATACTAAAATGTCTAAGTATCAGTCTAACAAGATCAACATCCAAATGAAATAGTGTTAAAGAGGAGTGGGCAATACTTCCCCCTCCCGTTAAACTCGACTTCCTCTTGGAAGTCATTGGACTAGCTGAGGAAATTGGGATCATAATAAAGTGGCATCCTCCCATGTGGTTGTAGTCTCATCATACCTATCCCACTATACCCACACCTAGTCAATCTCACGGCCTCGAAGGCCCAAGGTCCTATGATCTATGATGAGCATGGGCTCCACTGACACCTACACCTGCTCCTACACCTATAATGTAGTCCAATCCAAAAAATGATAAAGATATGGAATGTATCTCCTAAGTACAGAAACATGAAATAAATCATGGACGTGAGACAAGACGGGTGGCTATGCTAGATGGTAGGCAAAAGGACCAATACGCTCCAAGATTTAAAAGTGGCCCACAAATATAGGAGCCAACTTAGAGCCATTTCCATAATGGATAGGACTCTTATGAGGCCTGAGATGAAGAAACACCTTCGTGACCACCTCAAAACTATGATCTTTCCTCCTTTGATATGCATATTTCATTTGTTTATCTTGAGCCTCCTATAACCTATGTCGAATCATGATAAATTTTTGCTCCATATCCGTAATAATACCAACCAGAGAATTTTTTTTTCCTCTAATCTGTCCTAACTCAGCGGTGTCCTACACTCCCTACCATACAATTCTTGAAATGGAGTCATACCAATCGAACTCTAAAAACTATCTTTATAGTCAAAATCCACTAAATACTCTTCTAACCTAGATTAATGGTCCATGACATACATCTACAACATATCCTCCAAGATATTATTCACCGCTCTATTTTTTCATCTGACTGGATGATAAGTTGTACTGAAGTTGATACTCATCCCAAGGGCATGTTGCATGGTATTATAGAAATGAGAGGTGTACAAGGGATCGCGGTCACTGATAATCTTCTATGGAATCTTGTGCAATCTGACAATCTCATTAAGGTATACTCATGCAACTACACTAGCTATATAAGTGGTCTTCACCAGAGAAAAATGAGCCACTTTCATCAATCTATCCACCGTCACCATGATGTCATTGTTGTGGTATCTCGACTTTGGTAACCCTACTATGAATCCATGGAAATTGTTTCCATTTTCCACTCGATATATCATGTGGGTAGAGAAGGCCAATTGGATGTTGATGCTTGGCCTTCACCCTTTCACACTCTAACAAAGTGTGACACAAACATAGCTATATCTATCTCGAATACCTCTCTAATGGTATAGCTATCTTAAGGTGGCATGCATCTTATTCATCCTTAGCCTCTTACAAGATATCCTGTCTGGATCCTCCATCCCTAGGTACGTAGATATGACCTATGTGTCTGAGAAGACCATCTTCCTCCAATGTAAATCCTTCAAACTTCCCCTCAAGGGGTATTTAAGACTCGATCTCCGATCCGGCCGCAAGGTAGAAGTTGTCATGTGGAAGTTGTTGCAAAATTCACCGCTTTGCAAATCTATACCCACTGAAGTAGCCATAACCAAATGTCTCCGTCTACTCAAAGCATCTACAACCACATTCTCCTTCCCCTTCACATGCTCTATCTCCATGTCATACCCACAAAGTATCTCCATCTAATGCCATTAACAAGCGTTGAGATTGGGCTGCATGAAGAGGTGACAAAGACTTAAATGATTAGTCATGAGAATGAATCTCCTACCCGAAGGAAATGTCACCATTGAACCAAATCATGCACAACTGCTACAATCTCGAGGTCATGAGTCAAATAATTGAGCTCATAATCCTTGTTTTTTCAATATGTAAAGGATACAACATGGCCCTCCTGCATCAATACACCTCCTAATCCTTCCAAAGAAGCATCTATGCATATGAAGAACTCTCCATGAGGATCTAGTACTGTAATAATGTGTGTTTTCATAAGGCATTCCTTCACTATCTCGAAAGGCCTGCTCACATATATCTGACCATATGAACTTATTCCCTTTTCGTTGAAGGGAAGTGATGGGGTGCATAACCCGAGAAAATTCTTGAACAAATATCATATAGTACCTTGCTAACCCCATGAAATTGTGCACCTCGGTCACACTTGTAGGTGTTGGCCAATCCACAATGGCTCTAATCTTGGAAGAATCGACTACGATGCATTCCCCTGAAATGATGTGACCCAAATATTACACCTATGACTGAAAGAATGCACATTTCTCCGGTTTCTGAACTGCTACTCACGAAGACACTGTAGACCCTTACGAAGGTGTTCCTCGTATTCCTCATGCGTATGAGAGAAAGTCAAATGTCATCAAGGAACATGAAGACAAAGCAGTCTAGAAAGGTCTTGAACACCTCATTCATCAAACTCATGAACATTGTAGGGGCATTCGTTAGACCGAATGACAAAACCGTGAACTCATAGTGGCCATATCTTATATGGAATTTTTTCATGTGAATATGTGCCTCTGCAATCCTAAGATGATGGTAACTTGACTTAAGATCAATCTTAGAAAACTGGTCGCTTTCATTTGATCAAATAAATCATCGATTTGAGCAAAGGGGTAATGATTCTTGATCATTACTTTGTTTAGATGATGATATTCCACACAAACCGTAAGGATTTTTCCTTCTTCTTAACAAAAATCACCGGTGCACCCCAAGTGGATACACTAGGAAGGATTAGGCCTTTCTCGAGAAGGTCCTTGAGCGGGAACTTGAGCTTAGATAACTCAGGTGTGGCCATCCTATATAGAGCGCATGAGATAGGTTCCGTTCCTTGAACCAAATCAATGTGATAATCTATATCACTCGGAGGAGGCATCCTGGAAGCTCACTATGAAAAAATCAGAAAAATCCTACAAAATGGGGTGATCATCAAGTAAAGGTCAACTATCCCCATCCTCGACCTATCACTAACTGTAATAGCATACAACTAACAACCCCATCGCACACACCGCTTTAGCTGCATAGTGGAAATAGTGTAAATAGAGATGGGTCTCTTGACTCCAACAATCACTAACTCCACTCCTAAATCATCTGCACAAGATATAATCTTATTGTGATAATCAAATCTAGCTATGCGTGTAGATAACCAATCCATGCCCAAGATAACACCATATGAACCCAATGGAAGGATACGAAGATCCAAAGTATTGGTAAAGGGTCCTAGTTCTATTACGCACTCCATAACTAAGGATTATACTCAGATATTAGATTTAGAAGCCATCTCAATGTCCCAACTAAGTCCCTACCTAAATGCCACCAACCTACAACACTGTACTAAAGATGGAGAAATGAAATAATCTGATGAGCCTAAGTCAAATAAGATAGGGGTAGAAATACCACCAATGCTACCTATGGTCTCTATCACCATGCCCTAGTGCTCTGCCTAGCAGTTCTCAACCACTACATATATCCTATGACTCCTATCCATGTCACCAACCGTAGGCTCAGAAACAGGTGCCTTACCCTGATTAGTAGGGTTTTGAGGGAACTCTCTCCAATGATGACCATGCACCGCATCCATAACAAGTGCCTGGTCCTCTCCACTAAGTAGATAGTCCTCCAGGTGGCCCAGTAGTATGTGATTAAGAACCTGATGATACTTCCATATATATATGTGGGTGTTGTGTTGGACATACTCTTGCTTGAATGTACTCTAGGTGGGGCACGTGTCTGTTGGGCCTCCTAGCTAGAGGTCCCATACTACGCCCTCTCTGAGCATCATGGCACTATGGGGTCGAAAGGTCGTTCGAGTCTCACTGTTGCTGCATCGAGGAGGTGGAGGAGGCCGGAAGGAAGACTATGTTGAAGTGTGTCTACGCAAGGAGGAGGAGATGATCCCCTTTATCTACTATCCTGTAATCGTTGTATGTGGCTCCTCACTCTATCACAAGCCTGTTGAGTCTTCCCCCTAGTTTCCTCTACAATATAGGCCTTCTCCATGGCCTCTGATAATGTTTATGGGTAATGAATGCGTACTACCCCACCCAAGTCTAAGTTCATGCCCTAAATGAACCCGTGGACTCTAACTCGCTCATCCCGCGTGTAATCCGCATCATGAAGCAAATCTAAAAATAGTCCCTCATACTCTACCACTACCATGGAAGTTTGTCACAGATCATGAAACTCGTCAATCCGTACCAATCCACTGCTGAATGAATCTCTTGGATATGTATCTACTCTTGAAACACTCCTCGAGAGAGCTCCCAAGTAACTATCTCTAAATCCACATGGAGCTTCTACTCCTCAGTCCTCCACCAAACTCCAGCTCCATCTCTTAGAAGGTGGATGGAAACACACAATTTTGTGTTGCTAGAACAAGGGCATAACTTGAAGCATTTGCTCAAGCTAACCACCCATTTCCCTACCTGAAATCCCTCTGTTTCTCTAGCAAAATGAGGTGGGTGTAACTTTAGTATCTCTCTAATTTGATCCACTATTGTTAAATGTCGGCCCCATAGGTCTCTCTGCATTATCATATCTCAACCTAGGGCTCTTAGACATGTCTCTCTGTGTATCATAGCTCTATCTCTATGCTCCATAGGAGGTCTCCCATGTCTAACCAAATCCACATGGGAATACTCTTCCCTATCATCCACCTTTGTGATGTGAAGGTGCATGAGCCTCCGCCGATGGATCTTTGTCCGTCTACTAGATCACTGTACTAAATATTCTCCTCATATAATGGTATTAACATCCTATAGTGTATGCAATATATGAGGCAAAATAGATGCTACATCGTGATCTGGGGGTGGTAGGTGTAGGTCCACGTGTAGAAACCCCTCATCTAGTTCATACCTCATGCATAGACCAAGATGGGAGTTACTTTATCATCATTTAGGGTATGTTTCATTTTTCTAAGTTTCCTAAGTTTCAAAACATCATGTAATGTTGTGTGTTCTAGGTTTAGAGTTGTGCTAGGATTTCTTGTGGTTTTTCATGCTTTTAAGTGTGCTCAGGTTCAAGTGTTGAAACTACTTCTACGATACCAAGTGTAATGCCCAAAACTTTACACACACAAAACCCAAGACAAAAAAACAATTACGGAATAAAAGTTTTATAAATAATTACCGGTTGCAATGTTAGCTTAACACTCATTAAAAATGATTTCTTTAACTAACAATTATATTACACTACTCATTTTCAGTTTGGTTTAAAAATTCTCCATTTCAATAATCATTATTTAGTTAATAAATTAGTTCAAAAGTCATTTAATAATTTATTATGTTAGGGCTAAGCCTAAATCACCCCTAATTGCAATTTAATCTAATTCCTATAATAACCATTTCCAAATTACTAAGGATTAATTTGACTTAATTTAGTGCAAGGTTCATGGCTTTTATTACAAGACAACAATTAATCAAAAAGGTTATAAAACAATTTAACTTTTACACTACTTAAGTGGCCCCATTCAATATTGACCCATGCATTTTATTTAAAATATTCTCACCTACCCCTCACCTAAATTTTGTAGGGAACATTCCTAGCCATTGGATGGGATCAATCTAAGCCATTAGATCTAAGAAAATTCAAACTAACCCTAATAATATCTATGGGAAGTGTTTTATTCATCCATTTTACTCATTTCCTTATTTTTGTTTTGTAGGTTTTAGGGAAGGAGAGGAAGCCATGGAAGAGGAAGAAGGAGCTTGGGGATGGATACACACAACCCCAATTTTTTATTTATTTTACTATTTCTATTCTACCCTCTCCTAGGGTTTGATTGGAAATTTTCTCTTTGTAGTATATTTGTTCAATGTATTTGCCCTTCTTGGGTACATGGGTAATTTACCCCTTTATAATAAATCTGGTTTCTTTAATATATACACTCCGGATGAGTATATATATATGAATACACACACACACACACACACACACACACACAATATATATATACACTCTTTATTGGTACACACATAGATATATCCATATACATGAATATATATATATATATATATATATATATATATATATATACATATATACATTTGTGTTTATATATGTAAATATATATATCTATACACAAATTTCCTTAAATATTTATATATCCAAAAAATTCATATCTTATTTTTTTTTGAAAGAATATACATGCTCGTCACACGTGCGCACACACACACACACACACACACACACACACACACACACACACACACACACACACACACACTTGTGGCTTAGTAATAAAACAAGGCACGTTTTGAAGTTCGGCCTCACGGCACCGTATTGCAGGTTTAAAAGAATTTAGCGGGGCTCGACCCCCACCCATAGTTTTTTTTGGTTAATAACCGGGGAGGGTCGCTAACCCCATCCCCCATCCCAAAATCTATGGGGTTGGGAGTCGTGTTAGGACCCTTCCCACACCACCCCCTCACCCCCCACCAAATCCCTTTTACTAAACAAACAATCCACATCCACTTTACAAAGCACTACAATTTTTTCTTATTTTTATTTTTTAAATATTATTTATCACGAAACATATATAATGTAATATATATATACATATATATATATATATATATATATACATATATATATATATATACATATATATATATATATATATATACATATATATATATATATACATGTATGTATATATATATGTATGTATATACATACATGTGTGTATATACATACATGTATGTATATACATACATGTATGTATATACATACATGTATGTATATACATACATATATATACATATATATGTATATATATATGTATACATATATATATGTATATATATATATATGTATATATATATATATATATATATATATGTATGTATGTATATATGTTTATATATAAATATATCAATAATATTAAAATTAAGTTTAATATTATATAATGAGTAAAATTTATTTATTTAATATATATTAATTTATAATTAAATTTATATAATTAAATATAGTTAAATTTCTATGTATATTTATACCCTTCCTTTTAAATGAAATTAATAAATAGTCCATAAGGTATTTGGAGAAACTTAGATAAATTAAGGCTCTAGTGAGGGGAAATTTTTCCTTAAACTTGACTAGAAATGCAACTAAAGATTAAATCTTTTAATATACCTTTCATTCAATAAAACAAGGGTAATTATTTATTTTGCTTATCAACATTTAAATGGCAACCATTTCACTTATCAAATGCATTTTAACAAGATTTTCATTTCTTTTAAAATGAACCCTATCACATTTTGGAATAATGAAATAACTTCAATTAAGAGAGATGCATTTTCATTTCAAATTATTTCAAACTTTCCACTCTACCAAACAATGTAAAACTTGGTAATTTCTTTTCACAAAACTAACACATTTTTATATGCAAATTTCTAAGTCAAATACTCTTAGAAGAGATTAATTTTTAGAATTTTCCAAATGAATGTAAAACTTCCTCTCAAGCACACAAATATACAATCTTCCACTAAAGGTGGGAATGATTACAAGAACAAACTACAACTTGAAGGTTTTTAACAAGGTCAAAATAGAATTCTCCAATTTTTATTTGCATGTCTTCTTCCCAAATGTAGCTCCAATATAACTCACTTCAATCTTTCAAAAATGACCAAAATACAAAGGAAGGGGTAATAGGAAATCGTATGACAGAAAATCAACACGTGACCTTCTGCGCACCTAACCTCCCGAGGTCGTGCCGAGACAACCGGTGTGGAATTTGAAATGGGAGTGAAAGTGATGGCGATGACCAAGCTAATTGGGCAACCTTATGTCTTCGACACGCAATAACAGAATCTATGAATCTAAGGAAAAGAATGCTCTCCTAACCTGAAGGGGTGTAATGGTGGGGTCTGATATGATAGCTACTCGGAGACTCCAATCGATGTCTAGCTCAACCGAGATTCTATTGGTGGGTTGTGGAATATGTGGAAAGTAGCTGCAGGTGCCTCGTATGGGTTTCCAGACAAGGTCATGGAAGTTGAGATAAGAGATGTAGTAGAGCTACAAGAACTAAGGGTGATTCTCTGGCCTCATCCATAAAGTCTTAGCCTGATCGGCTGCTATGTTTAACAATGAAAGTTGTGTGATGATATCAGGTGGAAGCGGTGAGGATATGAATACTGCGTGCATAGGCTAGTGTCGATATCTAACTGACTAGTAGGTCGTTGGGTTACGGGACCTATGGGTCACAACCAAAGACTCGTTGAGGTTGAGGCCCTGGAATGGTCATACATGCTAATCAAATCCTATTCCCAAGAGCAGTCCAAAATTTGTAGGCCTTGTTAGCAGCTATGTTTAAAGTCTCTAACTGTCTTATTTTTCGTGTATGTGGCGGGTGTGCGTAAGATTGTTAAGCATAGACTTGTGTCAATGTCAGTTACTAACTCTGGCCCATTGGGTTGTGGGACCAGAGGATCACAACCATAGGTCTTTTCCTACTGTGGACCGTTGATGGTCATACAAAGTGAATTTGATTCGTTTTCGGTGAATAAACTATCTATCAAATGAAATCTAAACTATATTTTTGGTGTTTTCTCAATATATAAGAACAAAACAATAAACAAGCTAATCTATGGAAATAAATGTTTTTGTGCTTTTCTAACTTTTCAGACAATGCATCTAATCTAACAAACAATTTAAAGAAAACAAATAGCTGGCCGGATGTAGCTAGCTATCTGTGCAAATGTGTGAATCTAAATATAAGATCTAATCTAATTCAAATAAAATCTCTCCAACTCTACCTCAAAAGTGAAGAATAAATCATGACTCTAACAGAGCTATCATTCACCCACTATTTCCCTGGAAATATTGAAGAGAAAACTTCCTATTGACTTGGTCTACTTGTAACTATCTGATTAATTGAAATGATTTATTTCTCTACTCTATTTGATATGTAATTTGACAAAACAAAGAAAACAAATACACAACTCCAACTTGGAAGAGCAAGAGCTTTGGTAATCTAGAAGTATGAGTATCTGTCCCCTCAATTCTTTCCTTTCTTTCTCTGAGCGTTCATGTGAGTCCAAGGATGGGAATGAAAAGAACAACAACAAGAGGATGGTGCTTGAGCGATGGCAGCTTGGAAGCAATCTGGGTGTAATGCAGGTAGAAGAAAGATAGCACAAGATATTTGAACTTGGCTATGCAATTCCTAGCAAGATTATTGCAACACAACAATGCAAGATACACAAAATTCTCAAGCCTTTTTCTTGAATACAAGCATGGAATATATAGGAATGGAGGCTAGAAGGTTACTTCATGCACAAGGAATTGAAGAGGTAGTTCTACTCATTAAATCTATTTAAAAATAGAAGGAACTAGGAGAACCAAGCAAATGAAGCTATTTTTAGCAAATTCAACTCACGGACATGTTCAAAAGATAAACTTAAGTGAATCGTTGCATGCAATTTATCACGTGAAGATTCTGGAAAAATCAATCGGACCGCTACCCTGCATGGACAACGGTTTTTAAACCGCCACCGGGAAGGGTGGCATTTTTAACACTTAAGGCCAAAGCAAGCACAAAATGAAGGGGAAAACTAGAAAAATGCAAGGAGAAGCTATGTAAGGCTATTTAGGCTACAAATATATACTGCAAGTGGGATTTGGAGCTCGAACACCTTCTCAAAAGGATTTTGAATCATCACTTGGGTACTTTTGTAACCGTTTTCCCCAAAAATGTAGCATGTGTAATTTTGGGTGCATACATATTGCCCCCTCGGAGAAGTGTCTTAGCCATGAAGAGGTGTAAAATGTAGAGTCCGAGTATGGCATTCCCGAAATGGGGAGTTATAAGTTATACCTGACACGCCCGTGTGTCAAAATATCGTCGTCCAAACTCTCGCTACCTACAAGAGAAAAAGAAGACTCAAGTGCAGATAGATAAAATATTGAAAAATAAACACTAAATTAAAATGACAAGAGGACTTACCATCTATGCGGGGATATAGAAATATACTTGCGCCAACGCTCCAGCCCTGTGAACACATACACTCAAAACAAAGTTATAACAACATATATATATCTAAACAAACTCATTTTCAAATTCATTTGCGCATATTGACTTGGTGATTTTTGATCTCTGAGCCCATGGTGATCATTTTTTCATTTTTAAGAATGGTTGAATTGGAATGGATTTGCGTTAGGCTTGCCCTTTGTTTTTGAATACTTTTGAAAATAACTCCTAAGAAATTTGTAACTAGAGCGGTCAGAAGGGGCCTCAAAGGGGTGGATAGGCAGAGTGCCTTTATTGCTTAGTCTCCATTTTGTGAGGCATATGTGATGTTTTGGTATTTCATGCTCATTGCGAGCGTTTTGACCGCACCTAGTGCATGATGGAATTATACAAAACTAGGACACACCTTGATATGCACCGATATATTTTTTTGGATCGATTATTCCTTGCATAGAGTTGGCTTACATTAATGACTTGATTCACATGTGTACTCTTAGATGTTTAGAATTTCCGATTTTCTATGCTTTTCAAAATGTATGCAGTGGATATGAATGATAACAAAATGCTTTCTTTTTGTATTTCATAATGCTGATATATGATGATGCAAACACAATGTGATCTTAAACTTAGTTTCTTTTGCAATCTTCAGTACTTTGTATTTATCTTAACAAAACGTGATGACATAATGATATGATGAATATATATGCTTTCTTCACTCCTAACCCCACATAACTAGTAAGATGTGAGGGTTCAACATCGAGAGTTAGAAGGGGCACAAGCCATGAAATTTTTTTAATGGCAATGATGAGAGAAAGACAACAGTTTGATAGAACCAAATTGGGACGTTACAACCTTACCCTACTCATGCTACCTCATAGTTTAGAATGTGAATTTCTTTGCATTTTATCTAGACTTGGATCCGTAGATGGCCACTTGGTTGAAAAAATCTATTTTTTAGGGTTTTGAATTCTCTTAGAATTTTGAGCATCTAATTCACTTTGTTTTGGCTTAAGATTTCACAATAATTGATTTAATTGTTCATGACTTTCAGGTTTGTCAAAGAGACCCCTATACCTTGCCCCATGCTACCAGTAGGAAGCACGGGTTCATCTCCGTGGAAAAAGCATAGGCGAGTAAGGGAATTTCCTTCCTTTCCCAACCTTATGTCACTAGTAAGTAAGAGACACAATCTCAACAACGAAGGTTGGTAGGGAAAAGAAATGTGTAAAATAAATTTTTTTTGTTGATTTACACTTGACTTACTTATTTGGGAAAAAATGTTTTAGAATGTTCTTATTTCCAAGGAGATGTATGTGGGATAGATGTGACACCATGAAGCTTCTAGAATAGACCATGAACAAAAGACACCTATCCTAAGAAGAGACCAAAAGTAGAACCAAGTATGCAGGCCTTGGTATGGTTACTGTCAAAACTTTGTCTTGTCTTGTTGGAACTAATGAAATGATGCAGAAATAGTTGATGATACAATGAAGATTTGAAGAGACATGATTCAAATGTTTTCCAATATTTTCAGAAGTTTTTGGGGATTGCTATAAGAATAAGTCCCTTGATCACAAATTTACAAAAGTTATGGACAAATGAAAATGCAATGCAGATGTAATAATGTACATATGACAATGCGTTGATGGATCATGCATAGTATCTTTTTAGGTGAAGGGAGTTCATGGATTCACTAAACTCCTCACCTTCTAGAGTACACAAACAGAATGCACCATTTTTATAATCTTCCACCACTCGATATGGACCTATCCACCTAGGTTTGAACTTTCTTCCCTCGCCGGTCTTCTTGTCAATTTGGCTATCGAGCCTTAACACCAAATCTCCTTCATAGATCTCACATTCATATACCTTTTTATTGTATTGCCGAGCCATGCGGTCAGCGTATACACTATGTCATTGCTCAAGCATTCAATCTAACTTCATCAAGGCTTTCTAATTAGGAGAGATGAGCTTCTCGATAACCCTCTTCTCCTAGGATCCCATGTAATGAAATGTGGAGGCTGGGTAGTTCAACCTCCAGTGGTAGAACTGCCTCAGCACCGAACACTAAAGAAAAGGGAGTCTCTCCCATTAGTGTTCTAACCGATGTTTGGTAGGCCCACAAGGCTAGAAAAAGCTTCAGATGCCAATCTCGTTTATTCTCCTTAACATTTTTAGAAGAATGGAATTTAAAGTCTTATTGGTAGCCTCGGCTTGTCCATTAGCCTAAGGGTAATAGAGAGAAGCTATGTGATGACTTATTTTGAACTTTGCACACAACTCACACACCTCGTCATTTTTGAAAGATGTGCCATTATCAAAAATAATGACTTATGGCACCCGTACCTACAAATGATCTAGTTCAAGATGAACTTAGCGATTACAGAGCCAGGGACAATGGTAAGGGGCATGGTCTCTACCCACTTGGTAAAGTACTCTGTGGTTGTAATTATGAAATTATGGCCATCTGTTGACGAGGGAGAGAATTTCCTTATCGGCCTCTAGGCCCCACATGGAGAAAGGTCTTGGAGTTGCGATTGATTGTAAAGCTTGTGTTGGTATGTGGATTTCATGCAAAAACTCTTGACACTTGTGCCATCTGCGCACAAACTCTATCGCATCATGTTTGAGGGTGGGCCAGAAATAGCCCATCCGATGTATCTTTTGGGTAGTAGCGTGGCTGCTGAAGTGACCACCACATACCCCGCTATGTGACTCATAAAGAATATTTTCAGACTCTTTAGAATCAACACATCTCAATAGCATTCCGTCAAAGGCTCTATGATAAAGCACCTATTCTAGGATGATGTACTTGGTGGCAATTATGCGTAACCACCTTCTTTGTTGCAACATTTCCCCTTCTGGGTATGTGTGGTCCATGATGAAATTGATGATGTCAGTGTACCAAGGACATACAGAGATAGGGG
This sequence comes from Taxus wallichiana var. yunnanensis, assembly GCA_018340775.1. NCBI lineage: Eukaryota > Viridiplantae > Streptophyta > Pinopsida > Cupressales > Taxaceae > Taxus > Taxus wallichiana. The sequence goes on from CM031239.1 coordinate 342,106,732, forward strand.
GCCTGGTTTCAACGAAGTATACGCACTCGTTGGGAAATTCCAAATCTACCAAATCACCCCCATCTAATGGATTATCAGCCAACCAATCTGCGATGATTTGACCCTTAACTGATTTTTGATTTACAAACGTTAGCTCAAACTCGCCCATTAATGTAATGAAACACCCAACCTTTTTAGACAAGGATCCTTGCATGAGGAATGTCCGTAAGTGGTCTAACTTGATGATGACCCTTGTCTCTTGATTAAGCATGTAATGTCTTAAGCACTTGGTTGCAAAAACTATGGCAAGGCATTCCTTTTCTACCTACATGTAGTGTGTCTCATAATCGAGTAACGTCCAACTGATAAAATAAACAGCCCATTCTCATTTTCATCATCCTCTTGTGCCAACATACAGGCCAGCGAAACATTTGTAGCCCGCAAATATAAGATCAAAGGGTGATCTGACCTTGGTGGCATTAGCATGGGAGGGGATAACAAAAATTACTTAACTACCTTGAAGGCCTCATCACATTCCTCTATCCAATCCAAGCTATAATCTTTCTTTAACAAATTTTTGATTGGATGAACGAAAAAGGTCAAGTCAGGGATGAACCTTCAGATTGCACTAAGTTTCCCAAGGAAAGATCTAATACCATACTCATTCGATGGTGGAACCATTTCTAACACAGCCAGATTTTGGTTGGGTCAACATCAATTCCTTGTGAAGATATAATGTAGCCCAGGAGCTTTCTGCTTGTTACACCAAATACACATTTCTCTAGATTCAATGTGACTCCATACCCAATCAAGCGTAAGAGAATGATACAAAGAACCTCGGATGATTGCAGCACTCCTCGGCCTTGGTGAGCGGGTCATCCATATAGGATTCTACAATCTTATGAATAAGATCATGGAATATGTAGGTTATTGCTCGTTGGTATGTAGCACCAACATTCATAAGACCAAATGGCATGACAACATAGCAATAAGTTCCCCACGGAGTTATAAATGTAGTTTTAGCTTGATCCTCGACTGATATTTTGATTTGATTGTATCCCAAAAACCCATCCATGAGGGATAACAACTCAAATCCAAATTTGCATCGATCGATGATAACATCAATGGATGGTAGCAGGAAATCATCCTTGGGACAAGCCTTTTTGATGTCCCGGAAGTCTATGCAAATACAGATTTTTCCATTTTTTTGTATAACGTAGACAATGTTAGATACCCATTGTGAATAATCAACTGCCTTGATAAATCCTACTTGAGAAGCTTCGTTACTTCTTCTTTTACCATAAGGGCTACCTTTGGCTTCATAGGTCTTGATTTCTGCTTAATTGGTTTGGCTTATGGCTTAGTTATAAGATTTTGAACTGTAATGTGAGGTGTGATTCCTGTCATTTCCTTATAACTAAATGTGAAGGCCTTCGATGTTCCTTAAGGACTTGGGTATGAATTTTTACTTCCTCTGGAGTTAAAGAGGACCCTAGTTTTAAGATTTGTGGTTCCTCCTCCATTCCGATGTTTATATCAATCGTTCCCTCAATTAAGGAGGCATTAACCTCCTCAAACATATGTGGGGCTGGTGGTAACTCCAAGTCCCCTTCCTCTTCTACCTCGTAAATTTCAAGATCTCTTCCCAGAGATGACTCAATCATTGGATTCCCAAAATAAGAGGAGGAATGCGGAATTAAGGAAAAGTCTACCTCTTGACAAGTAAGATGCAAATCCACCAAAGCATTTAAATAAGTTAAGGTTGACTCATCCCCATCGATAGGGTCCGAAGAGTCAAACTGGCCCTCAGCTTCCACGTATGTCAACAATGACGTCACTGGTGCTTTGCGAATCAAGGATTCAACGCGGAGTGAAACCGTGAAGTTGGTGTCCTCTAAATCATTACTTGGGGTGAAGCGTGAGGTGGAAGTCACTATAGAGTCTACAAAAGGTTATGTTCATGTGGAACTGCCTCAATTGATATGAAATCAAATCCCTTGGTTAGGTCCAACACGACAGTTTTATAGAGTTGTAAGTGTTTAGCCCTAGTCTCGTATACCTCGGATACCTGATTTGTGACTAGTTGTGAATCACCCAACACCCTAATATTAAGGATGCCCATTCTCTTGGCTATAATGAGACCTAATAGAAGAGCTTCATACTTATCCCATTGTTTGTGCATTCAAAATTCAATTTGAAAGCAAAAGGTAAAACCCTTCCTTCGGGTGAGGTAAGGATTGCACTTACCCGGCACTGAAGCGACACTTGGCCCCATCAAAGTGGAGAGTCTAGAAATCACTCGAGAAAGATAGATGTTGAGTCATCCTTTGTAAGTTCTTCTTTTATTTCAGTTACATATACCATGTAAACCTCATCTGCTGGAAGGGAACCAGGTCCCAAAGCACGTCCCATACCCATGGAATCAAAGGGAAGAAGGATAGGCAAATCCTTTTCTAACAATTCAACAATATTTGTTGTAGTTCCTAGCAAAATTGTCTCTACAACAACGTTTTCATCTTTGAAGGCCGAAATACCCTCGATCAAACCTATAACCTCTAATTCTCGTCATGGGAACCAACTTTTCTTCTGGTAACATGCTTACCGGTTTGTTTAACTAGTTGGTGGGAAGCTCAAATTCAGAGTGGACCCCTGGCCTTTTCTTCAAGTTGGCCAAGTGTATGTCAAAGGGCTTTGGATCTCCCTGAGTGACAAAGACTTTCCCTAAATGTAGGAATCTAACTTCTTGGAACATGATGGATGAGATTGCTTTCATGCGGTGTATCTAGGGGAAACCAAGAATCATATTATAGTTGGTTTCCTGATCTATAATATAAAACTTAGTAAGCACTATCTTGGGTCCAAGAGTGACCGGTAATACTATGGTCCCGATCGAGGTCACCTTGAGACTATCATAGCCTCTTAATGTGTTTCGCGTTGAGGAGAAATTAGTCTCCCCATATCCTAACTTCTAGAAGAAAAGAGAAGGGGACGATGTTAACTACTACCCCATCGTCAATCATCGCATGCTTCACATAGTTGTTATAGATCTAGACTTGCAAAAATAGGGATGGATCACCTCTACAAGCTATTTCAGCATATTGTAGGCATCTTTCTTATGTCAAATACAAACCCAATATCCCTTTCGGGATGTCTTGGAGGGAAAACGTCAAAGTCTATATGGTTTATCTACGCCTCTGGTAGTGGGGTAATGTTAGCCAAATGGCTAAGACTAAGTGCTTCCAAGAGAGCGGCTTGATGAGCGGGAGACTTCTTTAGTAGATCTAAGAAGGAAATGTGTGAAGAGGTCTTGGTTAGATCATTGATCAAGTCATAAGCCCCTACTGGATTGCTTAGTGTGTCATGAGCATTATTTGAGACATCTGGGTAAATCGGGATCAGCTGTGATGAATAGTCTCTAGCTCTTATTGCAGCGTTAATCTGGAGTTTAGCGTCCAACTCATCCAAACCTACAATATTTGTTTGCTGGTGACCATCCAAAGAAGGTGCCACGTGTGGGTTTGACGAAGTCGAGGTTTCATGATCATGAGTCCCTATTATAATGCCTTTATTCGAATGATTAGGATCTAGTCTTCCATCCTTCAAATGCATGGGGAGAGGATCATTGAAGATTCCCAATGGTGTGTTATGTGGAGACACTAGTCCCATATAGGTGTTTTGATTAGGCGTAGTTGGATTGGCCAGAAACATGTCAACAAACAACTATCTTTTGTCTTCTGGTAAACATTGCAAAAACTTATTACAATCACATAAAATTTCTTGCATCATGCCCACGGACCCTATGGAAACCACGTACAAGTCAGGATCATAATCCGAGGCCTTTGGTTGGTTCCTTGTTGTGGTCCAAAACCACGGTTATTGTTTGGTTGTTGAATGTTTTAGTTAACACTTTAGAACCCTTGCCCCTATTTCTGGAATTGGTTGGGGTATTGACTAGGGCTTGGGGTCGGCATTTCTCTTTGTGGATGAAGTTGTTTATTTGTTGGGGATGATAAAAATCCACAGCGTTTACCGAGGGTGAGAAATTTTTGCTCCTCTCGATTGCTGCCATTGTTATTCCCATTATTATTGTTATTCATTGTACTATACCGGTGGGACTAATAGCATTACGCTTTTGGGCGATTAGTTACCGTCAATCGTGACTCCACGATTTTTGTTAAGGATATTTGGTCCTTGATTGTTATTTATATTGTTGGAGTAACCAAGAGTGTTTTGAGAAGGGGTAACTAACTTCCCATTCACTCCGTAGGTCTTACGACCACTGTCAATGGCCACTTGGTCGATCCAAAGAGAACCCTCTAAGCACCTCTTCATAGCTCCTTAGCGGGAACTTTTGAACCTCTTCCTTCATCTCTTTGTTGAGGGAGTGGAGGAACAAATCACAAAGTTCTATTTGGTCCATGTTTGGAGCACTTGTGGAAGAGTAGAGAATATGTTGCCACCTCTAAATGAAGTGAGCTACAGACTCGTTATGTTCTTGTTTGATATGAAGAAATTCTTTGATTCTTGTTTGCAAGAGCTTGTTCATATCAAAGGCTTTGATAAACTCTGACACTAGTTGCTTGAACGAGTGTATCAAAGCCTCTGGTATCCTATAATACCAGTCAAGAGAAATAACTTCAAGTGTCATAGCGAAAATTTTTGCAACGACTGCATCCCATGGGAGCAACTCTCGAATGGCCGTTGCATAAGCTTTGATGTGAGCATTTGGATCACCCTCCCCCTTGAACTTTGGGAGATCAGGAAAGGGTCTCGGGAGCATGACTACCCTGAATGGAGAAATATAGGGGTTCTTTGAGATATTCATAATAAGTCCCCATTGCATATGTTTCCACCATTGAAGACCCTTGTTGGGGAGGTGGGGGCTATGTTGGCTGCTGAAATGGGACAACATAAATATTGGCGGGGCATATGACATCCCCTACGATTGTCCATATGGGCATGGATAGGAGTACATGTCCCCTGTGGAGATTTATAATACATGTGCATATAAGGGGGTTGGTTACTTTGATATGGAGCTGAAGGCACGAAGCTAGGGAACGTCACATTTCTGGCTGGTATAGCATTTGAGAACGCACTTCTAGTTGGCACCTATTATAGATGACCATATGTGGCTTGAGGAGGCATACCCAAGGTACCGTCCCAGTTAACAAGTCCACATGGTTCAAAATATTCATGTAGACTGGCGGGTTTTGGGCAGTCGGTATTTTCCCATGGTTTTGTGGGTAAGAAGGAGTCCATGCTTGCCCTGCATATGAATTCTGTGTATTCTAGGCAAGCTCTAACTCCCTGAACTTATCAACCAAAGCTAAAATGACATCACCCGTTGATGGGGTAGTGCCCTACTTAGACTCCTTTAGTTGAACCCTTGAAGGTTGTTGAGGAATATGGTGTCCCGCTATGAATTGTTCATGATGTTGCCACCCCTCATTAGTACCTTGCCCTTGTAACCTATCAAAATATTGGTTCATTTGTTGGAATTGCTTCTCACTCCTAGCGTATCGTGCTAGATACTCCTCATCAAGATGGGGGAGTGGATTGGATTGCATGGTGATGGGATGTCGAAACAATACCAGGAGATGAACTAGTTTCTCCAGTAAATGTCATGTTATTTGAACTTGATTGTTCAAGGGGGTAAGTCTGAGTGATTTGATCCAATATTGGTTACCTGAAGTAGAGGATTTTTAGTGGATAAGCGATTGTCTGCCCATGTCGAAAGTGAAGGTGACTATTGTGGTATGTTTGATTGGTATTGGTACATGTCAAAACCTAGAATGGGTCAAACGTACTCGTCATATCCCGACATATTCGGGGGGTATAAGAATACCCAGAATAAAGGATGGATGAAAGTGGAAACGCTTAGAGACTAGCTCTTCATGTCGAGTTCACCAATTTGTATAGCATAAAATCAACACGTGACCTTTCGCACCCAACCTCCCGAGGTCATGCCGAGACAGCCGGTGTGGAATTTGAAATGGGAGTGAAAGTGATGGTGATGACCAAGCTAATTGGGTAACCTTATGTCTTCGACACGTAATAACAGAATCTGCGAATCTAAGGCAAAGAATGATCTCCTAATTAGAAGGGGTGTAATGCCGGAGTCTGATAAGATAGCTACTCAGAGACTCCAATCGATGTCTAGCTCATCCGAGATTCTATTGGTGGGTTGTGGAATACATGGAAAGTAGCTCACAATGGCCTCATATGGGTTTCCAGACAAGGTCATGGAATTTGAGATAAGAGATGTATCGGAGCTGCGAAACTAAGGGTGATTCTCTAGCCTTGTCCATAAAGTCTTAGCCTGATTGGCTGCTATGTTTAACAATGAAAGTTGTGTGATGATATCAGGTGGAAGCGATGAGGATATGAATACCTGTGTGTGTAGGCTATTGTCGATATCTAAGCGGCTAGTAGATCCATTGGGTTACGGGGCACGTGGGTCACAACCAAAGACGCATTGAGGCTGAGGCCCTATAATGGTCATACATGCAGTCAAATCCTATTCCCAAGAGTGGTCCAAATGTCATAGGCCTTGTTATCAACTATGTTTAAAGTATCTAACTATCTTATTTTCTCTGTGTATGTGGTAGGTGCGCGTAATATTGTTAAACATAGACTTGTTTCAATGTCAGTTACTAACTCTGGCCCGTTGGGTTGTGGGACCAAAGGATCACAACCGTAGGTCTTTTCCTACTATGGACCGTTGATGGTCATACAAAGTAAATTTGATTTGTTTTCGATGAATAAACTATCTATCAAATGAAATATAAAATATATTTTTGGTGTTTTCTCAATATATAAGAACAAAACAATAAACAAACTAATCTATGGAAATAAATTTTTTTGTGCTTTTCTAACTTTTTAGACAATGCATCTAATATAACAAACAATTTAAAGAAAACAAATAGCTGGCCGGATGTAGCTAGCTATCTGTGTAGATGTGTGAATCTAAATCTAAGATCTACTCTAATTCAAATAAAATCTCTCCAACTCTACCTCAAAAGTGAAGAATAAATCATGACTCTAATAGAGCTATCATTCACCCACTATTTCCCTGGAAATATTTAAGAGAAAAATTCCTATTGACTTGGTCTACTTGTAACTATTTGATTAATTGAAATGAATTGTTTCTCTACTCTATTTGATATGTAATTTGACAAAACAAAGCAAACAAATACACAAATCCAACTTGGAAGAGCAAGAGCTTTGGAAAATCGGAAGTATGAGTATCTGTCCCCTTAGTTCTTTCCTTTCTTTCTCTGAGCATTCATGTGAGTCCAAGGATGGGAATGCAAAGAACAACAACAAGAGGATGGTGCTTGAGTGATGGTAGCTTGGAAGTAATTTGGGCATAATGCAGGTAGAAGAAAGATAGCACAAGAGATCTGAACTTGGCTATGTAATTCCTAGCAAGATTATTACATAGCACAATAATGCAAGATACACAAAATTCTCAGGCCTTTTGCTTGAATACAAGCATGGAATATATAGGAATGGAGGCTATAAGGTTACTTCATGCAAAAGGAATTGAAGATGCAGTTCTACTCATTAAATCTATTTAAAAATGGAACTAGGAGAACCAAGCAAACAAAGCTATTTTTAGCAAATTCGACTCATAGACACATTCAAAAGATAAACTTAAGTGAATCGTCGCATGCAATTTCTCACGTGAAGATTCTGGAAAAATCAATTTGGACCATCACCTTGCCTGGGTGGCGGTTTGTAAACTACCGCCTGGGCAAGGTGGCATTTTTGACACTTAAGGCCAAAGCAAGCACAGAATGAAGGGGAAAACTGGAAAAATGCAAGGAGAAGCTATGTAAGGCTATTTAGGCTACAAATATATACTACAAGTGGGCTTTGGAGCTCGAACACCTTCTTGAAAGGATTTTGAATCATCACTGGGGACTTTTATAACCGTTTTCCCAAAAATGTAGCACATGTAATTTTGGGTGCATATATATTGCCCCCTTGGAGAAGCGTCTTAGCCATGAAGAGGCTAAACGTAGAGTCCGAGTATGGTGTTCTCAAAATGGGAGTTAGAAGCTATACACGACACATCGTGTGTCAAAATCTCACCATCAAAATCCCGCTACTTACAATAGAAAAAGAAGACTCAAGTGCAGATATATAAAATATTGAAAAATAAACACTAAATTAAAACGACAAGAGGACTTACCATCTATGTGGGGATATAGAAATATACCTGCACCAACGCTCTAGCCTTGTGAACACAGACACTCAAAATGAAGTTATAACAACATATATATATCTAAACAAACTCATTTTCAAATTCATTTGCACATACTGACTTGGTGATTTTTGAGCTCTAAGCCCACAGTGACCTTTTTTTTCATTTTAAGAATGGTTGAATTGGAATGGATTTGTGTTAGGCTTGCCCCTTTACTTTTTGAATACTTTTGAGAATAACTGCTAAGAAATTCATAACTAGAGTGGTCATAAGGGGCCTCAAAGGGGCAAATAGGAAGAGTTTCTTTATTTCTTAGTCTCCATTTTGTGAGGCATATGTGATGTTTTGGTATTTTGTGTTCATTTTGAGCATTTTGACCGCACCTAGTGTGCAATGGAATTATACAAAACTACGACACACCATGATATGCACTGATATCTTTTTTTGGCTCGTTTATTCCTTGCATAGAATTTGCTTACATTAATGAATTGATTCATGTGTGTACTCTTAGATGTTTATAATTTCTGATTTTCTATGCTTTTCAAAATGTATGCAGTGGATATGAATGATAACAAAATGCTTTCTTTTTGTATTTCATAATGCTGATATATGATGATGCAAACACAATGTGATCTTAAACTTAGTTTCTTTTGCAATCTTCGGTACTTCATATTTGTCTTGAAAAAACGTGATGACATAATGATATGATGAATAGATATGCTTGCCCCACTCCTAACCCCACACAACTAGTAAGATGCGAGGGCTCAACACCGAGAGTTAGAAGGGGCACAAGCCATGAAATTTGTTGAATGGCGGTGATGAGAGAAAGATAGCATTTTGACATAACCAAATTGGGATGCTATAACCTTACCCTACTCATGCTACCTCATAGTTTAGAATGTGAATTACTTTACAGTTTATCTAGACTTGGATTAGTAGATGGCCACTTGGTTGAAAAATTATGGTTTTTAGGGTTTTGAATTCTCTTGGAATTTTGAACATATAATTCACTTTGTTTTGACTTAAGATTTCACAAGTAATTGATTTAATTGTTCACGACTTTCGGGTTTGTCAAAGAGACCCCCTAAACCTTGCCCCATGCTACCAATAGGAAGCATGAGTTCATCATTGTGGACAAAGCATAGGAAAGTAAGGGAATTTCCTTCCTTTCCCAACCCTATGTCACTAATAAGAGATGCAAGCTCAACACCGAAGGTTGGTAGGGAAAATAAATGTGTAAAATACAAATTTTCTGTTGATTTACACTTGACTTACTTATTTGGGAAAAAAATTTAGAATGTTCTTATTTCCAAGGAGATGTATGTGGGATAGATGTGACACCATGAAGCTTCTAGAATAGACCATGAATAAAAGACACCTATCCTAAGAAGAGACCAAAAGTAGAACCAAGTATGTAGGCCTTGGTATGGTAAATCAAAACTTTGTCTTGTCTTCTTGGAACTAATGAAATGAAACAGAAATAGTTGATGATACAATGAAGATTTGAAGAGACATGATTTGAATTTTTGCCTATATTTTCATAATTTTTGGGGATTGCTATAAGAATAAGTCCCATGATCACAAATTTACAAAATGAATGGACAAATGAAAATGCAATGCAGATGCAGATGCAATAATGTACATATGAGAACGCAGATGCATTTGGGTAACAATAAAAAATCTCATAAATTTATTTTGGATGTATAAGCCTATTTATATATATGTACACACACACACACACACACACACACACACACACACACACACACACACACACACACACACACACACACACACACATATGTATGTATGTATGTATAAATATATTTGTGTGTGTGTGTGTGTGTGTGTGTTGTGTGTGTGTGTGTGTGTGTGTGTGTGTGTGTGTGTGTGTATTTCCTTTTAAAAACATAACTAAAAATTTCGAGGGTTCACTACATATATATATATATAATTCATAGCCGCGTAAACAACCAAAAACGCTTTTATATGGTATTATGCCGTGGGTTTGCAAAGTAGCATAGACCGCTAAAAGTTAAATAATAATAAATAATAGGCCTTTTTTATAGTCCACGATGTCAGGTGGCCTGTTTTTGGGTCTACAAGTGGCTTATAGCATATGGGACTACCTCGTACTCACATGCGGGAGGAAAATAACTTTCTTCAAATGAGGCGTACATACCCTACCCCTGCAAGATTTGAACTTGTGACCTCTATTTCAAGAGCACATATTCTTCACCATTAGGCCAACTCAGGTGTACATAGTGGGAGGAGAGGTGGTTGACCCCACCCCCATCCCATATTAATATGGGGTGAGGGGTGGGGTTGGCCAACTCCCCCAATTCCTCAAACAAAACAAAAATTAAAACTATACATACCGGCATGGTTTTCTTTACTAAGAATTTTTTTCTTTAGTTTATTTTTAGCATTATTAATATATATAGCTACATTAAAATCAATGTCAATATTATAATATAATTATTTTTATTTAACCCCTTATATATATAATATATTTAATAGATATAAATTTATAGATGAATTTATATAATTAAATGTTTTTATAATTATATAGATACATATATGTATATGTTATTATAGTCTTTTTTAGCGATTTATTTCAATGGTCAAAGTAGTTATATAGTGTAGAGAGCCATAAGGCAAGATAATGGTAATTCCCTACTTATTCCAATATGGACATATTCAAGGACTAATACTTTTTTTTTTTTGACTCAAACAACTAATAAAGAGAATTCCTTAAAAAAAAATTTAAAAATGTCTATTTCCTTGTTATATTTTATTATGAGATTGACAAAAATTTCAATACATTTTGTTGATATCCAAATTGATTCTCCTTTGCAAGCTGAGTAGCATCACATATTTAAAAAGAAGCCTAGAGACAGATAAATTATCATGTATATTGTTTTGTAGCCGGGAGGCGATTGGCGGCTCTTTGTCACTCAGATGTTGGAGAAATGGATAGCACCTTCAAAAGGATTTGATCTATCCTCACTACTTTAGGTTGTGCCTTTCAACCAGGGTGAGAGGACCCATTTTGTAACCTCTGTTGGTGAAGGAGAATGAAGATATCCTTCTTTGCATGAATTTGAAAGGAAACCTTGAGAAAATATGATCAATGCACCACAATTTAACTCTCACGAGTTGTCACTTCTAAAGAATGGTGATATTTTCTAAACAAGGTTAAGGTTACTAAAGACATTATGGAATCCTGATTGCTTCTGCATATTTTGGTAGTAGAATTTATTCATTTGTGGACATATAGGAAAACAGGGTAGTTCAGGTAGGATTCATTGTTTTTGAATAATTTTTGGTGGGAGATTAAGCAGGATAAACTTGATTTTTCCAGATCTTTGAGAACCTTCACAACAATTGGAAAACTAAATGATAGAATGCTTTAGAATAGCTAAAATATTCCTTCAACCAGAAGGTGTGCATCAATGGAGGCCTAGATTTGCACAATTTCACACAATCTCCAAAAATTTAACATAAAGGCTTGAGCTAAAGACTCAATTAAACATTAAAGACCCCTGGTTCCTCATGCCTAAGATACACTCAAAGGCTTACAGACAATATTTATCAACAAAATGATAGTAAAGTGATTTTAAATTTTTTATCTCATTACAGGATGAAGGCTCTTCTCGTAATGAAATTACAAATTCCACTAAACTATCACAGGGACAAGATCCTGTGTGATTCGAGGGGATTTTAACATAATATTGCAATAGGAACAAGAAATACTTTTTGTAGACATTCTGAAATAAAGAAGACACAATTTTTCCAAGATTAACACAGATTAATTTGAAGTTTATTAGATTCATCAGCAGGGGAAGGTTTCTTAAACAATCTTAGAGCTTACCAATGGTTGTACACTTGTAACCAACTTGACATGATCAAATATAAAACATAAGAGATTAACAGGTTTCTCAGATGGTCTCTCAAGAAGATGGGATTTCTTAATTTTCTCGTAAGAATTCAACCCCCGACCATTTGCATGACTAAAGTGTGCTTTTTATAACACTCAATGTACATCCAAGCTTTCCCCCCAAGAAACAAATATTCAAGGAACCTTTGTTTGTTACATGTTTGATCATGATTTCCAAAAAATGATGTTTAATAGGTTTGCAACAAAAAGTTGCCAGTTGTTAAAAAATTTGAATCATTGCAAATATCTCCATCATTGTTTTAACTAGGGCATCCAGTCATCTCCTCTAGCAACATGTTTTTCATCCTTTGTACCTATAACCTCCATCATTTCATTCTTTTCCCATTTCTTTCCTCTGCAACTTTGCTCTTCACCCAACTTCTCTGGTAATTCATGTTTTTGCAAGTGCTCGAGCAATTCCAACTTCAAAATATCAACCTTTACATTCCTTGGACTCACAAATTAAGCTCTAAATCCATTCAATTACACTTTGTAGATAAAAATGACAAGTAATTTCATCAAAAAATGATGAAAAACAATGCGTATTCGCATCTCCAGGAGTCTTGGAGCAAAAATGGCAGCAAAATCAGATGTAATGCACAATAACCATTGATATTTTCCTTTCTCAACTTTAGATTAGAGCTGTCCATTTGGAAAAATCTGATTTGAAGTGGGCATGGGGTTTCCTTTCGTATTTTCACATTTTTTCCCTAGCCTCTCGCCTTTAAAATACGGAGCTCAAAATGTGGCTTAATCTGGGCCTTTGATGGAGTCGCGACTCATTTATGCAATTTTACCCTTTTTAACAAAAAGGAAAAATTTCCAATTTTCCTCCATGCCAACCCGCCTTCCCAATTTTATCTTTTGATGTGGGCCCCAATGGAGTTGCGGGTCAATTTATAACTTTGCTCTTTTTTACAAAAGGGTAAAAACTTCAAAACACCCCGGTGACCTGCCTTTTGCTTCTAACTTTTGAAATATGCCACATGTCCTTCTTTGGGGTCAAAGTAAGACTTTTTCCCTGTAGGGTTGCGGATCAATTTATAACTTTGCTCCTTTTTACAAAAGGAAAAAAACTTCAAAACACCCTGGTGACCCGCCTTCTGCTTCTAACTTTTGAAATATGCCACATGTCCTTCTTCGGGGTCAAAGTAAGACTTTTTACCTACCGCTTCATATTTTTTGAATAACCAATCATATGCTATCGGGGCGTGAGCCAATTTGGTATTTTTACAAATGAGACAAAAGTGGCAAATTTCACCAAAAAGACTGCCTGAGTTGCATCCAATTAGAAAGGACCATGTTTCCATAGATGTTGGGACAAAATTTATAGGAAAACAAAACATGACTGTGGAAAAATAGAAGGAAGGGGAAAACACGAATTTACGCCCAAGTTACAAATTCTTTCACATGGATAGAGGAACGGAAAACAAATTCTAGACTTAATGTGATCCTTGACCAAAGGAAAGGACTAATCATGGAAACCAATGAAGGAAAGATCTTTCACACATCAATATGGGGAGATAGAAAATATGACAGATCCCGCAAATTGAAGAATTTCAAGGACAAACGGGGCGAGATCAAATCAAACACCAACACATTTAATAGGGTTACTTTTAATCAACACAATATGCTACTTCCTTCCTCGCGCTATGGGATAACTCACATTTACTTCAATAAGTAAAACTAAGAACCACTTACAAACATTTTCTCATTCTAACTCAATCATTTCACTTAAAGGAATACAAGCAAGTATAATTTTTATTTTTCAGTTTTGAAAAAAGTAATACATTTTCCATTTGACTACAACTCCCAAGTTCTCCTCTCCATATTTTACAATATTCCAGCTATAACTCTATAAAAATGGAAATATTTTCACAAGAACATGATTATTCTCACAAAAATTATAGTCCCTCTTTTCAACATATGCAAAGAAATAAACTACAAGCTCTCCATTTTCATTTTAATCAATCTTCACTCAAACTCCACCATCTTCATCAAGTATGCACACAACAAAATGGGGGAGTAGGCAACACTCTCCACCCAAAAAAACATCCAATGAGGGAGAGAAGCCTTCTTCTCATTAGCCCGAGCCCCAACAAGGAAGAAATGAGGGATATTTAGACAACCATGGAAACTCAAAAATGGCTTCCACACACACATTCAATCAAGACAAACAATGAAATAACACAATACCAATTTCTTTACAACCAACCAACAAATAATAAAACACAAAGGCTTCATGCTAAAGCCATGGAGGAGAAAGGAACATGGGGGTTATTCTTATGCCTCCCAAGGGCTTGGGTGTCCACCTAAGAGCCTCCAAAATAAAACTCCATCACAATACACACAACACTCTTATGCCTCCCTCCAAGAAGATACACCACTCTTATGCCTCCCTCAAGAAAAAAAAAGATAAACACAAATCATATTTATCAACAAGGTGGACATCCCAACCCAACTCCCTCCTAAAATACCCAATAATATTTCTCTTATGCCTCCCACAAATTTTACCCCCATTTCCAATTCTCCCACAACCTAAGGATCAAATCTATTTCCCACAATCATAAGCAATACAACAACCATCATCCACACATATGAGTACAAAAAAATAACAAAGTAAATACAAGAGTGAAGATCTACCTTCCAAATGAAGAGGATAAAACAAAAACAAGTTCCAAGCCTTCTAAAATCCTAAGCAAGCACCATCCATTCCAAGCTCAAACACCATTCTCAAGCAAGCTCCCCCAAAACTATAAGCATCCACAAAAAGAAAAGAGCAAGTAACCCCCAAACAACCAATTGAACATGCATATATAGAAAAAGGGAGAGGAGGGTGAGGTGGCTCCATGTAGGATGCCACATCACTCATCCTCAACTCTACATCACTAGTCAAACCTCAACCCCAATGCACAATAAATGGGTGGTTGAGAGGAATGAAAAACCACTTACACACACCACTCCAACCCACACCCCTTAAGGAAAAAATTTAAAACACATGTAAGAAAGTGTAATTAAATCTCACCTTTTTCCTTACAAAACACATAATGGGGTCTATTTTTGACCCCCAACCCATAGGTAGGGTTGGTATAAGAAATTAAGAGGTGTGGGACAAGTTTAACTTGTCCCACAAGCCTCCAAAAATGACCCTTAAGCCCAAATCTGAATTTCCCAAGTAGGGTGGAGTGTACAACACTCAAAATCACATACACTCAACTAATAAACACAAGAAACAAAGACCCAACTACTCTAATAATTGACTCCTTTTTGTCACATCTAAAATTAGCTTAATAATATGATTAGTTCACTTAATTAAGACACATAAACCAATTAATGATAAAAAGGAATTACATCACAAACTACATAACATACTCAACAATAAATAAACAAAAAGGAAAACATACGCACAAATCTCATGGTCACAATTGGAGGTTATCCACCCATGGGAACCTCGAAAAAAATAATCAACAATAAAAAACATACGAATGCACAAGTTGTCATGATGACCTATTTCAATACCCCACATTCCTTCGTTGTTGGTCTCCTATCCCCCGTAATTTGTTGTGTTATAATTTCCTTGCAAAATAAAATAATACCTTTCTAGCCTCATGGCCATATTAACGATGTCAAAATAATAAAATACATATATCTACATATCAATTTCACCAATTTATTCAATATCAAAGAAATCACAAGATAACTTCGAACATCATAATATAATCAATACGAAGAAATTTCAAAATATCAATATATATCGAACTAACAACACATCATTATCTTCCCTACTCAATGTTTATCAAACTTTAATCAGTTTGGTTATTGTATTAATGTATATCCTTCAATTTCCATATCACAATGCGTTAATGTCATTCGTATATTAATATTTATAGGTACAATCATAGAGATAAATTAATGTCATGCATTAATGATGTATATGTGTTTTATCACATTGATAAATTAAATATAACAAAACAATATTGAAGAGTAATGATATCACAATCAATTTTTAACAAGGCAACTGTTCTAGCTAATTTTTTGATCCTTAAATGCCCATCAGGGTCCACAGTATGACATACAGTCAAAATAATAATAACAAAAAAATAATAGCAATCATGATGTCCCACACATTTTATTTGCATGCTAACTAGAATAAAACAACAAAGTTTAAGATTAAAAATCAATTTGAAATTGATAACACGGTTCAATCAGAGTTAAAGAGGAGTGGGCATTACACCTTACAAGTATGCAACAATATAACCATGATTTCCTTTTCACTCCCCATAGGTGAAACTCTCATTCACACTCCCACCAAATGCATGCCTCAAAACTCCCTTTTCCCTCCCCAATGGTCCCATAAGTCCATCTCCCACACCAACTTAAGGCATACTACCCAACCACACACAAGCACATTCACAAAACTCAAACAAAATTAACAAGCAAAATATTTTCACATCAAAAAACATAATAAACAAAACAACAATGGTGGAGAGCCTACCTCTCCATCAATCTCAAGAAAAATTTATTTAAGAAGTCTTTCACACCTCCAAGCCAAGAAAACTCCCAAAAGCAACTCCAACAAGCTCCCAATTTCAAAAATGTAAAGGAAGAAAATGAACAAGTAACCCCATTCCAAAAAATTCCATCAATAAATAGAAATGGAATGTGAGGATGATGAGGTGGCTCCATGTAGGATTCCACTTCATCATTCATTCATTCCCACACTCAAGTCAAACACCATGCCCAAGACAATAAATGAGCATGTAAGAACTATGACAACCCACATGGCACACAAACTTGCACACCATGCCTTCTAAGGACAAAATTTATTGTGACAAGAAGAAGGTGCAATTATTTTCACTCTTTTACACTCCAAAAAGGATAAATAAGTCAAAAATAAACTCCCCAACCCATAGGTAGGGTTGTTGGGTAAATTTAAGAGGCATGGGACAAGCTTAGCTTGTCCCACAAGCCTCCAAAAAGGAATCCCAAGTCAAAATCCGAATTTTGAAGTTGAGGTGGAGTAAGACACACACAAACTAACATAAATATCACTTACAATAAGCACCACCTAACCACATGAGTATCTATTTGTTAGATCCCAATTTTGGTTAGCAAAATTAACTAGGATTAGCTTAATTAAGACACAATTATAAATGTTAATAAAGTGAAAACCATTACCAAAAATTAAATGCATAAAACACAAATAAAGCACATACAAAAATTAAAAGAAAGGGAAAAAAATCACCCCATGGCCACACATGTGAGGTCACCCCCATGGGAAACCTCCTAACTAGGCATGCAAAAACACCACACTATAACATTACATAAGTTGTCAAATTTTGGCCATGTTTCTCAACACCTGACATCCTTTCGTGGTTGGTCCCCTATCCCCTTTCGATGTATGTGATAAAATGTCTTACAACACAAAAAAATACTTCTCTAACCTTTCATTTGTATTAACAATATCGAGACAATATACATATAAAATAAATAATCATCATTTGAAATTAGCAATTCTATCATCTAACATCATAAAATTAATTTGATTTTGGCATCCATAAATCATAATTGTACTCAAAATATCCAACATAGGTTATGCATCCAAATTATGACATGTTAATATAAAAATTAGAATATCACAACTCAACATATATAACTATCTATCATCACCATCTAGTGCATCATAATAAAAATGTAAACCACATAATTTCAATAGTCTAAATATCTGCATAGTCCATCATCTACTGATCAAAATATAATACTCAAATGTCTAAGTATCAGTCCAACAGTATCAACATCAAAATGAAATAGTGTCGAAGAGGAGTGGGCACTACTGATTGGAAAACCTCAGAGCCATTACTCCTGTCCTATTTTATTTTTTAAAAGAAAAGGAGAGACCCATGATGAGATAGGAAATAGGTGTGTTTGCACATGGATGGAACTCACTAAATGAGGCACCTCCCATCCTCCATCATCTTCTTCTCTTCTATAACAACAAAAAAAAAAAACAACGGTAGCAATAGTTTCCTTTCTTCTCAAAGGAAATTGCATAAGCTTCGATCGTAGATACAAAATTACATCAATCAATTTGTGTATAGGAAAATTCATAGATATTGGGTTTTGTTTATAGGATTGATTTAACCCATAATGGTACTGATTTGAGGAAGGCTATTAGCTATTGGTGAGTGCTCCATTCTGCACAGTTCCTTGTAACACTTTGGAATCATTGTAAGAATCCAAATACTACTATGTTTACAATCTTTACTTGGTTTTATTCATGGTTAGGTCTCTGGGATCCTAAAATAAAGTTCTTGTATTATTACGCAAGGAAATGACAACTCGAAAAGGTGTGAGATGGATGTGTCACTTTCCCCCTCTGATGGCGTGTTGTCGGGTAGGAGTACTACATAAGAGAATACTCACTTCCCTATTTTTCTTCCTTATCTTCTTCCATGGAAATTCATTTGAACAATTGTTTTTTTGCATAAGCAACATATTTATAAAAAATGATTTGCAAATGAAAGCTAGATGTGATAATTTTAATCTTGGCTAAACTTTCTTTGAAACATTGCAGCCAATAACACATTAAGTTGTTGTGAGTTAAACAAAGACCCTTTAGTTCAACGTTCAAACCGGGCAACCATAAACCATTGGCATAAACCCCTTTTTTGTACGACCTTAAGACCAATAAATGGTGTATTCATAATATGTTGTATATCATGATCATTGCATATTACTTGTTACATAACTTAATCTAATATTTGATGAATATTTATAAATGTATATCATGATCACTATATATATTTCTATTACCATAATGGTTGAGACATTTTGTTGTTTATATCATTTTTCGTTATATGTTTCACCTCTAGGCACAATATTTGGTACTTATTCCTTCCATCTTACTCCCATCACATTGCTTGTTATATATATCTAGCTCTTACAAAAATGGTTGGCACATATTCCAATGTATATCATTCCCACAACACGGTGTTTGGTGCATACTTTTTTTTTTACACACAACTAACAACTCTTTGTATTAATATTGGTCAAGCTTACATATCTTGTTAGTTATGTTTGTTTATGATGGGTCTCTCATGTCATGTTTTGTCATAAGTCACAATGGGTCCATTAGGTATCAAGTTGTGTATTATGCTCACACTTTTCTATTGATCACTACCATTACAATCTTATCTATGGTTTTATTTAAATTCCTAAATACACTTATGATATTTGCACAATGTGATTACACATATTCATTGGTCCAAAATGTTGATATCTAATGCATGCTTCTTATTTTATAATATATTTTATATATTATATATAGTTCATATCTTTAGTGTTATTATTATATATTTTTTACATGTAACAAATTTTATCTTCAGAAAATTGATTCTTTGAAACATCCCTTACCTTAAAAGGAGGCATATTATGTATTTTTTCTAATAAGTTCATGTAGATTACAACTAAAGTGCTTCAATTTTCATGATGTGTTGAAATTCACACAAATACTCATAATATATTATACGATTTTACATACATTGCATCACCACACATATATCTGAGTATATTATATAAATTGGCTTCTAGTAAGCTTAAGTGATATAGATATATTTTCATAGGCTTAGTCTTTATTACATATTGGATTCTAGTTGGCCCAAGTGCTATAGATGGCTAGATAACTAGAATTAATGTTACAGATAGATTCTAACATGTTCAAGTGCTGAAATTGGTTAATACAAAATTCAAATACTACATTTGTCATATACATTATTAACATACCATTTAATGAAACATGGGAAATTAGGTGTAATTGTTTCATTCTTTGTATTTTTAGCATGGGGGGTTCACTAAGTAAAATTATGGTATAACACATTCATTCGAAGGGTATTAAAGAATACCCTCAATTCTAGTTTTTACGTCTAATTATTCAATTGATAATACTCCCTCCCATTATATTATTAGAATGAAAATACCCTTTATTTTTACCATGTACCTTACTTACCCATTTTTGCCATGACAATTTTTTTACCGCTTTTTATTTTCACCCTAATATATTGAACAAAAATATATTATAATTCTCACTCAAATTTTTTTAATATGCATTTTCTCTCAAATTATAGTTTGAAGCCATTCAAGACCTATTACAAATTACCTTATAAATATTAAACTTTAATCATTTATCAATAGATGGTGAAATATTATCGGTTGTGTTGAAAAGAATACTCAATCATAGTTTTCTAACATGTTTTTATTTCTTGGTTAAGAATTTATTAGTTGAGATTTATTTATTAAAAAGATATTATAATTTAACATTATCACCACACTCCTTAAATTGCAATTTTAAGGTAGTTAGTTTTAAAAACTAGGGTTCAAATGTTTTAGTTTTATATTAAAATTAAACCTCCCTTTCCTTTGGCTCACCTCTCTAACCTACCCCAATACCTGATTCAAAATATTAATAAATTAAACCCTTTCACCCCCTCATGTCTACCGGTATATTGAATTTACTTCTATTAATTTTAATTTCCTTAATATGAACTCACGTGCTAGTATATTGCCTAGCTAATGAACCCACCCACGACTTTTAGTCCCTTCTTATTTAATGGTTTTATAAGAATCACCATTAAGAATTAATGTACATAATTAGGTATGTGATTTAGGAGTTTAACATGTATGACATAAAGGAGAACACTTTCCCAACCTTTCTTACACTATGCCTCGTAGGATGTTAACATTTATATTTTATTTTAATTCAACAATTTCATTACTAGATTAAAATGGGGAAAATTATAGTACTTAAAATTTGCACCTAAGGCACTTGGAAATAATCATTCATCATTTATTCTATCATAATACCATTTACACATTGGAAGAATTAATCCAAAATTATATCACTCATTTCTTGTAATATGATTCAAGTAGAGCACTAATTATCCTTGAGATTAACATGTGTGGAACTAATGTGTATCTTACGTAAAACACATCTAAAAGCACACAGGTATTAACCTCATGTCTCAAATAATATTCCAAGATAAGCATGAACAAGATAAACACGAGAATAATCAATTGAAATACGATAAAATTAGATAATGTTTCTATTCAAGGCAAAAAAATATGTACGTTGTACTTACAATGGTGAAAATTTCAAATATGTATTTAATCTAATTGGATTAAGGTCTATTGAGTAGAAAATAATTCACACAAGTCACATATATAAACATACTCACCCAATCCTATTAGGGGATAGAGAGATCTCACACTCAAGCACACTCTAAGAAGAAATTTTAGCCCTTATCATTGGAATATCATATCCTTAGTCAATTGTAGTGCCCACTCCTCTTCAAAAACATCTTGCCATCTTTTATTTGTCATTATGCACTAGAAACATGGACATTGTTGTATATTTAACTGCTGACCATTGATAGATGAACGTTATTATCTCATTTTGATTTTTATTGATAGATGGACATTACGTTATATGATTTGATTAGCATGATGTTTGACAAAGAGAGGTATTTTGCGTTCTGATATGATGTGGTGATATTATGGTTCGAATGGATTCCTAGAAACATGGATAGACATCTAGTATTGATGATGTAGATGTATTGATCATGTTTAGGTATCCAAACTAATCTTGTGATTTCCTTGATATTGATGGAATGGTAGAATAGGAAATGTTTATGAAATTGTAAACGAATGATAGCATGGATTAGCTTAGATGATGATGATTTCGTGATATGATGATGTTTACTGATAGATGTACATATATTTTATCATTGATGTATTTGATGCGCCGCATGAGGCCAAAAGATGTATTGTTTGATTTTACGGTGATTGTATCACAAATAAAATGGGGTTAGGAGACCAACCATAGTGAAATATATGATAGTTGCAATGACGATCACCATGGAAACTTTATGTTATATTGTTGTTGTTGTGGTTAGGATGTTAGGAGGTCCCCATGGGGGGGGAAACCTCAAATTGTGACCATGGGATATTTTTCCTTCTTACTTTTCCTTTGATTAATTTGTGTGTTTGTATTTTATTATTGCATTGTAATTCACTTTTGTATTATTGATTTAATGTACTCTTGTTTAGTAATTAAGTATGTTAATTAAGATAAGTTTGAGATGTGACTAAAGAGGGGCATTTATTTGGGCAGATATACCTTTTGACCTTATGATTTGAAGCTAGATTGTAATTAATTTACTTGGTGTGTACTCAAACCATAACTCTAAATTAGAATTTTGACTTGCAAGATAATTTCGGAGGCTTGTGGGACAAGCTAAGCTTTTCCCATACTTCTTAAATTCACCCATAGACTAAACCTATGAGGTTGGGGTTGATTTTAGGCCTTATAATGTTTTTTGGGGGAGAAAAGAGGAAATTAATTACACTCTCTTAAATTTTCTTTTATTAGTGTCCTTTGGAGTATGGAGGTAGTGTTTTTGTGTGGAAAAGGCTTGTCATATCCTCAAACATAAATTTATTTTCTTGAGTTTGATATTTGACTTGGGTGATGTGGAATTGAGGATAAAGGATGTGGCATCTTACATTGAGTCACATCACCATCCTCTTCTCTCTTTTCTACAAATATATGTTTGTTGCATGTGTTGGGCATTAATAATTCTTTTTGCACTCTTGTTATTTTGGAAATTACTTGGTTTTCTTCTTGGAGATTTTGGAGATTTCTTGTGGGGAGACTTGCTTGGTTTGGGAAGAGTAAAAGATTTTTGAATATTTTGAAAGCTCAAGATGGAAAGGTAGGGCCTTTTCCTTGTTCTTCATTTACTTGTTTGTGTTTTTTTGATAAGAAAATGGTTGTATATATGTATTTAGTGTGCTTGTGGTTAGTATATAATGGCCTTAGGATCTATGTGAGATAGAAAATAAAAGCATTATGGGAGGAAAAAGGAATATTTTTGGAATTATGGAGGGAGTATGAATAGGGAGTTTCACCCATGGGAGAGAAAAGGGATAGAAAAAGTTGCTTTACCTTTGGTATTTTGCATGGGAGGAAAAGGGGATTTATTGAGAAGTTAGTTGTGTATTTGGAGGCTTATTGGGTGAAAACATTATCTCATTTGGGAGATAAAAGGAGGTGCTTTCCATTTTTCTACTCTCCCTTGGCTTTTATAAGCATATGTGATGTGATTCATGTCTTGTGTTGTTGCATTTTTGTGTTGTTTGTATTGTTTAGGTTGTGAGTAATGTGGAAGCAATTGTTAAGTTTCCATTGGTTACAAACATGGTTTATTTCACTACTATTGGAGCTTGGGGGCTAATGATGGAAATGTATTCTTTCCTTTAATGGATTCAAGGTGGGAGTTAAGTGTCGCCTACACTTCCTCCCTTGTTTATGATTTGAAGAAAGGAAAAGCTTTGAAGTTTGAGTGCTCTTGGAGTGAAGACTATTGTTGTTGAGGCATGGAAGAATTCCCACCTTGTAATTTTTTTCCATGTTGTCTCCACTTATGTGGAGGGCTTGTAACTTGCATTTTAAAGATTTTATATTTTTGTAAATGTATCGTGAAAGGTTGATTTGTATTAATATTTCAAAATGTATGTATATTGGAAAGGAGACATGTAAAGTTACAGCTTGTTGCTATTATATCTTCTTCAACTTGTAAATTTTACAAAGGATGCATTGGATGTAATCTTGCATTTTAATGAGTTAGTCTTGTAAAATGAATTTATTAAGACTTTCATTATTTTAGTTGAAGTAAGAACCTCAAGATGGTTTTGTAATGGAAATAAAGATTCTTCCAAATCTTAATATTGTTCAAAAGCTGGATTGTAAATCTATGTTGAAAAGGGTAGTGTTCTTGTATGATGAGTGTGTGTTGTATCCCCTTTGTAGTGTTATTGATAAACAAAAAAAAAAGATAGTTCTTTCAAATATGTTATTATGCTTATTTCATTTCCTTGATTATTGTAAATTATACATTTCTATGATCCCTACCAAACTAAGAAATATATTTATTTCCTTTACTTGCAACTAGTTGTTTTAAAAGGACTATTAATCCAACTACCTCACATATAGATGTATATACAAATTTAATAAATTACCTATACCCTTCTAGTTGTTATATAAATGAATTTGAAAGTGATCATTTGTTTAAAATTGATAAAGGCACAAATTTTAGACTACTATAACTACCTAAGTGTATCTAAATTTATATTCATATAAATTTATAATTATAAAATTTATTCTTTTTTACACCCATTTGAAGTCTCCTACATGAAATGGAAAATTTAATTTAATATACATATAAATATATATTAAATATAAAAAATATTATACTCTATTTTTATAATATTTAAATGAAATATATATATATATATATATATATATATATATATATATATATATATATATATAAGACCATATGAATCGGCCCGCTTTAGGTTGAAAGAAAATCTTTTAATAAAAAAATGCTAAAGTTTTGGTTTACATATTGAGTCACGACCACCATCTTTTTATTAATGTAAGAGGAAGGCGGTGGGTGCCACACCCACCCCAACCCCTATGTTTGTATAAGGGTGGGGTGGGTGTGGCACCCACCCCATAAAATTTTAAGCACATGAGACATAGTGGTTGCGGCCTCCACAATACTAAACCTGTGCAAATTTTAATCGCGGCCATAAAACTTGCTTTGCATTTTTGGGTTATTATAAATTTGAACTAAATTTCTTTCGAGTTATTTAATAATATTAAATAATATATATGTATTATTATATATGTATAATAATATATGTATATATATATAGATATGGTTAAATCATTTTATGTCAAGGAAATAAATGAAATGTGTGTGTGTGTGTGTGTATGTATTTGTGGGTTATTTTTTCACCCAAAATGGAATATACACAATATATATTCCTCCTGTAAAAACAAAAAACAAATTTTTACAAAAATATATTTAAACCGAGAATAATATTGGGGCAAAAATGTCCATACCCAAATGGGGTAAATGCAACAAAATAATGCAAATAACAAGTAAAATGAAAAAAAAACCGAGGAGAAGGATGCAAAACAACTCTCCATCATGTGTGTATCCATCTAAAAACTTTAGCACCCTTCCATGGCCTCCCTTCTCCCTTAACCTACAAAACAAAGTAGAGAAATGAAAGAATAAGGGTAAGAAAGAGTAATAAGAGAACCCATAAGGATATTTTAGGGTTTCTTTAGTCTAACCTAGATCTAATGGCTAAGAAAGATTTGATCCAATGGTGTAGGATGAACCCTACATCACTTAAGTGATGGGGAATTTTATGGGAATGAATTAAATTAAAAGGGAATAGGTACTTTTATAATAGGGCATACGAGAATTAAATTAAGTTGTGCATGTTTATCATTTTGGAATGATAAATCTATGTTATTGTGCATGGTTCTAAACTATAGGATTATTAATATTGTCTAATTAAATTTTAAATTTGATTATGGGCCTTTAAATAATTAAATGTAAAGGATATTAATGGAGCTAAGTAATGAAAATCAAGGTAAGGAATATTTAAATAAACTATTAGAGCCTAGTAAGAAGAAAAAGATTAAATCAAAATATTAACTTAGAAATGGGTCAATATTAAATAGTGATTAATTTTATTTCTAACCGCCATGTGATTGTGTAAGATTTATAATAAGGAATTAATTAAATCATGACTACTATTTTACCCTTCAAACAAGAAAAATTTATTCTACAAATTCTTTCCCTAATTAAATTGGTAGTTTTAGTGTGGTTTAGAAAATCATTTTTGTGGGCGTTACACTTGGTACGGAGCAAGGTTTCAACGCTTGGACCTTGAGCACACATGGAAAAAAACAATGAACTTAGCACAACTTTAAACCTAGAACACAACATTGTTTGATATTTTAAAACGTAGAAGATTTAGGAAACAAAAAAAAACTAGATGATGATGAGTTAACTCTCACCTTGGTTAGTGCAGGAGGTGGAGACTAGAAGAGGTGTTCTTACAGGTGGACCTAGATCTACCACCCCTAAATCGAGCGGTAATAGTGATATTTCCTCGATACTACCGAAACTTCAGGATATTAATGTCGTTATACACATAGGGCTACGAGGACGACCTAGTGGACAGGATAAAGAGCCATCGATGTAGACTTGTGCACCATACTGACACAATGATGATTATAGTGAAAAGAAATCTTGCGTGGAGTCTGTCAGGCATGATTCACCTCAGAGGTGACATGGAGATAGGGATACAAGACATAGAGATAGATTTAGGAGCCCTAAAATGAGGGATGATCATGTGGAAAGACCTAGGGGTGACAGGACTTTAGGCTGCAAATCATATCGAGAGAGATATTGAAGCTTCACCAGCCCCATTTTGCTAGAGACACATGAGGATTTGAGGCAGAGGCATGGATGGTTAGCTTGAGTGGATGCTTCAAGTTATGTCGTGTACCAAAAACATGAAGGCTTGTGTTTCCATCCACCTTCTAGAAGATGGAGCTGGAGTTTGGTGGAGGACCGAGGAGCAGAAGCTCCATGTGGATTCAAAGAATGTCACTTGTTATCTCTTTAAGGATCGGTTCGGTGTAGATACATATCAAGGCGGTTTATTTAGTAGCGGATTGATGAGTTTCATGATCTGTGATAGACATCCATGACGGTGGCGAGTATGAGAGTATGTTTTTGATCTACTTCAGTATGTAGAATATATGCAAGATGAGCATGTCAAGATTCACAGGTTCATTAGGGGCATGAACTTATACCTAGAAGGATTAGTGCACATGTATTACCCATGAGACACAATCGAGAGGTCATTAAGAAGGCCTACATTGTTGAGGAGAACATGGGGAAGACACAACATGATATCGATAGAGTGCGGAGTCGTATTGAGCAGATCTGAGAATAGTAGGTCGAGGGGGTCAACTCCTCCTCCACAAGGCGGACGTGGTTCATCTCGGTCTTCTTTCAGATTGCCTTAATAGCCACAACAACAATAACGGAGTAGTAGACTTATCCACCATATAGGCCTTCAAAGAGACATGATGCACAACAAGGACGTAGCATGGGGCTTATTGATCAAAGAATATTTTTCAAAGATCACACAAAGAGTCCGCGTGGAATAGAAGGCCAGGATCAAAGGCGCGGAAGAATAGGAAGGACCCGCGTGTGGAAGGCAAGTTCAGCTTTCAGGACTTAGCTGATTTTGAGCATGAAGACCTATTTTTAGAATATGGCATGTGGAACACACCAATGATGCAAAGACGTGTGTGCCATGCATTTTATATCTTTGGAGGAGAGGATCGAATCATTTTTCATGGAGACAAGCTGAGAATAGAATTGAAACTTTAGTTAACTACAAGAGGACTATAGATAACACACTTGCATATGTGGCTATGCTTGTAAACGACATGTGGCTATCAATAGCATGCGGCCTATTTCTGGAATAGATAAGAGGTGAAGGGAAAGTCCCCACCCTATATATATGATGATTAGGTACATAGTAGATATATGTTTTTGTATGTATGAAAAAGTGTGTGTGTGTGTGTGTGTGTGTGTGTGTGTGTTTAACAGAGAATATACACATATGACTGAATTACTATATCAGATCCATATGCGCATTGGTATAGATTGACAAAACTATAAGGAGATTCTGTATTTAATAAAGATGGAAGATATTGGCTGAATCTAAGTGTAATTTTGTGTGTAATCGAGTAGTGCATGTTATTGATTTAATCATGATTAATGTTTAGGTTGGTTCTTTCATAGATCTATGGGTAGCATGCATTATAGAATGATGGAATGATTATGAATCTATATGTTTCTTCCTTCATCGTGCTAACATCTTGCTACAACAACCCTAAAGAGGTACCTGGTACCTTTGCTTGCTTCGGGTGAGCGCTCAATCAAGGATGAGTGATGTGCCAGTGTGACTAGGGTGTTATCTGGTAAATTCTAGGCTACATCATTGGTTTCATTTCTAGATCCTCTTTTGATTGTTTTTCGAATGGTTCGCGATGAAGATGTACAGTTAACCCTAGCAAGTATTGAGGAATGGATACATGATCTAGAGGAAGAATATGCATGGTGGTTCAACAGTGGATTTGAGTTTAATGCACGCACTTGGGTAGAACATAATCTGTATGACAACTTATATGAGATATTTTTCGCTATCTTTCCAAAGTAGAATTATACGAGTGGCTTAGTGCCTATACATCTTGGTGGAATTAGAGGTATCACACACTTGTTTGGACACAGGAATAATTTCAGGCCCTTTATGATGTTGATATGATCTGGACTCGTGTGGTGGAGACGTGGTTTCATGGTGTTCTAAACAGTTATATTCGAGAATATTCAATTTTGATGTAATCTTTCCTAGAGATAGCTGAATTCCAATTTTGAGGTATCCAAGAGGAACATATTTGTAAGGTATTTCATTGACTATCAAGATCTTAATGGTAACTTTGAACCTAGAAAGTAAACCGAAGGCTAACTAAAATTCACCACACGCGAGGGTAGGAACATGTTTTGTATTAAGATAGCAGACCTAGCGGTAAAAAACCAAAGAGAGGAAAGGCAGCTTGAATATAATGAGGTGCACTAGAGGGAGATAGATAAGTAATGTTGCGTTGTAGGAAGTATGGCGTTGAGGAGAGAGATGTCTTGTGAAGAATTTACAGCTCACGTAGAAGAAGTGGAGCTAGAGCATCGGGAACTACCCCATCTTGGAAAGCATAATAGAGATCTCTTCTCGGCCTCGCATGAAGTGCACCAATAGAGACTACTGGATGCAAGTGCACATCTTAATCCACATGGTGACCTAGCCTTTGTGCTTTGTTTTTAGTATCTAGTACGACAAGTAACTAGCAAGATAACTTGGGAAGTAGGAGAGCGGTAGTAATTTAGGGATCAAGTACATCAATGATAGGACATAAAGCTTCAATGTTATATGGAGGAGAATTCTTAGGCACATCATCTGCATAGAATGTGAGCATGCGGAATGTTGGATTCACCTCTAGAATTGGAGCTACTTCATGAAGACTGTAGGGGTTCAAGTATAGTACTACTATCGGAGCACGGGGAGTACCTCTACAAGTCCTACTCCACCTATAGGTGGCGGATTGAGAGGTATACATGGTTCTAGTTCTGGTGGATTTGGTGGTTCTAGAGGTAGAGGGAACACAAGAGGTTATGGAACAGGTGTTCAAGGTCTGCAACAACCATAAAATATCTATATAGAGATGTCTCTTCGTCTGCGGAGTATAAAGGTATAGAGGATGTTGTCAAACATGTGCATATGTATGAAATATTGTGGCATGCTAAAGGGATCACGGATCTTGAGTGAAAGGAAAGTCAATTTCCCACTACATTATAGGGGCATGTGCATAACTAGTATAGGAAGTTTGACCGATCAAACTTGTGTGGATTATGCAAAGACCGAGGGATGCTTTCTTGAAAGAGTTCTATATCCCCGAGTTTGAGAAAAGAGTATAAGTGCACTCGAGGATATCAAGCAAGGTACTACCGAGAGTGTACGTGAGTATGATTCTCATTTTAAGAAACTTTTATCTAAGCTATCTTATGACATTCACGCTAGCCAGCATGCATAATGATTTGTTGGAGGATTGATTACACCTTTTAGAAGGGCATTGTCACATAAGACATACACTGATCCATGCAAATCCTCAGGAAGCATCTTTGTGTCTTTGAGGCAATTGGGAGCATTGACACTGGCATTAGTCCATTCCTAGAGGCATAGATTGCAGCTATGGCAAAGCAGTTAGAGAAGTTATCAGCAAATTCAGCCCATGAAACATGCTCAGGAATTTGGTGTACAGATTGTGAAGTGGAAGGTCACACCAAGGATAGTTGCCCTCGTAGATCTATATGCTCATTACTATTGGAATGTGAGATTTTCCATTTGAATCATGATGCTAGTCACTATCCTTTGTTACAGTGCGTGATAAGGAAGAATGTATCTTTCTTTTGCAAGATTTATAGGTCCACGACCCATGATACTGAGGATTTTCGGTTGATTGGTTAGATCTAGGATGCTATAGACATTGGAGTATGATAGACAAGTATAATCAGATAATTCTAAGGGTAGGAATGAGCACCAAGATTAGGATCATAATCAAATGTGCTATGATAGGAATGAGGGGCATTTTGAAGGAGGTCGTGGAAGGGGACGTGGATATCATGGTGGATATGGAGGACGAGGCCATAGTGGAGGAAGATGTGAGTTCCCTCATGGAACATGTTATACGTGCGGATCTCCTGACCACTATAGGTATGAATGTCCTCAGAATATTGCATGTTATTTCTATGGAAAGAACCATAGCTATGAAGAGTTCCCCAGACTTATATGAGCATCTGAGTAAGCAGCATAAGCAAGAAAACAAAGGCACCAGGATGGTTAGAATCTAGCGTGTGGTAGAAGATCAGTGGATGCCCAAGATAGTAGAAGGACCTGAGGCATTGATAGTGAAGATTACTACATGTGCTGAAGCAACACGTGTGAGAGAGGCATTGCACCAAAATCCTATGATCACCAAGGAGGAGGTTTTGCATGCAAGGTACCTAGATCCTGCTCATCAGAAGGAATTTTCTTTGGGATACCATGGAAGTACTAAAGAATCTTTAGGGTGAGATACAGTACCTAAAGGAGTAGAAGAAAGCATCGGAGATAGTCCAAACTGATATCGTTGATCGAAGTAGGTATACAAAATGTTGCGCCAAGAGAACATTATTTCACTATTAGGAAGTTGGTTAAAAGGAAACACTCCGCACACAAGTCTTGAGACTGGATGGTAGATTCTACATGCAAATCTTCCTCCTGATAGTATTGACTATGAAAAATAAATTACTCTAAATGCTAATGTGGATGGGTGGTTATTGAGAAACATATTGATTGATACATGTGTGGAAGTAAATTTTCTTACATTAGACGCATGGATACAAATGGGGAGGCCTCCATTGCAGCCATCATCTAATGTGTTATTTATGGAAAATTGGACTAATTCCACTCCCATAGGAGTCTTGAAAGATGCATCTATAACCATACTGAGGGCCAAGTGCACTGGGGATTTTGAGGTATTAGCACTTGCGAAGCGAGGCAATTTTTCGAGTCCGCTTGGATGCCCTTGGTGTTATGTGAATAATGCTAACTTGAGATTCAATAAGGGGTATATCAGCTTTGAAAACAAGGAGGAAAGGGTTGTGATACCTTTGATATATGGGAATTCTACACCATATGTTGAACCTCTCAGTGAGGAGGACTTAAACAGAGTTTATGTACACATTATTCAGGACCCAAAGGTCAATGAGCCATCAAAAGAAGGCATCCTACAATGGGAGGATTCTCATTCTATTAGTGATACTACCAATATTGCTTGTGACAATTGGGCTCATGGTACATATTAATTAATAGGATGCAAGGTGAAAAGTGTGGTTGCGCGCAAGAATGGACTTCATTCGGTTCGATGGATAAGCGGCATAATACCTTGGTATATAGGGGAGAAATATCTCCCCGCATTTTTAAAGACCATGTAAACATAGTGGACATATCAAACTAAGAGAAGAGATATGTTAGTATATACACTGCACGGGACAGTAGTGCGCTGGTGGGTAGTCCACATAGATAATCTTATAAACTAGGAAGAGATTGAAGTTGCTTTTTCTACTAGGTTTGTAAGGAACAATACACCTACGTAAATTTTCACTTATCATGGTGATCAACCTATTTAGCATCACATTCAGTAGTGTGAGAGACTCTAGACAATAGGACAAGAAGCATTACCACCTTCACTCTGGGTGCATCAACTGTATTCTACACTACAAGGATGCACACACGCCTGGTATGTATATGTAGAACTACATCGAGAGACTGGAAACTGGAAATATTTGACTATAGGAATGATCCATACCTTTGACTACTTCTCGACTAAACCTCCTATAGAAGAGGCATTAAAAATTTCAAGCGCTTAACTATGGGAGATAGTGCAAAAGCAGAAGAGCATATTTAGGAATTATTCGGTGAGGTAGAGTTTGGAGCATGTTTTGAAAAGGAAGAAGAAATGGACTCGATACTACTTGAACATGCTTTACTTGAGAAAGAGAAAGGAAAAATGGTCTACATCGTGATGATAAGGAAGTTAGGAACCTAGATATTGAACATTCACAAGGAGTGCACGGGGTCTTGTATAGTGCAGACAAGGATACACATGCCTATCACAAACCCATGAAGACAAATAAGGTGAATATAGGTTCGGAGGTTGAGCCTAAGGAGGCCATAATTGGAGACTATTGGTCAGACTCGGAGGTAGAAAAGATCATCGAGTTACTCAAGGATTATTAGGACTTATTCCCTCGAGGATATCATGAACTTAAAGGTGTGCATGAATCACTTGGGGAAATGAAGATCAAACTTAAGGATGGTGCATGACCAGTTAGAAAGAGACCTTACAGAATGAATCCTAATTTGCGTGAAAAGGTAAAAGAAGAAATTGATAAAATGTTGAAATATGGAATTATCAAGCCCCTTGATGAGTCAGAATGGGTTAGCCCAATGGTGATCATTATCAAGAAGGACAAATGGATTAGAATATGTGTAGACACATAAAATTGGTTACTCAATTTAATGTCCCCTGTGTTTGCCTACCTATTCTATTCTCGGGTAACTCAGTGCACTTTTGTATCACTAATTGTCTCTTAGGGTATTAATTAAATATCTAATTAAAATACCTATCCTAAGTTTGTTCCACCCCATTATATTTCACGCATGGATAATTAAACATTAACCATGTAATTCTATCTTCTACATTTATTCCACTTCTACTTATTCACCCCATATCACTTCCTAACCTCCCGTGCTATTATTATCCATCCATCCCACCTATTTCTCCTCTCTCTTGGAACTATTTAGCGAGATTTTTCCGTATTTGAGTTAGAGGAATAATATTCTTATCCTCATAACTCATCTTTTTCACCACTTTCGAAGTCTGTTCCTGACGATTAGCACCTTGTTGTTTCTCGATCGACGCTAATTTTTTGGAACGGCGCTGATTTTACCTCAGTTGGCGCCAACTATAAATACACGACTTGAACTCAATTCTGGTTAGATGGTAGAGACTTGAGAAATAGTGAAAAACTTGAGCGAATCTTGAAATTATCAATTGAGAGAGAGAATTCTATCCAGATCAATCGGAGAGGTGCACCATTATTCTACCCACATAATATCGATATCACTTAGGTTCTTCAACCTCTGGGTGACTCCATTTCTCCATCTAGCCAAGGTGGAACTTTGTTCACATCTCTGCAGCTCCTCCAGTCTCCACAATCCAATCATCATCAATCACCAATCAAGTTGTCTGTGATTTCTTCCCGGTCGATGATGACCTAGCATCAATCGACGCTGATTTTTCCAAATTGGCACCATTCCAAACCATCGACGCCGATCACTGTCTGATCGATGCCGACTAGTCTGCAGAAAGGTACAGAATCCAGGTGACACAATTTCATCTTTGTTTTTACAGTTTCCTACTTTCTTTTAGTTTAACGCTGCTATTTTTACATTCTATCTACAACTTAAAATCAGAAAATCTAAACATTTTCTTACATATTTTATCATGTACGCCTTTATTCTTAATTGAAAACATGAACTGACATCCACCGAGGAAGCTAATCGCTTCCCAGACCCGCTTTCCGGGTAGTTCACCTTATATCTTCTAACGTCATCTTTTTCTGTCAAGTATTCGTGCATCACAGGTTTCTTGGATCTACTCTACAAGATTGCTCGTGTGCACCCATCTTAATTCCATCAGGCTTTCTCTCCATCTACGTCTTTGAATCTTGTCCAATTAATCAGGTATCAACTTTATTTGAGTTTTTCAAGGTTTTTGTGTTTAGTTTGGTGCATTAACTTGGACAGGTAACAAGCACGGAAATTCTTGATCTACATTCTGGCACACCCGGTGGGACCCCACCAAAGTCCCTTATTGGTAAGTTCATTTCTTTTCCAGTTTTGAGCTTTGTTCTTTTTCTTCACTGATTTTCATCAGTTGTTCTTAAGCATTTCCTTTCATTTCTAAATTTGTAAAGTTAGGTCTCTTCTTTTTGCAAATCTCAATTCCAATTTCTATTTCTAAAATTAGTAAATCCTTCATTTGATTTCAAAGTTACATTTTTATTCATCTCTTTGTGCAAAATTGTCATTTCCTTGAAAGTTTCCTAGTTTCTTAAAATAGAAATTTCCTTTCCACTTGTATCTTGTTGGATTTGTTTGCATGTTTTGCTTAACCCTATTTTGCAGAGTGGTTTGCTTGTTCACGGGATTGTTCGAGGGGAAGAGCTCAACAATGTGCTTTTTGAAGTCCACACACCTTGGAGAGATAAATCTATAGGTATTTCTCTTTTGCAATGTTTTCTCCTTTTAAAAAAACTTAAAAAGAACTTGTTTGTTTGTTTTTATCACACTCAAACACTTCGGTTTTGGTCCTTAAAATGAATTAATCACATTGGGAAAGAACTTGTTTGACTTGTCTTCATTGAAATCAAACACTTCGGTTTTAGTGCTTAAAAAGAACATTTTCTTTTTCATTTATGTTGTATGTTCTTCACCTAGTTCTCTAAATAGGTTGGAAAATTGATCAAAATCGGTAGTGACACTATTTGATTTTTTATTTTTCACCCTTGCACATAAAGCCAAAATCACGGGTATAAAGTGATTAAACAAAACTCCTTCCCTGGCCTCACCTACTTGGAAGTGACATCCAAGAGGAAGAGCCTATGTGGTACTCGGGCCGTGCTATAAATTCACGGAAGTTCTAGTATATATTGGCAAAGCACCCAACTCCTTATCGCAACAAAGTGTGTGAAGTGTGGGGTAGGCCCCTATGTCAAGCCATGTACCATTATTTTACTTGAAGTGCCGAGGGACTCCTCACCAAAACATTTCCCAAACCATCCTTAGTTTGGCCAATTGAGTAGTCCCCATTCTAAAAGCCTTCCCTAACATTTTCTTTCTTTAAAAGCATGAAAATTTAAAAGAGATAATCACCTACGCTGCTTGAATTGTCTGTGCATTAATTAGGTTAATCTCTTTTTGTGTTTGTGCTTGTTTATGACGGTCATCACCCGGTCACAATCTAGAAAAATGGCTCAATTGGCCTCTTCCTCATCTGAGACCCCCGCTAATGTGGATGTTTCAGCACCCCTCGGGTCTTCTTCGGGACCAATGTTAGTTAGTTCCCCATCTTGGTCATATAATCCTTTCTATCATCCTAAAGTGATCCCATCATGACCAGCTTCCCCCAGTCCTTCAGAGGTGTCATCTTCTTCTGATATAGAGTATGTTCCTTACGGAGATCCTGAATTTTAGGCACTCCTTGACCACAACCCAGTAGCCCTTATGGACTACTTAGTGCATAAGTCTACTCAAATATCTAATTAGGGACCACTGATCTAGCAAGTTTATGATTATTCTCATGAGCCATCCCAGGATTTCATAGAGTAATTAGCATGCTTCTTCTTGCCTCGAACCACGAAAGAAGGTGGCACATCTATGCCTCCTTTTTCTCTTCCACCAACCATGTCGACTGGTTCTCAAATGACCCTACCTATCCCTAGTGCAACAGCTACCTTGGCTACCCCATAGCCTACTTTCGAGAGGCCCTCTTCTTCAACTATGATGAGTGTGTCCACACTCCCACAAATTATTGTTAATTCTTCTATGTCATCTATTGCATCTCAGGGTCAGTATCTCTCTATGAGCCAACCCCCTCCTACGAGTCAGTCGGTTCCTCTTTCTCATCTTCCAGTTGATCTTTCTTCCAATGCTCTAGCGATAGTGACTTTTACCCATCCCTTGGCATCGGCACCATTAATAACTAATCTACAGCAGTCAAAAGCCTCATTCAGAGTTTGTTTACCACCATATCAAATCAAATCAACACCCACATTCCTCAATCCATTCCAATTCAATCGGAAAGTGTAGTACCCACCAATCACAGGCTCCATCTTTCATTCAACCACTTTTCATCTCACAGCTGTTTATACTCAAGATTCTTCACACCAAATACCTCATTAGGCGTCACCCAGAATGCCTATTTATTCCTCTTATCATCATATTAATCAGTAGATGAATCCCCCATTAACGCCTCAACAAAACATACCATTCGATTCTCATATGGGACATATCAACATGCCCCCTCCTCAATCTGATGTCGTCCAACTTCTTTTCAAGAAAATCACATACCTAGAAGCCTCCACCAAAGGGGATCACCCTTCATACTCTTTTGAAGAAGTATGTAATGAACCGATTCATCCATCAGTGGCTTTTAAGCCTTATCCTCCCTAATGGTAAATTCCTAAGTTCTCAAAATTCCATAGTTGGGAGGATCCTCAACAACACCTATGAGCATTTAAGCATGCTTGCTACCTTATAGTCCAGGACTAGGAGCTTATGCTCCATACCTTTCCTATGTCTTTAGCAGGGCCCGCTTTAGACTGGTACAATAACATACCCCAACATTCTCTATTTTCTTTCTCTCAATTAGCCAGATGTTTGTTGAAAACTTCTCAATAAATATCACACATAAGATCTCGATCACAGATCTTTATAACATTCATCAATTTGATGACAAGTCTATTGCAGACTTTTTCACTCATTGGAGAGGAATAATAAATCAATTGTCCTTCTCCCTCCCTCAATCTCAGCAAATCGAGTTGTTTACTCGATCTTGCGCCAATCATATTTCTTCCACTTTAAGGATTCAAACCTTTCATACATTTGAAGAAGCCTTTACGATGGCATACAAACTTGAGTCTCGCACCATTGAACAAGGAAAGTTAAAACTTCACTCTAAGTCTAAACCAGATTTTTCTCGGTTTACAAAATCAAACCCTTCTGCTTCTAACAAAGACAAGAATCAGGGGTCCACAAATGCTATCATATTAAAAACATCATGATCTGATAACACTTCTAATCAAACACCTCGAGAGAGACTCCTCATCTTCTCGAAAAGAACCTCCATCATCTTGGTCTTTTACTTCATTGGGGGAATCATATGCTTCTATCTTAGACAAAATGTTGGAAGTTCACATGATCGAACTTCCTCCTATTAGAAATTTTGATGAGAACCGAGAACGACCATTCTGGTATCGTGAAAATGACTTCTGTCGTTATCATAGAAATAAAGGCCATGACATTGAACGATGTCAAACCTTCAAAAATATCATCCAAAAATTCATTGATAAAGGCGAGCTCATTCTAGATAACCCAAATGCCCCCAAATCAGGCGCTTGACGTTTTTAAACAACCTTTTCCAAATCATTCCCCAAACAATGATGCTTTGGGGTCTCAAAAACCAAACACGCATACTATCAGCTCCATTTCTACTGATAGTTCTTCTTCTAATTTTGAGCCATCCACAAACATGTTGACTGAATCAGAACTTCCTTCCACTCCTTCAAATTACGAGATTCCACCATCCTCGGATGGTCCATCTTTGAGTCTTCCTTTATTGTTAGAAACAAAGTCGTCTCCCTCTGCCTCTCTATCTGATCTTCCACCTATACCTAAGACAGTGTCATCTTCATCTGTCTCGTCATCAGATATTCTTTCGGTGCTTGAGTCATTTACATCCCTTCAAATTTCCACTATGGATACTTCTACTTCTGTCACTCCCTTTTTTCCACGATCATGCCTTTGGTCAACGTACCCATAGTTGTACCAACTTCTATGCCTTTGGAAGCGTCTTCAATCTTGAATCTTCATGTCTCTTTTCCTACAATAATTACACCCACAATTACTGCATCTGAAGTACCCTCCTCACAAGAGGCTGCTTCTTCATTACCTACCTCTTCCACCATTAGTGCTTCCTTGCCTATTAAGGAAACATCTAAAGAGATAACATTGACACCTATACCTCTGACTCTAGACTCAGACATAAACAATTGAAGTTTAAGCCTAGGGTTACATCATTGGTATCGTCTCCTTTACTTCCTCTAAAGCGGTTACAATCACCTTATGCGGTTGAAGTTGTCACCATGCCTAAAAAGGGAAAACCAATATTTTGGACCATCAAAACTCTTGGTGCCCTCCCTTAAAAATCCCTCTCTACACCTCATAAAAGAATGGATTTATCCATTGAAAAGGTGTCTTCTTCTATAACACCATCTTCACTAGTGCCTCGTAAAATGGATTTACCTACTGGAAAGGTGTCACCTCTTTTATCAAAACCATCATCTTTGTCACCAAAAACCAAGGCACCATTTGTGCCTCATATCAAATCTATTTTGGGAGCTCCTTCCCCCATCTAAATTAGTCTTATCTAAATCATCGTCTGTTTGCCAAGCAGCCTTCTTCATCTCTGAAGACTAAAACACTTGTCATGTCTTCGTCATCTTCAAAATCTATCTTAGGAGCTCCTCTTCGCTAAAATCAATCTTGCCTCACTTGCTTCCATCTCAAGCACCTAAGGCTTCTTCCCAGTGTTCAGAAGAGAAAAACAGTCCCTAAAAATACTGTCAAACCAGATATGTAGGCTCTTTTACCTCAGCAGTCTGCTAAGATTAAAGAGGTGCCTTCTTCACCTCTGTCCACATCTTCGTCTACCAGATTTTATACTAAAATCCTTCACCAACTTATCCAATCTTCATTTATATCACTTCCTCCAATCAAACCCTATAATCCCAAAGGAGTAAAACCTTCATGGTTTAACTCTGATTTGATTTGTGCTTACCATCGCACTCCAGGTCATGACACCGAGGGATGTAAAGCCCTTCAATCTGTCACGTTAATAGACCTCTTGGAAGAAAATGATCTCCTATTGGAGGAGGAGGAACAAGTGTCTCCTATCATCCCAACTACATCTGAGCCTGAATGGTCTATTTAGGCCCCCAATTCTATTGATATCACTCTGGATGATCTTCCACCCTCTCAAATCGACATAATTTGTATCGCCACTAGAACACAATGGTATGATAATCCATCGTCTTCTACAACTCCTCGACCACGAGTCGTTATTTCTACTACCCCCGAAGGAGCTCCTCCTTCCTCATCAGCCCCGAGACCTTGGGTCTCTATTCGTGCTTCACCTCGGGCTCAGATTCCCATGTTAGTTGAGGAGAGTGTTATGAAACAACTCACCCATGCTCTGGTCAAAATGTCTCTTTTGACCTCATTCGATCATCTCCCAAAGACGCTGTGCTCGATTGATAATTTGTGCCATATCACGGTGAATTCAGATGAGCCCAGCCTTTTGAGATGGTTTTTGGATTGAATAGACCATCAACCACCATCTCCTTCGAGGATTATGAAATTTCTCCCCTCTTCTTCTGAGGATTTAGAGGCTCCTCTCTTTATCACAGTCCAAATCAATAACACTACATTAAAACACACTATGATCAATAGTGGTGCTGCACTCAACGTCATTTCCTCCCACACATTTGAGCAACTTAAGTTACCAAAGAACATAGTGTCACCACCGCCTTTCACCCTTCGATCATTTAATGATCAACTGGCGGTTACTTTAGGAACTGTGGTCTTACCCATTCGGGTAGGCAAGAAACTTCTTCACGATATTTTTACATTATTGAAGGGAAATTCCACTACAATATGATCCTCAAACGCTCCTAGATCCATACAATGCACTGCGTCCCATCAACCCTCCATCGATGCATAAAATATCAGTATGAGGGCAAAATCTATACTCATCCAAGAGACCCTTTTTCGATCCGCACAATGTGACATGACCACAGGGTTTGTCCCTCCAAAGGAGAATGCTGATTCTCTGACGAGGCTTCATCCTCTTCCATACCTGCAACAAAACTACCAGATCTACAAAATTTGGAAGATACGTTGTAGCGTTTTTCACTAGGAGAGCTTCCCCTTCTCTCTTTTGATGCCCATCTCAAACCTAACGAGTATGGTAGGCTAGACAAACAACCTGAATATCAACCAGATCTTGGCCACATCGTCACCATTGGTCTGCCCAATCAACAGACTGACTTCATCTACGGTGGTCTTGATACACCTCATTATCATCTAGATTCTCCTCCTAGGGCCAAACCCTATTCGGCAGGGTTTGATTATCTACAGAATCCTGTGTTCACAAAAACTTATCTATATCAATGCACGTGGAAGGGCTTTGGCTTGGGAAAGTATGAATAGGGTGTGCATGACCTCATGTCCATTCCAACTCTTAAACCACATCAAAAATTTGGTTTAGGGTTCAAACCTCCCTCAAAATCCACCATCACCATTCTCACTGAGCCTCTTTCCATTGAGGAACCATCTTCTCTCGTCAGGTCTAAAGCATCACTCGATGTGGATGACACCATTTCTATCCCGCCTAACTTTTTTTTTAGTCAATACCATTTCCTTAGGTCCACTGACCTATAAGACTAATGGAAAATTCACTTCCATACCATTGGTCTTCCCCAAAATAGTCGAGAGATGATTCTCCTACTATCAATACTATCCATTATTCGGATGATGATTATGTCCTTACTTATCTGGGGGTAGAGGATTCTTATCTTCCTAAAACCATTCCTTCTGACACATCTACACTTCTCAATGAAGCCACTGTCGACCTTAATATAGGGACTTCTGAAGACCCTCGCATCATTAAGGTCAGCCAATCTCTTAACCCACAGGAGTTAGGAGACTTTGCCACTTTTATTCCAACCATCACCAAGCATTTGCTTGGTCATATGAAGATATGTCAGGCCTCGATCCTAACATCGTGGTCCACAATATTGTTACTCTTCCAGACATCAAACCAGTTAAACAAAAACTACGTAAGATGCATCCTCGTGTAGCTCTCCTCATTAAAGAAGAGTTACAGCGCTTGCTTTCCACCAACTTCATCCAACCCATTGACTATCCACAATGGGTTTCAAATGTAGTACCAGTAACCAAAGCTACTAGGAAAATTTGAATTTACACCGACTTTCAGGATCTTAATCTCACTTGTTTGAAAGACAATTACCCTACCTAATATCGACCAACTCGTGGACTTAACTGTAGGTCACAAGATGCTTTCTCTTATGGATGGTTTCTCTGGGTATAATCAAATTCTCATCACACCAGAGGATCAGCACAAGACTTCCTTCATAACTCCTTGGGGGACTTTTTGTTATCGCGTCATGCCCTTCGGTCTTAAGAACGCAGGGGTGACTTATCAACGCGTAATGACCTACATCTTCCATGACCTCTTACACAAAACTATAGAAGATTACATTGATGACATCCTCGGTAAATCCAAACACCATCAGGATCATCTTCTCATCCTTACACCTCTCTTTGAGAGACTCATTCATTTTTGTCTTTGCCTAAATCCGTCTAAATGTGTGTTTGGTGTTCTCATTGGTAAACTCTTAGGATTTATCATTTCTATCAGGGGTATTGAGGTCGATCCCGCAAAAATAAAGGCTATCATTGAGATGCCTCCTCCTTCCAACTTAAAGCAACTCGTGGTCTTCAAGGATGCCTTCAATTAGTGTGTTGTTTTATCTCACAACTTTCAGACCGTTGTCAACCTTTTCATCATCTCCTCCGTAAAAACATTCATTTTGAATGGGATGAGTGTTGCCAAAAAGCCTTTGATGATCTCAAAGCTTATCTTCTTTCTCCACTTGTGCTTATACCTCCACGCGAGGGGGAGCCATTCTATCTTTATATTTCTGTGATTGACCATGCTTTGGGAGCCATGATCTTGCATCAAGATGCTAATGGTAAAGAATAGGCTGTCTATTATATCAGTCGCACTCTTCATGAGTATGAAACTCGCTATTCGAAGCTGAAAAGTTGTGTTGTGCTCTCTTCTTCGCAACTTCTAAACTTTGTCATTACCTCCTTAATCATAAAACTTACATTGTTATGAGTGTCAATCCACTCAAGACAATGCATGCAAAACCTTATCACAATGATCGTATCACTCGTTGGCTCATGCTCATGATAGAGTTTGACCTCGAGTTCATCTCGTAGAAATCTATCAAGGGTTAGGTTATTACTGATCAATTAGCTGATGCCCCTCTTCGGACACTCAAGTCCCCCTCACTCAATTCCTAGATGAGTACATCCAACAAATCGATTTTGGTCTATCTCCATTTAAAGTAAAAATATTCTTTGATGGGTCCAAGTGTCAGCAAGCGGGAGGTGTAGGTTTCGTCATGATTCCTCCTTGAGGTACACCTATCCCTGATGCACACAAGCTTAACTTTGAATGTACCAATAATATGGCCAAATATGAAGCCCTCATTTTAGGTCTTCAAAATGCCATTAATCTTGGTGCTCACCATATTGACATCTTTGGTGACTCTAAGCTCATCGTTAATCAAATCACTAGTGTCTATCAGTGCAAAAATGATATCCTTCAAAAATATCATGATATCATTCTCTTTCAGCTTCAATCTTTCGATAAATTTACTATCCAGGCTATTCCTTGCACTACAAACTGATTTGTAGATACGATGGCTTCTTTAGCCTCGCTTATTCCTCCATTCACTGAAGACTCGCGACTTTATGTGGTTGTTCAACGTCTAGACCAACCATCTCATCTCAGGCAGTTGACTTCAATCAACACCGTCACAATGATACTCAAGATGAGTGGTATCAGCACATTTTCAATTATCTATCCTACTCAGTACTTCCTCCGATTTGACTTCCAATGGCAGAAGATCTTTTATCCAATGCGTAAACTACTATACTATTCTGGGTAGAATCCTTTACAAATGTGGTTTTGAGGGTATTTTGCTTTGGTGCCTCAAAACCCTGAATCATCTAAGGCCATTCAGAGGTCCATGATAGTATCTATGGTGGGCACTTTGGTGGTTCAGCTGTGGCTAAGCGCATCCTACGTTTAGGTTACTATTGGCCTTCTCTTAATCAAGACTGCTACGAATATGTCAAGAAATGTGTCAAGTGTCAACAACATGCTAATCTTACACATATCCCTAGTCAGGCTTTGCAACCTACAATGGATTTGTGGCCTTTTTCACAATGGGGTCTTGATCTTGTTGGTCTCATCAATCTGCGCTCTTCACAGTGACATCACTCTATCATTACTACCACAGAATACTTCACTAAATGGGTGGAGGCTATTCCTCTTTCATCGACCAAAGCTAAACCTATTGTTGATTTTATCTATCAACACATCATTTTTCGCTTTGGTGTTCCTCACAAACTTGTTACAGACAATGGCAAGTCTTTCAAAAAAAAAAAGATTTGCAGAAGCTTTGTGACACCTTCAATATTAAACTCAGCTTTTCTTCTCCATACTATCTACAAGCTAATGGCCAAGCTAAGGCTTCTAATAAAAATTTGTGTAATAT
The DNA here is from genome assembly GCA_018340775.1 of Taxus wallichiana var. yunnanensis. NCBI lineage: Eukaryota > Viridiplantae > Streptophyta > Pinopsida > Cupressales > Taxaceae > Taxus > Taxus wallichiana. Next base: position 342,150,170 of record CM031239.1, read on the forward strand.
CCTCTTGCAAAGGTAACTAGTCGAGCTGGTAGGGATTGGCATTTACACATCCCTTTTGCCTTCTGGGCATATCAGAATAGCATTCATAACCCTACTAGTGCTACTCCCTTCTCTCTTGTCTATTGGTCTGAGGTTGTCCTTCCTTTGGAAGTCCAGATTCCCTCTCTTCACGTCTCTCTTAGAGAGTTTGTCTCTGATGAAGACTATCATCAAAACCATCTAGCACAGCTTGAGTTGTTAGATGAACGTTGTCTCAATGCTCTTGAACATCATCAAGTCTATCTTGAGTGTGTCAAGCATGCTTATAACAAGAATTTACAGTAGCGTGACTTCCAAGTTGGTGATCTTGTTCTTAAAGAAAACCAAAATGTCACTACTCTGGAATGGAGTCAATGGGGTAAGTTTGCTTCTAAGCTGGATGAGATTACGTTGTCACTCATAAGTACAAGTCCGGGGCTTATCGTCTGTCTTCCATGGATGGTATACCTAAAATGGAACCTCTTAATGCTTTGCATCTAAGGCCCTTCTACTGTTAAAATCTATCTTACATGATCTTAGTCACAAAACAGATCTTTCATCCATCCGCAACCAGTCATGCATTTCGTAGTGATTTGGAACTATGTGGTTCTCTGCGTTATTTCTTTTTATACCTTAAATATGAGTACCGCGGCTCTACTCATGGAATTTTCCTTATGGATTTGTTCCTTCTCATGGTAGGAATACCTTAATCACTACTTCATCTACCCTAGGTGTTCATCTTGATCAAATCCACTTGGGGCATGAGTACGTGCTTATATACATTTTCTTTCCTCTATCTTGATCTATCTAGTCTAAACTCAGCTTCTTCCAAAGCTAAAAAAATGTTATCCTAGTCCCAAAAGATAGACTGATCCCTTGAAGGACAGCTATCCATGCCTTATCAAATAAAATAAAAATGTAGACCATTCCTCGAAGGATGGCTACCATCAAATTCAAAATATAGACCACTCCCTTGAAGGACAACTATTTGTTTTATGGCATTTTGAGCCTTTGCAGTAACAAACTTCCTCTCTTGGCCAGTTTGTTCACTTATTAGCATCTCTGAAAGACTTCCTGTATCGATCAGTCTTTCCATATCTAGCAAACTACCCGCATTGATCAGTTTTCTTTTCTATCAAAAGAAAAATCATGAAGCTGTGATATGAGACCTTTTTGATCATATGGAGACCTTGTTTTCCCCATATGAGTGCATATTTAATCCTTCATGTGTTCTGATGAGATGCATACTTATCTCTTGTCCTTATCTACCTCCTAGATCTGGTTTACAACTAACTAGTGTCGATTTACTTTATCCGTGTCTATGGCCTTGTGTGCATCATCTTTTGATTTACCATCAAGGTCTCTATTTATGGTCGGTTAGGGGACTAACTTATCATTTCTTTTTCCTATCTAGGTGTAGTGATTTTTATTTCTAAGGGATAAGATCATTGCATCACTTTCTTTTCATCAAATCAAATGGACATTACCCATGTTCATTTGTTATTTATCTCATTAAATTGACATTTGACATGTTAATTTAATCAATCAAATCTATCATCTATCTATGCTCATCTTATTTACTTCATCTAAAAACATCAAAGCACTATTCATCCATGACAAATCAAAATCAAATCACATCTATCTATCTGTATCTATCAAAATTAAAAGCATGAGTACAATCACATGACACAAAGATGCATATATATATATATATATATATATATATATATATATATATATATATATATATTTGAATGGCTTCAAATCGAGCCATCTACATCGTATCAAAAATGCCTTCAAATCGAGGCTACATCAGTATATCTCTACAAATCACATCTCTATATAGTAAAATCAGATAAATGGAACACGTTGTCTCCTCCTCCCTCCTCAGGCATGGGCTCTCTCTCTTGACCATCACCTACAAAACTGGAGGTGCCCACAGTCGTGACCCTACGACCTCCTCGGTCTCCCCGGTGCTCGCACCCTCCAATGCACCACCGAAAGTGGCTATCACTATCCTCCTCCTTGCTCTGTAATGAGGCACATCTGGGGCATGTTGTGTCAAGGCATCCTTGTAATATCTCACCTCAGAAAGGAGATCCTGATAGGTACTCAGACTCACCATGCCAGTGCTCTCAACGGTGCTGCTAGTGGTGGTCCTCCTGCTACGACACCCTGTGCCCCTGACTCTGATGTGGTGCCTGTATCACCATATTTGGCCCTGAGGGCCTCTCTGTGTCTATGATATCTATCCCTCTGCTAGATAGTTGTATCCCGCTCCTGGCGAGCGGTGTCTCTCTCTATATCACTGTGTCCCTCTCCTCCCTCGAGTCCTAATCTCCTCCGAGTAGTCTGGTGTGTCTGTACCAAGGCGGCATGCTCTCCCTACAGTATCTCCAGCTCCGCTGTTGTATCCTCCTCATCTGACTCTGTAGATGTTGTGAGATGTCGTGGTAGCTCCTTGTGATACCATGCCTCGTAGCCCTCATCTACTCCTACATCATCATCATCATCTATGGGAGGTAGGGCCTCCCTGAGTGGATCTCTTTGGGACTAGTATTGGTATATCTATCTCCCGATATCCCATTTGTATGACACATATACAGTCAGAATGATCTGTATCAATCTAAACTATCTCATCACCCGTAAAAACGGGACCCGCTCTAAAATCTCTGGCCTGCGGCCCCTGACCACTCTATTGTGTCTCAACTCCACTAAGTGGGTGTCTTGTCTAGCCCATGTAGGATAGACCCTGTATGGCCTCCATATAACCTGTGATTGTGTCAAAGTCCTGAATCTCTGAGCATACCACTCTGATGATCTCCATGTATCTCTAGAGGCCATGTCTTCCCGCCATTGTCGAAACCCATAATCAAGGGCTCCCTTTACTCCGGGAATCCATGGAAGTTTGGACAGTCTAATCACTAATATATACTCATAATCCCAACAATGGAGCACTAAAGCGACGTCAATCCGGTCGCCTACTGGAATACATCCACAGCTCATGATATATCTGTGCTAAAAGTGCATCGGTGAATGCAAATACCTGCATGAACTCTAGGATATCACAGACACAGTCAAGTAGGAGCAGTGGGAACCATCCACCTCTAGAATCTAGTAGTGCATAATATGAGATAGCCATCTGGATCAATGCTATCAGTCTACTCCTGGGGTCATCCTTCGGTACTGTGAGGCTATCCTCATAGCCCCGGACACTATCTTTGAATCATCTGCCCTGTCCCCATATAACCGTACCAGGGCCCTCCTCTGCTTGCTCTTGGGAGTAATCTCTATCAGGTCCCCTGTAATTGGTAACCTGAGGATCCTATAGATGTCCTCATGGGTGATAGTCATCTCACCCATCTCGAAACCAAAATGTGCATGTTTGGCTATCCCACCGCTACATCAATGCTTGCATCAGCTCCACATCTCGGGGTACCCGTCAATAATAACGGAAACCCCTAGTCCGGCTAACTCCGGATGCACCACTTGGCATCTTTCACATCGGTAGTATAATCTCGGTGAGCTCGGGAATAACATCCCGCATGTGTAGGACCTCTCGTGCCTACATCACATCAAACATCGTCATTAGGTTCATATTTATCAAAATCAACATCATTAAAATTTCATCAAAAATTTCTCAAAAGATTCCAAATGTCACATCTTTCCCATCGGCACCGACTCATTTCCATTGGCGCCATTTACTTTACGGTCAATGCCGATCACATACTAGTTGGCACCGATTTTGTCAATCGACACCGAATGGGAGGTAGAGCGATACAAACTTCCTCTTGCCTCCTAACACAAAACAACATAAATGTACAAAGATAAGGAAGGACCAATTACCCCTGGTCGAGTCCTCTTCCTCTTTTGACTACTCCCAAAAGCTTTGATGTTGCTCAAATTCAATTTTTGACTTTTTCTAAATCAATCGTCACAATGCAAATGAATTGTTACCATTCACCTTTTCTATATTTATAGGTTTTGGAGCGGTCAACGCTAATTATTTTGGTCGGCGTCAATTCTTTGGGTCGACGTTGATTAGGTATGAGTTGACACCGATTGGTGCCCATTGGGGCCGATCAAGTAGATTTTGATATATTTTCTCATCTCATCACACCAAGATGCGCTTCATTCTCATTTGATTATCCTGTCTTGCGCATGTGTCACCCATAACACATTGTCACCATCATTGGGTCTTTATTTCAGGTACTTGTACCTTGTCGCCTTACATCGCCCCACATGTGTGTCACTCATAGCACAACTTTTCTTGTCATTCCCTACTTGGGGCATCTCATCATTATATCTTTTGCATGTGCCACCCATAGCACACTTGTTTTTCCTACTCGACAACATTTCTATTGCAAAGTCCACTATAGTGGCCATATGTCAATTTCTACGATGGCTCTCCTCTCGAGGCCATCACTTCATCCTTCTTATTTAAGCATTGATGCTTGGATTTTTTATCTGATCGTTGTTATGACCTTATTTTCACCTTTTGGCGCATATATTCGGTGTTATCACCCATTCCGAGTTTTCTCCTGTACATGGAAAACTCACATTTTTGCAACCTAAAGATAGTGGGTCTGTAGGCACTACCATCATCCCATTCAAAGGCCGTCTAGTTGTCCCTACCAATGTGTCATTCTTTGGTTGTCAAGATTTTTAGTCACCTTTAACTCACAAGTCTGTAGCCACTAATATCATCTCATACGAAGACCATCTAGTCTACCCTACCAATGTGAGTTCCTTAGGTTGATGCTCTTTTTTTTTTTACGTGCATCATCAATGATCAAATCTACTCTAAACATCTAGCTGGGGCATCCTCTCTTCTATTATTTTTCATCTACCTTTTTCAAACTCGGGATCGGTTGGATTTTTTGGGCCACCCCATCCCTAGTTTGAGGGGGAGCGCATCATCAATATTCTTCCTTTCTTCCAACTCCTTGTTTTTGTCTCGTAGCATTGCTTATCGCAAGTTACTCGACAAAAGGGGAAAATGTAGACACATAAAATTGGTTACTCAATTTAGTGTCCCCATGTTCGCTTACCTATTCTATTCTCAGGTAACCCGGTGCACTTTTGTATCACTAATTCTCTCTTAGGGTATTAATTAAATATCTAATTAAAATGCCTATCCTAAGTTTGTTCCACCCCATTATATTTCACCCATGGATAATTAAACATTAACCATGTAATTCTATCTTCTACATTTATTCCACTTCTACTTATTCACCCCATATCACTTCCCAACCTCCCGTGCTATTATTATCCATCCATCCCACCTATTTCTCCTCTCCTGGAACCATGCAATGGGATTTTTCCCATATTTGAGTTAGAGGGATAATATTCTTATCCTCACAACTCATCCCTTTTCGCCACTTTGGGAGTCTGTTCCTGATCGGTGCCGACCATTTCTCGATCGACACCAATTTTTCGAAATGGCACCGATTTTACCTCGGTCGGCATTGACTATAAATACATGACCTGAACTCAGTTCTGGTTAGATGGTAGAGACTTGAGAAATAGTGAAAAACTTGAGTAAATCTTGAAATTATCAATTGAGAGAGATAATTCTGTCCAGATCAATCCTGGAGAGGTGCACCATTATTTTGCCCGCATAATATCGATATCGCTTAGGTTCTTCAACCTTTGGGTGACTCCATTTCTCCATCTAGCCAAGGTGGAACTTTGTTCACATCTCTGTAGCTCCTGCGGGTCTCCACAATCCGATCATCATCAATCACCAATCAAGTTGTCTATGATTTCTTCTGGTCGATGATGACCCAACATCAATCGACACCGATTTGTCCAAATCGGCACCATTCCAAACCATCAATGCTGATCACTATCTGATCAACGCCAACCAATCTGTAGAAAGGTACAAAATCTAGGTGACATAATTTCATCTTTGTTTTTATAGTTTCCTGCTTTCTTTCAGTTTCTGCTACTGTTTTTACATTCTGTTTGTAACTTAAAATCAAGAAAACATTTGCTTACATCTTTTATCATGTACGCCTTTATTCTTAATTGAAAACATGAACTGACATCCACCGAGGAAGCTAATTGCTTCCCGGACCCGCTTTCCGGGTAGTTCACCTTATATCTTCTAATGTCATCTTTTTCTGTCAAGTATTCATGCATCACAGGTTTCTTGGATCTACTCCGCAGGATTGCTTGTGTGCACCCATCTTAATTCCATCAGGCTTTCTCTCCATCTACGTCTTTAAATCTTGTCCAATTAATCAGGTATCAACTTTATTTGAGTTTTTAGGGTTTTTGTGTTTAGTTTGGTGCATTAACTTGGACAGGTAACAAGTGCAGAAACTCTTGATCTACAATATGTGTGAAATACTAGGAGTTGAAGGATACATGCGTCACAGATCCATTCCCTATGCCATTTCTCGAGGAAATACTAGAAGGATTTGTAGGGCATGAAATGTATTCTTTCACAGATGGGTTTTTTGGGTATCATCAAGTTAGGATTTCTCAAAAGGATCAAGAAAAGACAACATTTACTACTGAATGGGGTAGTTTTTCCTATCTTGTGATGCCTTTTGGATTGAAAAACACGCCTTCGTATTCTCACACATACTTGTTCATGCATTCAAATATTTTATTGACAACTTCTTACAAGTCTACCTAGATGACCTGGACAAAGATATGGTCTTGTGAAATATCATTGTGACAATTTACGCTTAATTTTTGAATGATGAAGATAATTGAGTATCTCTTTGAACATCAAGAAGTGCATATTTTCTACACCGTTTGGGATACTGTTAGGACATATAATATGCAAGAAAGGTTTGGTAGTTGATCCAGCCAAGGTTGCAGTCATTTTAGGCCTGGAAGCACCTACCAGTCAAAGTGGGGTGTGCAGATTTTTGGTCATACAGGATATTATAGAAAATTCATCAAAGGGTATGCAGAATTTCTGCACCCTTGGAAGAATTTCATCGAAGGGGAAAGGTACATTTTATTGGGGAGAACCACAGTAGCGCGTGTTTGATATATTAAAATAGAAACTTACTAACGCACCCATTCTACACTTTCCCTTATGGGATAAACCATTTCATGTGCATGTGGATGCTTCTGGCATGGCCATTAGAGTTGTGTTAGCTCAACCTCGCGAAGGTATTGTAGATCATCCAAATTTTTTTGATAGTAGAAAGTTGAATCCTGCTGAATGGAGTTATACAACTATAGAGCACAAAGCTTTGTCAATGATCTATGCATTGTACAAGTTTCGATAGTACTTGTTAACAACCCCATTTGTGTTTTATATAGATCACATGGCATTGAAGTACTTGGTAAAAAATCCCATCTTATAGGGGCGCATATGTAGATGGGTGCTCCTATTTCAAGAGTTTGACTTCACAGTTTTGGTGAAGCCGGGGAAAATCAAGTCTGGACCAAACCATTTATATCGAATCAATTCGGGGAGAGGATGCTGAGAAAATTGAAGAAACAATGTTGGATACCCGGTTATATAGGCTACAACGTGTGCCCATGGAATTAGAACATATTGTTTTCTTTTTATGAACATGTATGACAACAAAAGGAATGAAAGCATTAGAAAAGAAGCAGCTTGCTATATGCACAACACCATTTATGTTACTCGGTGGCGACCTTTACAAGCTAGGTAGAGATGATGTATTATGTCATTGTGTATTAGAGCATGAGTGCAATGATATCATGGAAGAAGTTCATGGTAGTATTGCAGGAGGCCATTATGTAGGTGATGCAACTACCTAGAAGATCTTAATTGTTGGATTATGGTGGGAGACATTGTATAAAGACTGTAAAGAATATTGTAATGCATGTGATCATTGTCAGTTCCTAAGAAAACCAGGGAAAAGAGATGAGATTCCTTTGAGACCGATTACTAGTGCCGAACCGTTTGAAAAATGGTTCATTGACTTATTAGGACCTATTTCACCAGCTACACGTAGTGTGCACAGGACTACATCACGCTATATCATTACTTGCATAGATTATCTCACATGGTGGGTAGAAGCAACACTTATGAAGGATTGTACAGTAGCTAGGTTTCTATGGGAGAATGTTCTTACATGATATGGATGTCCTTTAAGTTTGAAAAGTGATAGAGGTACACACTTTTTGAATGAGACAATTAGGATCCTATTGGATGAGTTTATGGTTACACACCATAAAACTACACCCTACCATCCTTAGGCAAATGGAACTGCTAAGGATTTCAAAAAAAAATTAGGCTAGACTTTCACAAAAATTTGTGATGTTGGAAGAAAGGATTGGAATGACAAAGTTTCATCTATGGTTTCGGCATATAGAACAACTTACAAGAGATTGAACAAAGAAACACCATTTTAGTTGGTGTATGGCACGGAAGATGCTCTCCTTATAGAATTTATGTTACCTTCTTTGCGCATTGCACACGCTGGAGGTCTAGTTGATGAACAGGATTTAGAAGAGCGTATCGAAAAGATGATTCAAGCTGGGACGAGTGTCGAGTCATAGCATGATGGAGTCGGGGACGTAGGAAAAGGCCGGGCATAAGGCACAACATGATAGAAACATAAGGGATAAGAAGTTTAAGATTGGACAAATGGTACTTCTTTATGACTCCAAGTTCTTACACCATCCGGCAAGCTCAAAGTATAGTGGTTGGGGCCTTATGTTATAACTTCTATACTAGAATCAGGTGCTTTCCGGTTAGAAGCAATTGATGGAACATGGCTATCCAGTTACTTTAATGGGAGTAGGCTGAAGCCCTACTATAAATAAGTCTTCTTGGTGTTTATAATAAGGAAGTATTGCCATTTAGATTAGGTTTTCAATCTTGTATTTCCTTAATGTATTTCCTTCATTGTTGTTATGCTTTGTCAATTTAATTATTGTTTTTGTGTAATAAGCACGCTTGTGCGCATAACGCTAATTACTATGTGAAGAATGGATATGTGTAGAGGACTGCATATACTTTTAGTGTGGGGTGGTTGTAGTTATCTAAGAAAAATACTGTGGGAATTGGAAGGTGAAAGGAATAAGCTGCTATGGGTGTGATTTAAGTCAAAAGAAGATTGCTTCTCAAAAGTGACCAAGGATGGAGATGAATGAAATAATAGTATAACACGAGGTAAGCAAAGGCCATGATAGCTACTAGGAGAAGGTACAATGATGAGGTACTCGGGTGTAGGAGCACACACTGAAGAGAATTTTGTGACTAGAGGGTAGGAAGGTACGCTAGAAGGTTATAGCTAGGGCGCGAAGATGTACCACGCGGAATGAACAAATTTGGTTAATGAATGAGGGGATATTTGGTAGGTGAAGGAGTAATAAATGCATCAAAATTTGAAAAAATTATATAAGGATGGGATGTAGATTCATTTTTACCATTGTGACTAAGAGTATTTGAAGAAAGAGCTAAGTGTGAAGAGTTGAGTGATCGAGTTAAGGTGTGAAGGGTGTGAAACCAAGCATGAAAACTAGATCTATAAGACAAGAAGCTTATTTCCCTAGTGGTGAAGGGTTTGAGTGAAGTAGGGAGATAAAAAAGGGTTAGGTTATGATGTTTTGACCTAGGGCATGATTGAATCGAGATAGGGTTTGATTCATAAAGTTATAGAGTTGAAGAGGAGACATTTGCAAGGTAAAAATGGCACTGAAGAAGGCATCTGTAGCAGTAGTAAAAGGAAAGAAGAAGGTGGTTGTCGAGGAGGAAGAGATGGCACCTGAAAGCTATTTTTCAGAGATCCAATATCTTGAAGAATTCATCATAGTCTGGGAATGGGATTCACCCATCAGAAAGAGAAAAGTAAGTGAATACAATCACAGGACTTTAAAGAATAAGGAGCTCGATTCCTTGCTCATTTCTAGAATGAAAAAGCACACGACGGATGAAATTCCAATATATGATGATGTGGGTGAGAAGGTTTTGAAGAGAATTGGGGTCTACCAGTTATATGAGCTTCCATATTTCACAAAGAAGGAGCCCTTGTATCAGTGGCTCATGAGAAGGGTGCACGAAGACTTTTTCTACTTTGCAGGACGTAGAGTTAGAATCTCATCTGCACTTATCTCATCAGTTACAGGTCTGAAGGCTACAGGAGAATATATAAAAGGTGATCTTGTAGATAAAGCTATGATCTTAAAGACCGAGATAGGAATTGGGCTACTGAAGGGTTCACATAGAATGGACATAGAAAAATTGAAGAACTGTCTAGTTGTACAAGTTGTAGCACACCTTGTTACCAAGTTGAATGATCAAGAGTGGTGGTCACAGGTAAATACTATGTGGTTACATGTGGCATATAAGATGTTAGAAGGGACAATCTACAACATTGCAGGCTATATTGTAGAGAAAATAGTCAAAGAAGTGCGCATAAGAGGGAAGATCATCTTTGGGGCTGTTCTACTATCATTGGTATTCATGGAGATTGGAGTACCAGACGGACCAAAGGAAAAAGTATGGGAATACCCCATGGAGAACAAGTCCCCAATTGAAAGATTCAGCAAGTACCTATGTAAGGGGGCCATGACAAATGACGTAAAGCAAAGGGCGGAGAAATGGTATGATAGGCTCCGCATGGCATTTAGGGAAGAGTGGCGCATCCCAAAGGACCTACTAGTAGTGGTAGGGAAACAAGTTTAGTTTGTTATATATCAACATTTCTGCATCACATGCTTCCCAATGAAGGATGGAGTCTAGAGCCCTTGGTGTAAATTGCCTTACGCATTCACTACAAGGTATTTCCAAGCATCTGTTCACATATTTACAAACATGTGCCGACTAGTATTCAATGTAGATAAGGTAGATTGTGATTACCATACATTGAGGAAAAAGTATGTGTATCCTGGTAGAAGTGCTTATACAGAGAGGATCATTTCAGAGGTGTTGAATATTAAACCAATAAGTTTGGCTGTAGTAGATGTGGGGGCAACATTGGTGTATCTCCAGTTGAAGCCAAAGATCGAGAATAAAAAATATGTGGAAGGTGAGTTCGCACTTCTAGCACCACCAAAGGGGAAGCATACAATGGATAATATCACAACGCTTAAGCCCACAAAGCCAATTGAAGTGTAGGATGAGGAGGAGGAGCGCAAAGATAGTGGTGGTTTGGAGCATAGGGGTAGGAGACATCCTACAAATAAGGGTGAAGCTGAGCATGTCGTTACACCACCTCATCCACAAGAGGGGGATGACGAGGACTTGAATGCAGTCCAAGGGGAGTAGAAGTTTAAAAGGGTATTTAGGAGAACAATGACCCAAGGTGCTACCCCAACCACTATGCGCAAATCACCCAGACTCTCCCCATAAAAGGAGGTAACCGCGCAAAGAAGGAGAAAACTAAAATTGAATGACGAGGTAGAAGAGTCGGGGAAAGCGCACCTAAATCCCCCACACTTCTAGAGAACACAAAAGATCGGGGTGAGGAATCAAAGGAGAAAGAAGAGGATGAGAAAATACCGGAGGAGATAGCTGCAGAGAATGTTCGGGACATGAAGACACAAGTTCCATATTTGGAAGCTAAAGTTCCTAAGTAGCAGCAGATCTAGAAGAACAAGTGGAGATCACATTCCACCAGCCATGGGGTATGCAAAGGATGTAGGAAATATTGTCCATGCCCACTTCCCAGAGAACGATATAAAAGAAGGATTTATTTGGCTAGGAGCTAATGGATGATGAGATGGTGACTGTGTGCACTCAAAAGAAACTATCATAGTCAATGTACACCCACATGGATGAGCCCGAATTTGATGTGTGTGAAGAGTCATGCATTCCAAGATGACTGAAGAAGGCACCTCAAGCTAGACACATGATAGTAAAGCCTACTGTCATGTCATATGAGTAGGTCAACAATGCATTGGTGAAGGTTTCTACTGAGGTGGCTAGAAGAAACATGGACAAAGCTACCATGATCAAAGCACTGCATGAGGAGTTGAAGAAAAAGGATACATAGATAATGCACATAACACAGAGAGGGACTTCACATAGAAGAAGAATGAAGTTTTTATTAGCATCGAAGAGGAGATTGGGGACAGTTTCATTAAAGAAAAGCCACACTTGGAGGCTAAGGTACTACAAACATTTCCTTTAGTGATACACTATGTGGGAAAGTTAGTGGACTTGGTACTTGAAGATGAAACTCTACGTATGTAAGCACCAAAAAGATCATAACAAGATGCCAAACGGGAGAAAGCATCGGTGATGAGAAAGATTTCATCTTATGAAGGGTTGTCGCAGGCATTAAAGGAAGTATTGAAGAAAGTAGACCAAGCTTTAAATATATGCACAACTCCAGAGGCACTTATCAACATCAAGACCCTAGAAGAGAACAATGAGGTCTAGAAAGTGATGAAAGATGAGACATTGGGCCATGCAAAAATATTTTCAATGGTTAAACAAAAGCACAAGGCCCTGGTAGCAACACAATAGCCTCACAAAACTTGGATGGAAGAGCTTGGGAAGCTAATTGAGTAGAAGATGGACCTTTTAGAAGGAAGAATAACATCAATTTCTAGTTTTGTGTTGGTTCTACAGAATGAGAAAGGAGAGATTATGAGGGATGATTTGGAATCTATTGTTATGGACATCCTAGAGAAAACAGAGTAGGCACTCACGAAATTACAGGTGTTGGAGGCTGAAATAAAGAAGGAGTATCCGAGTGATACTTTAAACTCGATCTGAGAGGAGGCTGCCTCATAAATTCATCGAGAATTATTTATTTTTCTACATTATTTCATTCTTATTATTTCCATTCATCTATTCTTTACTTCAATTTTTGGAGATACCCATTATCGGGATGATAATGAGATTAGTGTGGGGTAATGTTGATCAAATAATACTTGTCAAAGATCACACAAAGAGTCCATGCGGGATAGAAGGCCAAGATCAAAGGCACGGAAGGACAGGAAGGACACGTGCATGGAAGGCAAGTTCAAATTTCAGGACTTAGCCAATTTTGAGCATGAAGACCTATTTTTAGAAGATGGTGTGTGGAACACACCAATGATGTAGAGACATGCGCGCCATGCATTGTCTATCTTTGGAGGAGCGGATCAAAGCGTTTTGCATGGAGACGAGCTGAGAATAGAATTGACACTTTAGTTAACTACAAGAGGACTATAGATAACACACTTGCATGTGTGGCTATGCTTGTAAATGGTGTGTGGCTATCAATAGCATGCAACCTATTTCTGGAATAGATAAGCGGTGAAGGAAAGTCCCCACCCTATATATATATATATATATGATGATTAGGTACATAGTAGATATATGTTTTTGTATGTATGAAAGTGTGTGTGTGTGTGTGTGTGTGTGTGTGTGTGTGTGTGTGTGTGTGTGTGTGTGTGTAACAAAGAATATACACATATGAATGAATTACTATATCAGATCCATACATGCATTGGTATAGATTGAAAAAATTGTAATGAGCTTCTGTATTTAATAACGATAGAAGATATTGGATAAATCTAAGTGTAATTGTGCAATCGAGTAGTGCATGTTATTGATTTAATCATGATTAATGTTTAGGTTGGTTCTTTCATAGATCTATGGTAGCATGCATTATAGAATGATGGAATGATTATGAATCTATATGTTTTTTCCTTCATCATGCCAACATCTTGCTACAACAACTCTAAAGAGGGACTGGTACCTTTGTGTGGTTTAGGTGAGTGCTCGATTAAGGCTAAGTGATGTGCTAGTGTGACTAGGGTGTTATCTCGGTAAATTCTATGTTGCATCAAGGCTCCCACCCGCAGGAGCCATCATGACATAGGCTCCACCCGGGCTCAATCAGCAGGAGCACGCCCACAATACCCACAAAATTCCATGGCATGATAATCAAGGTCTATGACACGAACCATGAGATCCACTAAATGGGTTTATGCTCATTGGAGGAGGCCGACATGTGTTACGGATGTGGTGTATAGGGACACCATTGGTGAGATTGTCCATAGAACCCTAATAACAAGGGTAAGGGATCTATTTCTGAGCCTACAGTTGGTGACATCGCTAGGAGCCATAGGATTTATGTGGCGGTCGAGAACCTCAGGAAGAGCATCAAGGAATAGTGATTAAGAGCACATGTAGCATTGGTGGTATTTCTATCCCTATTTTGTTTGATTCAGGATCCTCTGATTCCTTTATTACACCATCATTAGCAGAGTGATGAAGGCTGGTTGCACATAGGCAGGGTCATATTTGGGATGTTGAGATGGCTTCTGGAGCTAAGCTCATAGTACACTCCTTAGTCAAGGAGTCTGTAGTTGACCTAAGACCCTCATCCCGACCTTGGATCTTTGTATCCTTTCTTTGGGTTCTTATGAAGTCATTTTGGGGATGGACTAGTGTATGCACGAGATCTAGATTTGATTGTTACAACAAAGTGATATCTTATGCAGATGATTTGGGAGTTGATATGGTGATAGTTGGATTTAGGAGGCCCATCTCTATTTACACCATATCTGCTATGCATCTTAAGTGGTGCGCGCGATGAGGATGACAGTTGTCTACTATAACATTTAGTGACTAATCGAGAGGATGAGACTCTTGGTGTCACTTGATCATCACCATACTTTGAGGGAATTTTTAGATGTTTTCCATAGTGAGTTTCTAGGTTTACCTCCCCCATGTGAGATAGATTTTTACATTCATTTGGTTCCTGGAACAAATCCCATCTCACGTGTGACATATAGGATGACCACATTTTACCTATGTGATCTCAACTTACAGTTAGAGGGCCTTGTTGAGAAAGGCATAATCCATCCTAGTGTGTCTTGTTGAGGTGAACCAATGATTTTTATGAAGAAGAAGGACATATCCTTGCATTTCTGTATTGACTACAGATAGCTGAAAAAATTAATGATCACGAATCTTTATCCCCTTTGACCCATTAATGACATGCTTGATCATATGAATGGGGCCACATTGTTTTCAAGATAGATTTGAAGTTCGGTTATCATCATCTGAATATTGTGGAGCCAGATATCCATAGGACTACCTTTTACACTCAATATGGCCACTATGAGTTCACAGTTGTGTCATTTGGTTTGACAAGTGCCCCTACAATATTCATGAGTTTGATGAATGGAGTATTCAGGACATTTCTAGACCGTTTTGTGTTCATGTTTCTTCATGAAAATTTGATTTTCTCATGCACACGTGAGGAGTATGAGGAGCACCTTCAACAGGCTCTATGGTTTTTTTGTGAGAAATAAATTTACGGGAACCTAGAGATGTGTGTATTTTCCCAGTCAAAAGTTAATTATTTAGGTCACATTATTTCTAGGGAAGATATCGAAGTCGATCCTTCCAAGATTATAGTTATCATCGATTGGCTAGTGCCAAGGAATGTGATGGAGGTATGCAGCTTCATGGGATTGGTAGGTTATTACTAGAGGTTTGTTCAAGACTTCTCTCATATTAGGCACCCCATCACTTCCTATAGCAAAAGGGAAGAATTTTTTTGGTTGGACGGATGTGAGAATAACTTCAGCACAAAGTAATGAAATGCCTTATGACAACACCTATTCTTTCATTTCCATATCCACGAAGGATTCCTTTGTGTGCACAAATGCTTCTTTAGGTGGATTGGGAGGTGTATTGATGTAGGAGGACCATGTAGTAGCTTTTGAGTCTCACTAACTCAAGGATTATGAGCTCAATTATCTCGATTCATAAATTTGAGCTTGCATCATTGGTCCATGCTTACTTGCATTGACTTCATTTCCTTTTAGCTACTAGGTTCATTCTCAGGACAAACCATTTGAGCCTACAAAACCTCTTCACGTAACCCAATCTAAACTCTCATCAATGGCATTGGATGGAGTTGCTATATGAGTACGACATGGAGATTTAACATGTGAAGGGGAAGGAGAACTTGGTTACAAACACTTTGAGTCATCGAAGGCACTTGCCTATGGTTACTTTAGTGGGCACAAACTTGCAGAGCAAGATCTTGTGACGCTTTAACATGACAACTTCCACCTTTTAGCTAGAGTAGAGATTAAGTATCAAAGACCCCTTGAGGGGAAGTTTGAGGGACCGATACTAGAGGTAGATGAACTTCTTAGATGTAGATGATGGAAATATATACCTAAGGATGGAGGATTGAGACATGATATATTGATAAAGGCTAATCATGTACCTAATTCAACACATTTAGGGGTGAAGAAGATGCACGCCACATTGAGATAGTTGTACCATTAGAGTGCCTTTGTGGATGGATGTAGCTATTTTTGTGTCTCAATGTTTGGAGTGTCGAGGGTGAAGGCCCAAAGCATCAACATTAATATGGAATTATTTACCCACATGTCATACTAGAGTGGAAATGGGACACCATTTTCATGGATTTTATAGTAGGGCTACCTAAGTCGAGATACCACCATGACGCCATCATGGTCACGGTTGATAGATTGACAAAAGTAGTTCATGTTTCTCTAGTAAAGACCACTTATACTACTACTAGTGAAGTGGCTTGGGTGTACTTGGATGAGATTGTATATTGCACAAGATTCTATAGAAAAATTATTTGTGACTCGCAACTGACCCATTGTAGGCCTCTCGCTTTTGGTCTACCATGTAGTATGCCCTTGGGAAGAACATTAATTTTAATACAACCTATCACCCAGAGACATATGGAAAGATAGAGTAGGTGAATCATATATTATAGGACATGCTTTGTATGTACATCATGGATCATTAGTCGAGATGGGAGGAGTATTTGTACTTGGTTTATTTTGCTTACAACAAAAGATTTCAGAGTTCTATTCACATGACATTGTTTAAGGATTCATATGGGAGAGAGTGTATGACAACACCGAGTTGGGACAAGTTGGAGGACAGAGTATCCCTTGGGCCAACTATGTTAAGGGACAAGAGCAACAGGTTGTAGTGATCAGACATAAATTGTGGTAGGATTAGGATAGTCAGAAGAAGTATGTAGATCAGAGGAGAGTTGACCACAATTATGAGGTGGGCAGAAAGATGTTTCTTTGTGTTAGGCCTCATAAGAGTCCTATTTATTACAGAAAAGGATCTAAGTTATATCCTATATTTGTGTGTCCATTTGAGATCTTGGAGCGGATCTGTCCTATTCACAATTTTTCCACTTGTGTAAAATGGGCAACTCGAAACTTCGTTACGATGGATGGTATTGATGAAGTGGACCTAACTAGGGGAATGCATTACAATTTTATTATGTTTTTAGTTGTAGTAATTGATTAACTACATGTAATCTATAGCTATGTGTGTTGTTACAAAATGTAACACCTCACATAGACTTTCATTCCATGTTCATCTTTAGTAAGGAAATACAAAAGCCCCAAAGGACTAATGCATTTCCTTGATGAAGGCAAGAATCACAGTTTAGGTGAAATGCTAAATTTGGGAACAAAAAACAGAGTTGCAGTTTACAAGAAAGAGAGTTCATTATTAAAGTTACAAGTATTTCAAAACTCATTATTTATGCATGTAAATACATTTAATTATGTGTTTGAGTTGTTTATTTTGTTATACAATCAATATACATGTCATAAAGATGACTGAAAGAAAAAAGAAGTATACAACTCAAGTATAGAAATTAAATGTTATTTATTCATGAATAAGTACAAATATTTCTTGCACAAGCCATGGGATGTAACTCATAACTACTGAAGAAAGAATTACATTTGATGAAGTTAAAAGTAAAAGAGTATAGAATAAACCCATCATTTCCTTGGGTTCTCTTCTGGTCTTCTTCACTTCAGCTCCAACTCCATCTTTCATCCAACTCTCCTAGTAGTCACAGTGTACCCGAAATTGAAAAAGGAAATGCATCAAATTTGAGCTCAGGGTTTAATCTATACCCTTGTACTATTTAACTACATGCAAATGGATTTCTAAAAATTAGAAGCATAAGGTACATCACATACGGATACACAATTTATAAGAAAAAATATTCTACACTAGTACATATGATTCCCAGAATCATTTCAGAAAAGAAAGAGAAAAGAAAAATATGGAACATAAGAGAGGCCAAAAATCCTAAATATTTTCTAATAATTTTCTTAAGTGTGCAGGTACATGGGTAATAGACAAAAGCACATATATTTTGCATAAATGATTACTATATAGAAAGGAAATACTTTCTAAAGCGGTCTAAATGATACAAGTTATGAGTTGTTTTAAGAAAGAGGAAATGCAAACAAAAGATGTATAAAATAAAGGCATTGGGACACTGAATCAGAAGTGAGGAAGTAAGGATACAAGTAACAGTTCTTTTGGAACAAATTTTCATCAAAGCATATAAAATAAGCAAGGGTATCTTCCATCTTTCATTAAAAACCTCTATAAGAACCCATGAAGAGGATAGTTACAAGAGATACCATAAATGAGAAAACACTAAGGTTTTGGATGAAAAGTATAAGTTTCAAAAGAACAGTTTAAGAAGTGATCAAGTATGTGTAAAAAGTAAAATAATATATTAGTCAAGTACAAATTCATGAGAGCAGAAGCTATTATGAAGGGACAGGATGACATTTACAGCTTAGAATCAAAGCTAAATGATTAAACAAGGAAAGTACATTCTTCAAAAGTTACAAGTGCAAATATAAAAATGAAAGATGGTCATCATCAAAGTAAATGAGGAAATATGAACTCATCCAAAGAAGTCAAATTTTCTCATATCGAGTGAAAGATTCATAACTTGCAGGTAAACAAACGATAAATACACAAGTATCCAACGATCATTTCATGCTACAAGCCTTCAAGAATTCAACTCAAGCAAGTGCTTCAAGTTTATAAGATACAAGTGAATATAATATTATCGACAAAGTGTTTTCACGAAGTTAAAAATTACCTTAAAAGGAAATCAAGTATCATGACTAAACCAAGTCAAGCAGCCTAGATTTTGCATTAAATTATGAAAATCCAACATTCATAAGAAACACAACTTAATGCATACAAGATTATATGATTTACCCACTAACATAAAGAAAAGGTAGTAAAATTCCATTTATTACCAAGTAGGAAAAATGAAAATATAGATTTTAGGACAACCAACAAGCCTATATTTTTCCAAAATACATCTTGAAAAGGTATGCATACAAAATACATATAGATTCATTAATACTTTCAACTTGTGTTAATGAATTCTTGGAATACAAACTTATAACTCCAACAAATGGAAAGTAAAATTTAAGAGATCTTTGGAATTGAATCCTTACCAACAATGATAAAGATCATCATAGTCCAACAAATTTCAGGGACCATGTCATTTTGAGACTGCTATATAACAATTTTGAATAAGATACACAAATATGAGTTAAAGATGGCAAGAGTTCTAGATTTCAGAATAAAATGAGATTATAATAAAACCACATTATTTCTCAAATTCAACTTTTGGAGATGTATTGCAGAATCTAACAGAGGACTAATATCTTCTTTATCATGAGTACCAGAACATTAAAGGAGAAATAAAATTACTATTTCATAAAATTACATGATAAAGGTATGATTCAGAAAGTCATGATCATCATTGTTCAAGGAAACAATCTAGTTTTCAAATTTAGTACTTATCATGACCAATTACCACAGAATTACAGATAAAAAATTCTTGCAATTTGATTCATGTTATTAGTAAGGAAACAATTAGACTTTAGAGTACAAAATCCAAGTAATTCAACATAATTTGAATTAAGAGATTGAAACTCACATAGTATAATTTCGCTATCAAAAGTAACAGGTGCTTTACCTTCACATATGGTATAAAATAGCAAGTAAAAAAACAAATTGCATCCATTAAATAAATATCAAATTCATCTTACATTACAGAAGAGGAAATTGTTCATGCCAAGTAAGTTACCAAGTGTACAAACAGATCAACTATCAGTTTTTATGACGTACACATGCAAGGAGATAATAATAAATCGTTTTCACAAGTGAATGTATTGTCATATACATAGCTCTTAGATTGGTTCCTAGAAGATATACAACTAGTAAACCAAAAGTAGCTTAAGATTGCAAACTCAAAAAGTCAGGTCTCATTTCCATAACATATTATTCAAATTTGCAAAGGGCTCTGAAAATATGGAAAAGTTACTTGTTTTCGATCGATACATTGAAAACCGAAGAGTTGTGACAAAGGAACAATATTTTACGAGAACCCATAAATTATTTTGGGTTGATTATTCAATAAAAAGAGAAGTAAAACAAAATACGGAAGCTCTCAAATACTCAAACAAAATTTTATTGATTTTGAAGTAAAGGAAGAAATAAAATGAGCCGATATAGGAATAAAGAGGACAAAGAAAGAGTTGCTAATAAAGTGGCAAATGAAACAAAAATATCAACTCATATGCTTATGGCCGAGCATTAATAAAATGCAAGGAAGAAACAGTTCGAGCTCAAAATATAATTTCAAATGGAGCTCACAAATAGTTTTACAAGTCTATCCATCAAGAGATATCACCAAGATAGAGAAAAATGACAAGTTTAGAGCCAAAGAGCGAGATACCCAACAACTCATTTCTCTAAAAATAGGACATCATCAAACAAAAAAGTAGGGTTTCAAATCCCATTCTTACAAATGCATGAAACTATCATTTTGAATCTTTCTTTCAAGTCAAAAGTAGAATACCCATATCGAGTCATCAAAATGAAGTATCTTTATGCTACAGTTTGATATATGTAGTCATTTTCTAGAAAAATCATTTTTTTCCCCATAAGCCATGAAATTTTTTTCACAAAGTTAGAGAAGAAATCAAGGATAGAACAAAGCTTACTGAGTTTAGGATGAGATGGAAAATACTCAAAGTGTAGGATGAATAATGAACGCTCAAAACCAGATTCAGACTTGCAAGTGCCACAAAATCACAAGGAAATGCAATTTTTTTGAAAAGGTCATAAATGGGGAGGTCAAATGAGTCAATATATAGAGAAAAGCTCAAGTATAAAATAGGTTATAGATTTAATGAAGTGAGAGCTCACCCTTACCAAGAAAGATGGTCATTTCTGCTTCAAATATTTGCCCAGATTGACAACGAAGAAACAAAAGAAAGATCAAGATAAATTACTCAAGAAATGCACCCCCACCTTCTTCATAAAAGTGACACAGAGATCAAAATATCCAAGGTTGAGAACATTCAAAATATACATAACAAGGAATCCTTAAGACTTTATATACAGATGACCCTCATCAAGAATAGTTACAATTACTCATAGTGAGCTTGAAGGCTTCAACAATGACATCCACGAAACTCTTATACAGAGCTCTATAACGAGCTAATATACCTCATAGTGAAATGCAAAGAAACAAAATGTAGAGAGCTTAGATGTGCATCAATGGAGGTATGGAACAAATTTTCAAGGGATTCACCCTCCAAAATGGGAATATAAATTAAATGATCAAGTTTAGGTTACGAAATAAACCTACTCAACAACCAACCATGGTGTAACCAAACTTAACCAAGGTAAAATATCAATGGCCAAGATAAAATTGTGTAATGATCAAAGAACCAATATTCCAACCACTTCCAACTACCTTGCTTACCACAACGAAGAGATCAACATTCTAGAATCAATCAGTACAAAGATGAAAGGCTGAGAATCGATCCTGAAATCAATGCAAACCCTAAATTAATTCAAACAAAGTTTACAGGCATCCATGGTAGAGATCAAAAGGTACAAAAGATCAATGGTGAAGAGTTAATCCATAGTCCAACTACCCCTCTACCAATCATTAGAAGATCAACAGTGAATAAATAAACAGGTATGAAGATCAAAGGTGAGGATAAAAAAAAACCAACCATCACATAATCAAACTCAACTATGTTTTGAGAGTAATGCACATGACAAAGAATGATGAAACCCTAATTAGGGTTGTGTTTTCACCGAAAAAGATCACAAAGGGGTGAGTCATTGTCAAAAGGGGTCAGCCCTATGATTCGAAATATCATCATTTACATTGACCTGTCAAAAAGGTCTAAAACTATAGTCCAACCCAATAATCAACTATCGGCAAACAATAATTACTAAAAGGTGTCCAATCGGTATGATAACCAAAGTTTACCTTATGTTATGTATGATTATTCAAAAACATTGAATTTGTATTATATGCCATGGTAGGATAACAAATGATTATCAAAAGGGGTAAGTTTACCTTATTTTATCATGTAAGGGGTCTAATCAAAAGGGACCAAGAAATAATACAAGGATCAAGTCAAATGGAGGTGGCCAAGAAATGGATGGTCAAGATATATTTTTCCATGATTACCTTATTTTCCTCAAAGTTACCTTAAAAATTGCCAAGAATATCTTGCTCATGGAGGTTAATCTAAAAGAAGGACATACATCTTTTTGCATGTGAATAGACAAGGACCATCTTTTGTAAGTGTCACATCAATGCACTAGAAGACAGAGATGATCATCTTATCATGTAGATTAAGAAAAAAGTGGAGTATGTGTACAGATGTCAACATCAGAGCCTACAGGTGGTCCCCACACATTGGGTGAATATTTTGCAAAGTGTTAAAGATAAAATAATTATTTTTTCTCACACAGAGAGATTAATTTTTGCATGTGCATCCAAGGGGGTAGAATTAAATAATGCCAAAATTATCATTGCAAGTGGATCAAGTTACAAGTGTCACATCAAGAAGAAGAAGACAAAGATTGCATGTACATGGGAGAATAATTACACAACAAGAAAGGGCTATTATTAGCCAAATTATTCATCCAACTTTATTAAAAATAGATCAACCAAATGAAGTTTGACTAAAATATATTTTTTTAACCAAGGCTATTAATGCCTCATTATATTAGCATGTCTATTTTTATTCCTTTATTTATTCATGATAAAGGGGTAAAATTAGCATGCATGGGCAAGTAAAAAATTTAGCCTATTTTTAGGATAGGATGGATGAATAATCTTGCTATATATTGTGTGCAATTGTAAGGCACAAAGGAGGAATTTTCGAGACATAGGAGTGCTAAAGAAAATTTTGCCAGTTTTTCCCCTTGAATGAGAACTAATTTCTACCTTTCCAATTATTTGCAGTGGTGTGTATATCTCATTAATTATTTTGAATTTCAAATTCCCGATTAATCATCTTACCTTGCTGAAAATTTAGTATTTTTCATAATATTAGTGTGCATGTTATCTTATGGTGTTGTTTTGATTCATTCCCTCAATACACAAAGTGTTTTGCCTTAATATTCTGCTAAAAACTATTGGTTTGTGCATCCAAAATTCATTCTCAAATTGATTGTTCATAATCTCATTCAAATCCCTCATTAAGTTTGGTATATCACCCCATTTTAAATTTCGTTTATAGTCATTTTTCACCCTTAAAACCCCTAAAAATTAGTTTAGGAAACATAAAAAAGTAACTAGCCTTGATAGCGGAGACTTACCTCAATAATAGGTATACCCATAGACCTAAGGTGTTTCCATTGTACCTATGAAAGTGAGAGATCCAAGGCAAGCTTAAAACACCTACAGTCATCTCTCGGCAGGTGCACTTTCAAGAGATAATATTTTTTGGCATGCCAGATGTGGGACCACGAATCATATCTGGAGGTAGATTACAACAATTTACAGTGAACGAAACTCACTTTTGGATAAACAAGCTGCAACAATTGATTTTAAAAATCAAAATAATTATTTGGTAACTCAAGGCTTATTTCAAACCAGTTTTGTGGCATCTTTCATGCCTAAAGTGACTACATAATCTATTATCCAATTTTTCCCCTTAGGAAAAATTGATCAAGCAAGTCCTTTACGGGAGTTGTGGGAGGGTGGTTCAGTTGTGTGAGCTTGCATTCGCTTTCAAAATTCATGATTCAGATAAGATCGTCAAAGAAATACACAATTGGTAGAGGACTGAAAAAGTGAAAGAAAGAAAAATGGAGCCAAAAGTTTAAATTTAAACCCTGAAAGTTTGAAATTTCAGACTTTAGGGTTTTGGATACCTCATAAATCACACCGGAAAAGCAAGTGAAAAATTCTTAAACACAAATCTCTAAAACTCTAAAATTTCATACTTTCTGAATTCAAAGTTTCGTAAGTCTCGACCCCTAAAATGAAAAATCACAAGGAAATGTCTGAAATTCTAAAAGCCGAAAGTCCGAAATTTGAGAGCTTTTGGTTTCAGTTTTGACTTTCGAACTCTAAGGTCATTTTGAACGATGAACAATGTTTTTCTCTGAAACAAAAATTTCTGAAATTTTGAATTTCAGGATTTCGAAGGTTGCATGCATTTAAGAGTTTTGGATTTTCGAACTCTCGGCCCCCACCATTTTTAGAGAATGGCACCTCGACCTTCAGATGGCCATAACTTTTGATTGGGAGCTTGGATTTGTGCAAGAGATGACTTTTTGGAAATATCTTAACGAAATATCTTTAAATTAGTGGGACTAAGTTCTTAATAAGGAAAAATCCAGTTCACCATTTTTGAGGTGTCCTAGGTTTCTCACCTACCACCATAATGAGGTATGGGCTTCCTTTCTTGCCCATCAAGGAACAACACATGGAGGTATGGGTTTTGTCATGGCTCCCATCACTATTGCAAGAGAATTCAATGCATTTTAGAGGTGGTTGAGGGAGGATTTCAGGTTTCTTCTCATCTCCTTCTCTCTTTCTTTCTATATATTATAAGGAGAGGCATTTTTCAAAAGGTTGGACATTTTGGTTTTGCACCCTCCCTTCTTCTCTTTCTGAAAGTGAATTTTTGGAGTTTCAAACCTCCCATTTCAAATTGTAATGCAAGGTTGTGCCTCTTGGCCATTGTAATGGACTGTATCAAATTCTTGGAGCAATAAAATAAGTCTGTGGATGATTTCAACCCTCTCTTATGTTCATTGTATCTTCCTAATCTCTCATTGCAATATTGGTTATTTGTGCATGATGGTTGTATTAAATTTTGATGGTTTGTGTTTAATGGAAAGCAGGTGTTCAACATTCCTTTGGTGCATCACCTTTGTTAGTTTAGGTTTATTTTCTTGCATCTTCTTAACCTTGTCTCCTTGGCAAGTTAGAGTAGGTTTTAGAGTAGATCCTCTGCAAATTGTATGTGTGCACCTAAATAGAGGAATAGGAACCAACCTTCATCCGAGAGAGCTCTCCGATTCACAAAGTCCCACACTTTGGGAGAAGCTCCATGTTATGCAATCACACTGAGAGTCTCAACCTATCAAATTGTAGACTTTCAGGGGTGATGTGATTACGCATCAACAGGATCATCGGTAAGAGGAATTCCTTCTGAGTTTGTTTCTTTACCTTTGAATTCTGAAAGAAGAAGAAGATTTGGCAATACATTACCTTACAATAGGCCTAGTTTTGGAAACCATCCTAATCTTCCTTCACCACGTGTTAACCTCAGTTTTCAAATCCCAATTATTCCAATGACTATTCAACCACCAAGGAATTTTGTGACCTTTACTAATGGCAACCCTTTAGTAATTCCAGTTTATCATGATATTCCTAATGCTGCCATGAAAATTTTACCTTCATTCACTGGTGAAAATCAGATTACTCCCACAGAGCACATTAAAGATGTTGTTTCCCTTTGTGTTGTCCATAATATAACTCATGAAGATGTAGCTTTGAGAATTTTAGTTGCATCCTTTAAAGGAAAAGCCTTGTAATGGTATAAAACCTTAGAAATTGGGAGCATAAGAACTTGGGATGAGTTAGGAAAAAAATTACTTAAGAAATTTCAAGATCATTATGATCATTTATCCCTCATAGAGAAGCTATCTACAATTAAAAGAGCCCCTCATGAATTTATGGCCAGTTTCAATATCCATTTTGCTAGAACCTGGGAAATAATTCCGGCTAGCACTAAGCCTCAAGCTGACCATGTTTTTCTATACTATCTCAGAGCCTTAAACAATGATATTTCAACTATGATTCAGTCTATGGGAGGAGAGACTCTCCCAACAGCTTATGATATTTCCATTAGGGATAAAAACAACCTTATTCAAGCTAGGAAATTGGCACCAAGGCCTTTAATGCCTCTTATAGCAGATTTGTTACCTATTCCGTAGCCTATTACCATTATAGAGCCTATTGTTTTAGCTCCATCAGATGATGTATTCAAGGATCTGCAGACTATGGGTAATAAATTGACATCAATTGAAAAAAAATTAGCTCAGCCTAGTAGGCCTTATCAAGCTCCTTATCAGCAAAATAAGAAAAATCAACATGAATAGGCAACCTTATCAGAAAAATCAGAATTATAGACCACCATATTAGCTAAGGAAATTTGACCCAAAATCCCCTAGTACATATATAAATCTTATTCAAATTAACATGGTTTCAGAAGAATGGTGTCAACCTTGTAATCAACCTCATTCAGCTACCAATTGTCCAAATGCATTCCTGAATATAAGCCTTGTTGCACAACCTCAACCTGAAGCATTATTCATGCCTCAAATGGAGGGTGGGAAGCAAGAAGTTGAAAGTCAAGTAACCATTACAAAAAAATCTATCCATCTTTAGAGAGGAAGAGTTTAATGCAGTCATAACTAGGTCCCACGAAAAGGATCAAGAAAAAGAAAATCAACAAAACATACCTGTTTTGCCCACAGTTACTGATAAAACAAGTGCAGGTAAAAAAAAACTAATTGTTCTGTTGTTTTTCAAAAATAGCAAGAAATTCTACTAAAAAGACCAACAAAAACAATTGCAGCCTGATCCCAGAAGACTCTTCATACCTCATATTTCAAAAGTTGCTGAAGTAGAGTCTAGTTTTTTCTAAAGCTTATGCTAAAATGGTAGAAGTTGTTTCAAAAATAGTTGCTTCTTTTAATATTGTTGAGGTAATGAAGAAGCATAATATTAATATTTCACTATGGGATGCTCTAAGTATTCCAGAAAACAGGAGTTACTTTCTCACGAGCTTGCTAAGCTACAGATTTCATTAAAAACAACATAAAAGGAAGCCTAGAAAGCAGACATGGTCCTTGGAACAATGGAGCAAGACCACATTAAAGAGGTTAAATGGATGGTTCAAAATGTCTTAAATGCTCATGATATCAAGAAGCCACCACCATTTTATCTATCTCTGATTATTGGAGATCATTTAGTTCATAATTGCATGGTTGACAATGGTGCAAGTAACATAGTTATGCCAAAAACAATTGTAAAAAATTGGGCCTGCAAAGTATGAACCTATAGAAAAAAGTGTGTTGCAAGAACTAGACGGAATAGCAACCAACACAGTTAGCTTTATAAGAAATCTGTAGGTAACCTTACATGCTTGCCCCAATGTTACTATTTTACAAGATGTAACTGTTGTAGATTTACCTCCCTATTTTTCCTTATGTTTATCATGAGATTTTACAACAAAATAAGGAGGTTATCTCTCTTCAGATTGGTCATTTTTGTTCTTTACTATAATATATGGAACTAAAGTTACCATAAATTTAGATCCTTTGGCTATATTTCATATTGAGCCTCATGTTTCAAACACTATAGCAAATTATATAGCTTTAGATCAATTTGATTTTGATGTTACAACACATGTTTTTGCACTAGATGATGTTTCTAATCTTTTTATAGATGAAAAGACTCAAGAAAAGATTTTTATGACCCTTTTAAAGAATTAGAAGAATATTTGTTTGGTTTTTATTTCTTGCATGAAGAAAATGCACCAATTCCCTTGTTGTCAAAACATAAAAAATAGTAGAAGGGTTATGGAAGCTTCACTTCGATGGAGCTAAAAACAAGAAAGGAAAGATGCGTAGGTTTAATGCTTACTTCCCCTTCAAATGAAAGGTACTTTTCAGCTTTAAGTCTACAATTTTCTTGTACTTGTAATGTAGCTAAATATGAAGCATTAATTCATGGCTTGCAATGGGCCAGAAAGAGAGGTATCAGTACTTTACAAGTTTTTGGTGATTTGGAGTTAGTTATTAATCAAGTGAAAAACTTTAATGTGTGTAAGAATTCATTTCTGAAATCTTACAAACATAGAGTTTCAGACTTAATGGATGATTTTGATGTTATTAACATTCAATCTATCCCAAGAGCTGAAAATAAACATGTAGAAAGACTTGCAGTAGTTGGTGCTAGCTTTGATGTACTAGAAAAAATCAAAAATAGAAAAGTACAGCCACATATAAAGCTGATTATCAGACCTTCAATACCTGATAATGAAGAAAATTGGCAAGTTTTGAAGATGATGAACAAATCTGCAGGTTTTGCAGTAAAAAGCTGAATTTTTCTGCAGTAAATATATAAAAATTCAACACTTCTATGGTGATCAAATTATTCAGTTGAAGACAAACAAGTTGCCTCAAGGATTGGTTACACTAGAAGACATTTTCAGTTTTGATGATCAGTTAAGAAAAGAAAAAGGCAAGATTTCAACCCACACAGATAACTATGAAGAAATCTTGGTGGATGATGAAAAGAAACTATTTATTGGAAAGGTATGTTCCTTAGCTAAAAAAAAGTCATTTATCAAATTATGTAAAGAATTCAGAGATGTTTTTTCTTGGAAATACCAAGATCTGAGAGGATTTGATCCAATTTTAGCTCAACATACAATAGATTTACAACTAAATTCCAAACCAATTAGGAAGAAGAAAAGGCCAATAAATCGAAGATTGAGCCATTAATGAGAAAAGAGTTATCTAAGTTGATTGAATCAGGTATTATCTTTCTAGTTAAGCATTCAAGTTGGGTAGCTAATCTTGTTCTTGTTGAAAAAGAATGGAGAAATTAGGCTATGTGTGGATTTTAGAGACCTTAATAAAGCTTCATTAAAAGATCATTATCCACTACCCAATATGGATCATATTTTGAGAACAATTTCTAGTTCAAATAGATTGTCTCTTTTGGATGGTTACAATGGATACAATCAGATCCTTGTGCGTGAAGAAGATAGATACAAAACAGCCTTCACCACAAAATGGGGTACTTATGCTTACAAAAGAATGTCTTTTGGCCTCTCAAATGTCGGTGCAACATTTCAACAAGAAATGGACATGGATTTTCACAGCTTATTAAATAAATGCATATTGGTTTACTTAGATGATGTCACCATATTTTCAAAGAATTATGATGAACATATAATGCATTTAAGGCAGACTTTTCATCTTTGCAGATAGTTTGGAATATCTTTGAATCCCAAAAAGTCCATTTTTTAGTACATCAAGGTAAATTGCTTGGTCATATTGTTTCTAAACAAGGTTTAGCTATTGATCCTTTCAGAATCGAAGCTATTTCACAGTTTTCCTTGCCTCATCATAAGAAAGCATTACAAAGTTTTCTTGGAAAAATCAACTTTGTTAGAAGATTTGTTCTAGATTTTGCAGCATTAGTCAAGCCATTAACAACCATGTTAAAGAAAGATAAGACTTTCTCTTGGACCAATGAAGGGAGAAAAGGATTTGAGGCCATCAAGTCATCCATTTCACAAGCTCCTACTCTTGCAAATCCAAATTTTGATAAATATTTTACAATGTATGCACTTGTAGGAGATGAGACTATTTTAGCTATATTAACTCAAAGTTAATGATGAAAACACTAAGCAACCAATTGCTTTCTTTAGACAAAGTTTACATGACTATGAGACAAGGTACACCTTTCTTGAGAAACAAGTACTTTTCAGTAGTTAGAGGATTGAAGAACTTTAAGTACATGTTTTCCAATAATAAGATACATGTCTTAGTCTCTCATCCAAGTGTTAAAGTGTTCTTGTTGAAAAAAGAGTTGAATGAGAAGAGAGCAAAGGCTAGATTATGAAAGTTATGGAATATGATGTTTATATTCGTGTTGCAAAAATAGTTTGAGAAAAAGGTTTGTGTGAGCATCTAATTGATGATATGGAAAAACAACAGGATGTAGAATGAGAACATCTAGAACATCATGCTGAAGTTATGTATCACTAGTTAGATACAATGGTACAACCAGAACATCAGTGACCCAAACTTAGTCAAGAAGTTTAGGAATCAAGATGGATGACTGATTTGGTTAACTACTACGTAGCATGGTACTTATCCGGAAGGTATGGACAAGAAAAATGAAGATATTTCAGGTTACAAGTTGTACCTTATGTTTTCATTGATGGTGTGTTATTTAAAAGAGATATAAATGGAATTTTGCTATAATGTATTGATTATGATAGAATTCAACAACTATTATCTAAATTTCATGAAGGACCTACAGGAGGTCACTTTTCAGCATGTACTACAACCTTAAAAATTATAAAAGTTGGTTATTATTGGCCCAGCATATTCAAGGACTACTTTGAATGGGTCGAAAGTGTAAAAATTTCTTTTCTTTGTTGGAAAAAAGAGCATTTAGCTTCACCGCCCTCGTAGCCTATTTCAAAGTGGATTAGCCGTTCATGCGGTGAGGTCTTGACTTTATTGGCATAATAGATCCACCTTCATCACAAGGACACAAGTGTATCTTGATGCACTTTCAGATTACTTTACATGTTAGACTAAAGAAATAGTCTTAAAAGAAGCTAACGAAACTTCAATACTATCCTTTTACAAACGTATAGTTTACAGATTTGGTGTTCCAACAACTATCATTTCAGATAATGCCTTAGCATTTCTTTATGTAAAGGTAATATATTGGGCGATCAAGCGCATAATTTATTTAATTACATCATCTAATTATTACCAGAAGGTAATGGGTTAGTTAAAAGTACTAATAAGAATCTTGTGAGGATCATGAGAAGAACACTCAAATATAACCAAATAGCTTGGCATCTAATGTTGAACTCGGCACTTTGGGCTTGTCATCGCCAATCCGGCACTATGATAATTCTTCACCGGGAACTCCTCGTGCTATGATTATTTACTAATGCATAGCCTTTAGTTTGGTGGATGTAATCTGGAAACAAAACAACAACATAACACAAGAATACCATCGACTATGATAAGACGGAATGATGACAAATCTAAAATATCAAAGTAAATGATAATATTAACATGAAATTGTTACAATCTCACCCATGAGGTACTTCAAGTGTTATTGACTTCACTTTCCTTTCACCAAGACTATGGGAGAAACTTTACAATTACACCTCTTAATGGCTTCTTCAACACACCTTTAAACTGATGGCTTCCTTTACACACTTCCTACAATATTTCTCACTACTTCCTTCTATGCTAAATGAGGGGGGTGGCCTCTCTATTTATAGAACTTCTAGGCTTATCCATCTTATCTCTAAGATAGGATAAGAAATCCACTCTGACAAATCATATTCCATACCTTAACTCTTATCTATACATGTAAGCTTATCTTTTAAGATAAGATAAACCTTATCATTTTACATGGGTTCCACATTTTTAGACTTTTTACAAATAAAATACACAAAATATTTATGACCTCACTCCTTGTCCTTATTACCAATATAATATTTCTAATTCATAATCATGTAGACCCTACTTCTCTACTTATCCCAACTTTGACATTTTAACATTACCGGACCACTTACGACAAATATTTACTTTTTACAACATTCCTATTGTAATTTGACTGTTACCGTATTCCACATTATTGGCGGCACCGTACTGATGGCGCCGTTATCTTCTATCAGATGCTACTACTAATTATACTTAACAACATCCTATTCCTAATACATACATTAATGAAATAGAAATTACGGAGGAAAATTTTAGTGTCGACATCTTCCCCCTTCCTAGCTTCTACTCCATCCTCGGAGTAGACTATTCTGGTGCTTGGAAAATATTCAACTTGTCGTGGTTGACCCATTTTGTAATGGGAGTGCCATCCAATTCCTCCAGTCGGTACGTACCATTTTCATGCACAATCTGCTATTTTGTAGGGCCCCATCCATTTTGGAAGAAATTTTCTCTGTCTTCTTTTTGTATCTGGAATCATATACTAGAACCAAGTCATTCACATGAAATGGAGACCAACGGATCTTTTGATCAAAATATTCCTTCTGCTTCATTTTCTTCTTATGGCTTGTATCCTTTGCTATTTCCCTCATTTACTCTAGCAAATAAAGATGTACCAACCTTTCTTTTTTCTTGAATCACTTTCATCCATCCTTTCATTTTTCATAACTCTCACGGTGGGAATATCAAACTCAATAGGAAGAATCTGGATCAATGCCATAGGCCAACTGAAATGGAGAGTATCCTGTTGCGACTTTGATGTTTCCCTATATGCCCACAATGCTACATGAATCCTTTTATCCCATTTATGTACTTGCAAGCCTGCATCTTTAGCTAGAATTTGACATAACACAAAATTTGTTTGTTCCACCTGTCCATTTGTGCTTGGCTTGTATTTTGTTGCCTTCTTGTGCTTAATAGAAAACTTATTGACTAGGGCTTCTACCACCTCATTAATGAAGTGGCTTCCTTGATCTGTTACAATTTCTAATGGACAACCAAATCTGGTGATAATGCATTCATATATGAACCTTGCCATTTCATTCATGGAAGTTTTCAATGGCCTAGCTTCAACCCACTTGGTTAAATAATCTGTGGCAACTACAATATACTTATTTTGGCGTGAGGTAGTTGGAAGTGGACCTACAATGTCTATTCCCCACTTTTCAAAGGGACCAAGTGGAAGAATAGGGCATAATGGAGCTGATGAAGTCTTATGGTTACCATGTGTTTGACAAATATCACATGTCTTACAATAATTATAACAATCTTTAAAAAGAGTGGGCTAGTGATAACCTGCATCCAAGATCCTTCTTGCTGTAAGTTGTCCAGAGAAGTGCCCTCCACATGTACCATTTTGGAATTCTTCTAGCAGTTCATTCCCTTGATCATGTCCAACTACCCTCTTGTACTATCCATCGGTCCTTTTCGAGATAATACTCCATGCGAGAATAGAATATGGATGACTAGCTTGAGTAATCTTTCTCTTAGTCTTTGCATTAGCACTATCAGGAAACTTGAATTCATTCAGATAATTCCAAATATCTATGTATTCACTAGGGATTGTGTCAAGGGATAACAATGTTGCATCGGGAAATCATCATCATCACAAGATGATCCTAAACCATCATAGGCTCGAGAGAGTGCATCTACATTGACATGCTTCTTTCTGGCCTATCTATAATATCAAATTCAAATTCTTGTAGCAAAATTATCCATCTTGTTATCCTCCCCGATGGGTTAGGCTTATTTACAATATATATTTTAGAGCACGATGATCTATTACAACTAGAAATTTTGTCCTAACAAGTAATTTCTAAACTTCTTTACAAAGAAAATGATAATGTGAGCCTCTTTTTGAGTTACGGTATAATTTACCTCAAGCCTTTGCTCATTTATGCGCTGCTCACAAAGTAAATTGGATGTTCATTCCCATTTTCATCCTTTTGGCTCAAATTACTTCCTAGTGTTGCATCCGAGGCATCAATGTACACAATGAATGGCTTGCTCAATCTGGATTCTTCAAAACAGGTGAAGACACCGGGGCTTTCTTGATTGTCCAAAAGCTTCATGCGCCTTATTTCTGGTTCATAAGTAACATCCTTCTTCGGGAACTAGGTTAGTGGCTATGCAATCTTTGAGAAATTCTTGATGAACCTTCTATAGTAACCCACACGGTCTAAAAATGATCTCAACTTACTTCTATTAATAGGAAATGGTAAATCTTTGATTTTGAAACTTTATCGGGATCAATACTAATACCATCTCTAGATGCAACATGCCTTAACAAAATGCCTTTAGAACATCCAAAGACACATTTTGTAGGGTTTAGTGAGGCTTGTGCTTCATCTAACCTTTGAAATGTTGTCTCCATCAGTGCGAGTGGTCCAACTTGCTCCCATAGATGCAAAAATCATCCGAAATACTCGATGAAGGTCCCAATGTAGGGTTCGAACACCCTATTCATCAAATTTGGAATGTTGCTGAGCATTACACAACCCAAAAGGCATAACTCTATAAACAAACATTCCCCAAGGAGTCGTGAACGTGGTCTTGGTGATCTTTCTCTGCTATACAAACTTGGTTGTAGCCATTATATCCATCAAGCAAAACTATAGCACTCTGGCCGCCTACTTCGCCCAAGATCGATCGAAAATGGAAGAGGGTAATGATCCTTCTTTGTTGCCTTATTGAGCTTCCGTAATCAACACAAATGCGTAGCTTCCCATTCTTTTTTATTGAGATCACAATGGAAGAAACCCATTCTGAATTCTCCACAACAAATATGAATCTTGCATCAAGCAACTTATCTATTTCTTCTTTTACAGTCTTGGAAAAATTAGGATTCATTCTATATGGCATTTGCTTTATGGGCTTAACACCATCTACCAGCTCAATACAATGTTCTACCCAACTTACTTGACGGATTTCCTTGTAATCAAAAGTGAATAGGTGTATGTACCTTCGAAAGAGCTGGAGGTAGGATTCCTTCTCACTCTCCATCACAGCATCACCAATCTTTATTTGTTGGAGACGATCATTAACTTCTTCTTCAGATAATTTTATGGGGTCATGATTTGGTGTGGTGGAAGGATATCCATGACTAAAACATCAACCTCACTTTCTTCATCCTCGTGTCCACTTCATTGGTACTAGAGTAATCGAGAGGATGTCCAATCATCGTTTCATCACTTGAATCGACGGAGTTCTACCTTATGATGCCGATGGATCACATTTATTTTCACCCTCTCTCTACCACGTCCGAGTATCATGAAGCCTTCATTCCAGTAGTTTCTTGCATGAACTCTCCTTAGCCATGGTCTTCCCAACAACATTGGGTACGCAAAAGTACCATTTTTCATCACTGAAAGTCTACCACACATACAACAACCATAACATGATATTGCCACATTTGAAACTACACCTTCGGTTTAGTTTTTACTTTATTTAATGACCTTAACATAAGTGTTGAAGGGCGATCAATTTTAAACCCAACATATTCATTACGAGACTCGGTCATTACATTAAGCTGCAACACCTCCATCAACTAAGACATCATGAATCGAAATACCATTACATAATACCTCACCGGCTTGTGCAAAGCATAGGGATCTACCTCTGCCTCCAAAACAGGGACCTCAACCTCCTACCTTGGTTGAGTATTGAGTCCACTTCACAACTCCCGCCTCTTCTCGAGAAGACATAGCCAAGAGTTGACCATATGTAATATTTGCAGGCCTTTTGGACAGATCTTCCAAGATGGAGTATGGTCCTTGCCCCTGTGAAATCAGAAAATCTTGCACACCCAACTTTCTTCTCCTATGTTTCTTACTAGTTTCTCCTTTCATCTTCTTAGGATCATTTCCATCTTGATTATCTTTTTCTTTCTTTCTTTTTGTTACAAACACATCTACTTCATTATTTCTGCTCTTATCTACTACATCAAAAGAATTCATAGGTACTTTTCCTTTATCATTATCTCTTTTACCAGATGTAGAAGCTCTATCTAGACAATTATACTTATAATGACCCTTTTATAACAACCATAACATACAACTTCAGAAATATTTCTTTTTGGACCTCTATCTCCTCCCTGAGAACTAAATTCTTTTCCTTGAAGAAGATTAATAGTTAATTGACCCATATTTTTGAGCAGATCTTCATACTCAATAGATGTACTAGGAGAAATATTTGTGCTCACCGAGAGTGGTTGTGGATTCTGGACCAAAGGTGCTGATGTAGGCTCTACTTTAGCAACAATTTCTTTGGGCTCCTCTTCCATGCTTTCTTCTTGCCTTCTTGCAATCTCCTTTGCTTGTTCAATGGTAGTTGGGCGGTCATACTTCACTCGTTGTCTAATCTCTGGCTTCATCCCAAGAATGAAGTGCTTGTAGAGGAGATTATCCACGCCATTCATCAACCCATCCGCTAATCCTTCCTTCCGGATCTGGGCATCGAGCTTCCTCCTTATCTCTAGAACACGAGCATGATAATCCCTTATCTTCTCCTTCTCTCCTTGGGATAGCTTTGTGATCTCGATCATGAGATCTGCATATTTATGTTGTTCACCAAATTATTTAAGAAAACTTTCGAGTTAATAAATCCCATGAATTTTTCACATTATCACCTAGTGTTTTAAACCACCTAAGTCTGAACCATCCAAAAAGGTAGGAAAAAATTCAATCCATTGTTCCCTTCTTATAAGGCCATTACAAATACAAGATCGCTTAAACTCTTGAATGAAAGAAGAAGCATCTTCATTAGATTGAGCTGAAAAAATAGGAATCTTTCCCATTTTCAAAAGTAACCACCGTGAAATACCAACCCACAAGTACAATCAACAAGACTTATGTGCACAAATAATTGGAATCACTATACTAGAAAGTGACTTTACACCTTTCTACAGTAAAATAGAAATGACCATGGTAAACTATGGTAAAACTTGACTTACTGCGGTAAAAACTGATTTTACTGTGGTAAACACTATTCACGGTAAAAAGTGAAGTTACTGCGGTAAATACTATTCACAGTAAAAAGTGACTTTACTATGATAAATACTATTCACAGCAAAAATAACTTTATCATGGTAACTACTATTCACGGTAAAAATGACTTTACCATGGTAACTACTATGCACAGTAAAAATAAGGTTACCCTCCAATTGATTTTTGACTAAGTGGGAATATCTCTCCAGAAAATCCACCAACGAGGAATGGTCCAGCAACGGAACCAAAATGTCATCACCAATCCGGCACTATGATAATTCTTCACTCGGGAACTCCTCGTGCTATGATTATTTACTAATGCACAACCTTTAGTTTGGTGGATGTAATCTGGAAACAAAACAACAACATAACACAAGAATACCATCGACTATGATAAGACGGAATGATGACAAATCTGAAATATCAAAGTAAATGATAATATTAACATGAAATTGTTACAATCTCACCCATGAGGTAATTCAAGTGTTATTGACTTCACTTGCCTTTCACCAAGACTATGGGAGAAACTTTACAATTACACCTCTTAATGGCTTCTTCAACACACCTTTAAACTGATGGCTTCCTTTGCACACTTCCTACAATATTTCTCACTACTTCCTTCTATGCTAAATGAGGGGGGTGGCCTCTCTATTTATAGAACTTCTAGGATTATCCATCTTATCTCTAAGATAGGATAAGAAATCCACTCCGACGAATCATATTCCAACCTTAACTCTTATCTGTACATGTAAGCTTATCTTTTAAGATAAGATAAACCTTATCATTTTACATGGGTTCCACATTTTTAGACTTTTTAAAAATAAAATACACAAAATATTTATGACCTCACTCCTTGTCCTTATTACCGTATAATATTTCTAATTCCTAATCATGTAGACCCTACTTCTCTACTTATCCCAACTTTGACATTTTAACATTACCGGACCACTTAAGACAAATCTTTACTTTTTACAACATTCCTATTGTACTTTGACCGTTACCGTATTCCACATTATTGGTGGCACTGTATCGATGGTGCCGTTATCTTCTATCGACGCTACTACTAATTATACTTAACAACATCCTATTCCTAATACATACATTAATGAAATAGAAATTACGGAGGAAAATTTTAGTGTCGACAGGCGACAAAGTGACTCCTAAAATATTAGTTGGCAATTCACCGTACAAGCTTATTTATGGAAGAGAGGAAAGAATGCCCATCTCAGTTGAGTTGCCTACATTGGATTTGTTGCATCAGATGGAATTACTTGAGATTGAACCATTACAGGTTTGTTATGCCGAATTAATGGAGTTGTAAGAGCTAAGAGATAAAGCTCATCTGAACATGGAAAAGGATAAAAAATAGATAAAGAAATTTTTTGATAAGAAGGATAAATTTAGAGTCTTCAATGAAGGATACATTATGTTAAAATGGGATGTTGATCATGCAAAGCCAGGAAACCACATAAAGTTTGATATAATCTGGAGTGGTCCTTACATGATTTCAGCTTGCAAAGAACACAATGCATTTCATATTTCAAGTTTAAATGGAGAGGAAATTCCCATTCCGTGAATGGTATGTTTCTTAAAAATTGTTATTGAAAATCATACAGTGTCTGGTTAGAGTAGGATTTCCCTTTCAATAAGTGCTTTCATACACATCACATTGTTTTTCAAATTCAATAAAGTGCATTTGTGCATGTGATCTAGTTTCTAGATCCTTTCCTAGCTTTAGTTTGTTTTTGGAAAGCAGTTTTGGTTATATGATTTAACTCCATGCCCAATGGACAAGAGCAAGGCACTGGTCTATAAGCTAACATGTAACTTTCCTGCAGGATCACCAAAAATATTGACAATTTTTGCACTTGTGTGAAAATGGGAAACTCAAAACTTCGTTATGATGGATAGTATTGATGAACTGGACCTAACTAGGTGAATGCATTATAGTTTTATTATGTTTTTCAATTGCAGCACTTGATTAACTACATATAATCTACAACTATGTGTGCTGTTACAAAATGTAACACATCACATAGACTGTCATTCCATGTTTGTCTTCAAAAGGAGATGCAAAAGCCCCAAAGGACTAATGCATTACCTTGTTGAAGGCGAGAATCACAGTATAGGTGAAATGCTAAATTTGGGAACATCAAACAAAGTTGCAGTTTACAAGAAAGAAAGTTCATTATTAAAGTTACAGGTATTTAAAAACTCATTATTTTTACATGTAAATACATTTAATTATGTGTTTGAGTTGTTTATTTCATTATACAATCAATATACATGTCATAAAGCTAAAAACGAGAAAGAAGTATACAACTCAAGTACATAAATTAAATTTTATTTATTCATGAAGAAGTACAAATATTTCCCACACAAGCCATGGGATGTAACTCATAACTACTGAAGAAAGAAGTACATATGCATGAAGTTAAAAGTAAAAGAGTATAGAAGAAACCCATCATTTCCTTGGGTTCTCTTTTGGTCTTCTTCACTTCAGCTCCAGCTCCATCTTTTATCCATCTCTCCTAGTAGTCACAATGTACCTGAAAAATGAAAAAGGAAAGGCATCAAATTTGAGCTTAGGGTTTGATATGTACCCTTGTACTATCTAACTACATGCAAATGGATTTCTAAAAGTAGAAGCATAAGGTACATCACATACAGATACACAATTGATAAGAGCAATATTCTACATCAACACATATGATTCCCATAATCATTTCAGAAAAGAAAGAGAAAAGAAAAACTATGGAACATAAGAGGCCAAAAATAGTAAATATTTATGAGCAATTTTCTTATGTGTGCAGTGTGAGTAATAGATGAAGAGCATAAATATTTTGCCCAAATAATTCTGTAAAGAAAGGAAATACTTTCTAAAGAGGTATAAATGAAACAATTTATGAGATGTTTTAAGAAAGAGGAAATGCAAACAAAAGATGTATAAAAGAAAGGCATTGGGATACTGAATCGGAAGTGAGGAAGCAAGATACAAGTGCTGTTCCTCTGGAATTTTTTCATCAAATCATAGAAAATAAGTAAGGGTA
Source organism: Taxus wallichiana var. yunnanensis (assembly GCA_018340775.1). Lineage (NCBI taxonomy): Eukaryota > Viridiplantae > Streptophyta > Pinopsida > Cupressales > Taxaceae > Taxus > Taxus wallichiana. The sequence goes on from CM031239.1 coordinate 342,189,571, forward strand.
TCTTCCATATTTCATTAAAAAAACTCCTCAAGAACCCATGAAGAGGATAGTTACAGGAAATACCACAAATGAGAAAACTCTAAGGTTTTGGATGAAAAGTGTAAGTTCAACAAAACGGTTTAAGAAGTGATCAAATATGTGCAAAAAGTAAAATAATATATCAGTTAGGTAAAAATTCATGAGAACATAAGCTATTATGAAGGGACATGATGAAATTTCCAGCTTAGAATGAAAGCTAAATGATCAAAGTACAGTTGTAAAGAAACCTTCAAAGGCATGTTTCAGAATTCAATAAAACAAGGAAAGTACCTTCTTCAAAAGTTACAAGTACAGATTCAACAAAAGTAAATGACGAAGTATGCACTCATCTAAAGAACTCAAATGTTCTCATATCAGAAAGCTTCATAACTCATGAGTTAGACATTTGATAAAGATACAAGTATCCAATTGATCATTTTAGGCTACAAGTCTTCAAGAATTTAACTCAAGCAAGTTCTTCAAGTTTCATCATACAAGTGAATACAGTATCATCAACAAAGTGTTTTCTGTAAGTTACAAATTACCTTAAAAGGAAATAAAGTATCATGACCGAATGGGATAGAAAATCCACAAAGTTGAAGTAGGCCTGACTTTTGCATTAAATGATGAACATCTAACATTCATAAGAAACACAACTGAATGCATATAATATTATATGATTTACCCACCTTTGGCATAAAGACAAGGTAGTAAAATTCCATTAATTATGAAGTAGGCATAATGAAAATACATATTTTAGGACAGCCAACAAGCTTGTTTCCCAAAAATACATCTTCAAAAGGTATGCATACAAAGAGAACATAACGAGTGATTAATAATTTCAACTTGTGTTAATGAATTCTTGGAATACAAACTTATAACTCCAACAAACTGAAAGTACAATTCAAGAGATCCTTGGAATTGAATCCTTACCATCAATGATAAATATCATCATAGTCCAACAAATTTCAGGAACCATGTCATTTCGAGACTGCTATATATCAGTTTTGGATAAGACACACAAATATGAGCTCAAGATGGAAAGAGTTCCAGATTTTAGAATAAAATGATATTATAATAAAAGCACATTATTTCTCAAATTCAGCTTTTGGAGATGCATTGCAGAATCCAACAGAGAAATAATATCTTATTTATCATGAGTACCGAGAACATAAAATGATAAATAAAACAAATTGATTATTTCAAAAAATTACATGATAAAGGTATGCTTCAGAAAGTCATGATCATCATTGTTCAAGGAAACATTCTAGTTTTCAAATTTAGTACTTATCATGACCAATTACCATAGAATTGCAGATTGAGCAGCTTGAAATTTATAGTTCATGTTATCCTGTAAGGAAACATCACGCTTTTAAGTAAAAATCCAAGTAATTCAAAGCATAGTTTGAAATAAGAGAGTGAAACTCAAACAAAGAGAATTTCACTATCAAAAGTAATAAGTGCTACCTTCACATATGGTATGAAAGAGCAAGTAAATCACAAGTTACAACCATTAAATAAATATAAAATTTATGTTACATTACAGAAGAGGACATTGTTCATACCAAGTAAGTTATCGAGTGTACAAGCAAATCAACTATCAGTTTTTATAATGTACACATGCAATGAGATAAAAGGTATAGTGGTTTTCACAGTGATAGTATTGTCATATAGCAAGCTCTCGATTGGTGCCAAAGAGGATCTACAACTAGTAAACTAGAAGTAGCTTGAGATTAAAAATTCAAAAATTTAGGTCTCATTTCCATATGATTATTAAAATTTTCAAAGGGCTCTAAAAATATGGAAAAGTTACTTGTTTTTAGTTTGATACATCGAAAATCGAAGAGTTGTGACAAAGGAATAATATTTTACAAGCACCCAAAAATTATTTTGGGTTGAGTATTCAATAAATAGAGAAGCAAAATTGAATACGGAAGCTCGAGATTCTCAAAACAAGCCTTTATTCATTTTCAAAGTAAAGGAAGAAAGAAAATGAGCCGATACAGGGAATACAGAGAATGATAAAGTGTTATCAACAAAGTGGAAAATGAAACAAAAATATCAAATCATATGCTTATGGTCGAGCATTAGTCAAATGTAAGGAAGAAACAATTCTAGCTCAAATTATAATTTCAAATGGATTTGAGGAATAGTTTTACAAGTCTCTCTGTCAAGATCTATATCATTAAGACATAGCAAAACAACATGTTTAGAGCCAAAGAGAAGATACCCAACAATTCATTTCCCTCAAAAAAGGATACGGTCAAACAACAAAGTAGGGTTTCAAATCTCATTCTTACAAATGCATGAAACTAAGGTTTTGAATCTTTCTCTTTCAAGTCAAAAGTAGAATACCCATATCTAGGTCATCAAAAATGAAGTATCTTTAAGCTATAGTTTTATATATGCGAGTCATAGGCCAAAAAAATCATTTGTTTCCCCATAAGCTGCATAAACATTTTCACAACGTTATAGAAGAACTCAAGGATAGAACAAAGCTTACCGAGTTTAGGCTGATCTAGAAAATACTCAAAGTGTCGGATGAATAATGAATGCTCAAAACAAAATTTAGACTTACAAGTTCCAAAAATCACAAGAAAATGCAAAAGTTTCGAAAAGGTAAGAAATGGGGAGGTCAAAAAGGAACCATCAAAATGAGCATTAAGATTTAATGAAGTGATAGTTCACCCTCACCAAGAAAAGACAGTCATTTCTACTTCAAATATTCACCATACATAACGAAGAAAGCGAAAGAAAGATCAAGATATAGTAGTCAAGAAATTCACCCCCACCTTCTCCATACAAGCGACACAAAGATCAAAATATCCAAGGTCGAGATCATTCAAAATATAAATAACTAGGAATCTAAGCTTCATGTAAATATGTCCCTCAAGAACAGCATTAAAGTTACTCGAGTGAACTCGAAGGCTTAAAAATGGTGTCCACGAAAACTCTCATATAGAGTTCATGTAACGAGCTAATATACCTCATAGTGCAATGCAAAGAAACGAAATTCGGGGAGCTTTGAGATGCATCAACGGAAGTCTGGAAAAAGTTTTATAGGGATTTGCCCTCCAAAATGGGAATAAAAATGAAATGATCAAGTCAGGTTATGAAATAAACCTCCTCCACAACCATCCATGGTGTAACCAAACTTAACCAAGGTTAAATATCAATGGCCAAGATCAAATCGTGTAATGATCAAAGGACCAATATTTCAATAACATCCAACTACCTTGCATACAACGGTGAAGAGATCAACGTTCCATAATCAATCAGTACAAATATCAAAGGTAGGGAATCGATTCCGAAATCAATGCAAACACTAACTTAATCAAACATAGTTTACAATCATCTATGGTAGAGATCAAAAGGTATAGAAGATCGGTGGTGAAGAGTTAATCCAAAATCCAACTACCCCCTTCGCAAGGATCAAAATATCAATGGTGAATAAATAAACATGTATGAATATCAAAGGTGAGGATAAAAACCCCAACCATCACATAATCAAACTCAACCGTGGTTTGAGAGTAATGCACATGGAAAAGCATGATGAAACCCTAATTAGGGTTTTGTTTTCACCAACAAAGATCACGGGGTGAGTCATTGTTAGAAGGGGCTAGCCCTATGATTCAAAATATCATCATTTTCATTTACTTGTCAAAAAGGTCCAAAACTATAGTCCAACCCAATAATCAAATGTCGACAAACAATAATTACTAAAAAGGTGGCCAATCGGTATGATAACCAAAGTTTACCTTATGTTATGTATGATTATTCAAAAAGACCAAAGTTGTATTATATGCCATGGTAGGATAACAAATGATTATCAAAAAGGGGTAAGTTTACCTTATTTTATCATGCAAGGGGTTTAATCAAAAGGGACCAAGAAATAATACCAGGATCAAGTCAAATGGAAGTAGCCAAGCAATGGTTGGTCAAGATATATTTTTCCATGATAACCTTATTTTCCTTGAAGTTACCTTAAAATTTTCCAACAATCTCTTATTCATGGAGGTTAATTAAAAGAAGGACATATATATTTTTGTATGTGAACAGATAAGGATAAGCTTTTACAAGTGTCACATCAATGCACTAGAAGACAAAAGAGATGATCATCTTATCATGAATATTAAGACAAAAGTGGAGTATGTGCACAGATGTCAACATCATAGCCTACAGGTGGTCCCCACACATTGGGTGAATATTTTGCAAAGTGTTAAAGATAAAGGAATTATTTTTTTTCTCACACAAAGAGATTAATTTTTGTATGTGCATCCAAGGGGTAAAATTAAAGAATGCCAAAATTATCATTGCAAGTGGATCAAGTTGCAAGTGTCACATCAGTAGAAGAAGACAAAGATTACATGTACAAAGGAGAATACTTATAGAGCAAGAAAGGGCTATTATTAGCCAAATTATTCATCTAACTTTATTAAAAATAGATTAGTCAACTGCAGTTTGATTGAAATGTATTTTTTTAACCAAGGCTATTAATGCCTCATTGTATTAGCATGTCTATTTTTATTCCTTTATTTATTCATGATAAAGGGGTAAAATTAGCATGTATGGGAGAGTACAAATTTTAGCCTATTTTTAGGATGGGATGGATGAATAATTTTTCTATATATTGTGTGCAATTACAAGGCACAAATGAGGACTTTTTGGACATAGGAGTCTTTGAAACAAATTTTGCCAGTTTTTCCCCCTTGAATGAGAACTGATTTCTGCCTTTCCAATTATTTGCAGTGGTGTGTATATCTCATTAATTCTTGTGAATGTCAAATTCCTTGATTAATCATCTTACCTTACTGTAAATTTAGTATTTTCTACATAATATTAGTGTGCATGTTATCTTATGGTGTTGTTGTGATTCATTCCCTCAATACACAAAGTGTTTTGCCTTAATATTCTGCTAAAAACTATTGGTTTGTGCATCCAAAATTCATTCTCAAATTGATTGTGCATATACTCAGTCAAATCCCTCAACAAGTTTGGTGTATCACCCCATTTTCAATTTCATTTACAGTCATTTCTTTTACCCTCAAACCCCTAAAAATTAGTTTAGGATACATCAAAAAGGAACCGACCTTGATAGCAAAGACTCACCCGAATAATTGTTATACCCAAAGACCTGATGTGTTTTTATTGTATCTACAAAAGTGAGAGATCCAGAGAAAGCTTATAACACATGTAGTTATCTCTCAACAGGGTGCACTTTTGAGAGATAACAGTCCCTTAGCCTACCATCTAGCCTTGTCACCCAACTTGTCTCGCATTCATCATGTGTTTCATGTTTCTATTATTAGGAGATATATACAAAATCCTTCTCATGTGTTTTCTTAGAACACATTGCAGGTGTAGGAGCAGGGATAGGTGATGGTGGAGCCTTTGCACATTGGATAGGTATGATGAGACTCTAACTACATTGGAGGATTCCACCTTGCTCAAATTCTAGTTCCCACACTTGTTTCGGTGACTTCAGGAGGAAGTCGAGTCTAAGGGGAGGGAATTTTGTGCCCACTCCTCTTTGACATCATCTTGTCATCTTTTATTTATCATTATGAACTAGAGACATGGACATTGTAACATATTTTACTGCGAGACATTGTTAGATGAATGTTATTATCTCATTTTGATTTTTATATGGATAGATATACATTACGGTATATGATTTGAATAACATGATGTTTGATAAAGTATAGGTATTTTGTGTTCTAATAAAATGTGACTAATATTATGCTTCATATGGATTCTTGGAAACATGGATAGACATTAAATATTGATTATGATGATGTGTTATTTTCTTATGTGTGTGTGTGTGTGTGTGTGTGTGTGTGTGTATACTTGAGATGTTTTCATCGTATTGATCATGTTTACGTGTCCGAACTAATCTTGTGATTTAACCGATATTGATGAAATGGTAGAATTGGAAATGTTTATGAAATTGTAAATGAATGATAGCATGGCTTACATTAGATGATGATGATTTCGTGATATGATGATGTTTAACTTGATAGACGCACATATATTTCAGCATTGATGTATTTGATGTGGCTACAAGGCCGAATGAGGTATTTTTTTTTTTATAGGTTATTGTATCACAAACAAAAGGGGGTTGGGATACCAATCATAGTGAAATATCGACAGATTACAACAACGGTTACCATGGAAAATTTATGTTATGTTATGTTGTTGTTGTGGTTAGGATGTTAGGAGGTCACCATGGTAGGAGGTAACCTCAAATTGTTACCATGAGATATGTTTCCTTATTAATTTTCCTTTGATTAATTTGTGTGTTTGTATTTTATTATTGAATTGTAATTCACTTTTATATTATTGATTTATTGTACTCTTATTTAGTAATTAAGTATGTTAATTAAGCTAATTTTGAGATGTGACCAAAGGGGGAATTTATTTGGGTAGATAGCCCTTGTAGTGCCCACTCCTCTTCAAAACTAATTTCATTATGATGATATTAATGTTGGATTGATACTTAGACATTTTGATTATTATATATTGATCAATATATGATAGACTATGATGATATTTGGACTATTGACATGTTGTGATTTACATTTTGATTATGATGCACTGAATTACGATGATAGAAAGATATATATGTTGATTTTCAATATTCTAATTTTATACTAACATGTCATATTCTGGATGCGTAGCCTATGTTGGATATTTTGAGTAGAATTATGATGTTATGGATGTTAAAATTGAATTAAATTGTATGATGATAGATGATAGAATTGTTAATTTTGGATGACGATTATTGATTTCTATATGTATATTATTCTTGATGTTTTGATATGTCCGCAAGGCCATAGAGGTATTATGTTTGTGTTGTAGGGATATTTTATCACATACACCGAAAGGGGATAGGGACCAACAAAGAAGGATGTTGGGTATTGTGCAACATGGCCAAAGTTTGACAACTTGTGTATAATGTTATGTTGTGTTGTTGCATGCTTTGTTAGGAGGTTCCCATGGGGTAACCTCATTTATGTGGCCATGGGTGTAATGTGTTCCCTTCCTTTAAGATTATTTAATTTGTTGTGCATGTGTTTAATTATTTGAGAAATATTGTCACTTTATTAACACTTGCTAATGTGTCTTAATTAACTAGTTTAGCTTAAATTTGAATTAAAAAGGAAGATTTGACATGTGGGCAATAAATTGGGTAGATGGTCCTTGAAATCTTGTGGATGTAAATTAGATTTGTGTTGGGTTTTGTGTTGTGTACTCTTTCCCAACTTCAAAATTCGGATTTTGACTTGGGAGGCTTTTTTGGAGGCTTGTGGGACAAGCTAAGCTTGTCCCATGCCTCTTAAATTCATCCAAAACCATACCTATGGTATGGGGAGTTAATTTTAGGCTTAATTATGCATTTTGGAGTGTAAAAAGGGTAAATAATTACACTTTTCACTTACCACATTTAATTTTTCCTTGATAAGCATGGTGTGCAAGTTGGAGTGTCATGTGGGCATGTCATAAGTCTTACATGTGCATTTAATTGTTTTGGGCTTGGTGTTTGACTTGTGTGTTGGAATGGAGGGATGATGAAGTGGCATCCTACATGGAGCCACCTCATCATCCTCACATCCCTTTTCTATTTATTGGATGATTTTGATGGATTTTGGGTTACTTGCCTCCTTTTCATCTCTAGTACTTTTGAAAGTTGGTCTTGGCTTCATACTTGGGGTTATTCTTTTTGGAGTTACATCTTGGATTGAGATTGGGTGAAGGATTCAAAGGATTTTGAGAAAAGGAATTGGAAGCTTGATGGAGAGGTAGGCTCTCCTCTTTTCTTTACATCTTTGTATTATTGTATTTGATGTAGAAATGGTGTTGTTTGTTTATTGTATGAGTGTTGTGGTTATGTTGTTTGTAAATGGGTAGTTTTCCTTAAGTTGTGTGTGGGAGATGGATTTATGGGACCATTGGGAAGGGAAAAGGGAGATGTGAGGCATGCATTTTGGAGGGAGTGTGATTTTGAGTTCCACATATGGGGAGTGAAAAGGATAACATGGTTATATTTTACATTTTTAGTGTAGAAATAAGGATTGATTTATGTTTTGAGTTGTGCACATGGAGGATTTTGGGTGGAACTCCTACTTCACTTGGGAGACAAAAGGAGGTGGTGCCCATATTCCATTGCTCCTTATTGGCTTGTTGTAGTCAAGCCTTTGTGCTTGTTGGGGAATTGTTATTTTTTTAATGGAGTGTTTGAATGTGTTATTTGATTGTGTTATTATGGAATGCTTATTGTGGAAGCCTCTTGTAAAAGTTTTCAAATGTTGCATGATACCCCATATTGTTCTTTGGTTGGGGCTTATGGGAAAAAAATTGGATGGATTCTCCTCTTGTTCGATTATAAGTTGGGTGGAGAATGTCACCTATAACCCTTTATTTATATGGTGATTCAAGTTTTGAAGAGTTGAAGGATGCAAGTTGAAAGCTATGAAGTTGGGAGATGACTTGGAAAGAAGACTTGTGTTTTGACCTTGTTGGAAGAATTATCCATGTTGTAAAATTTATTATTGTTCCCACTTAGAGTGGAAGATTGTAACTTTTGTATGTTTGAAATAAAGTCTTGTATATTTCATTTATTCCAAGTTGTAGTGATTTAGTTGAATGTAGAAAGAACCTTTTTGTATACCTTGTTGGAAAGGACTAATTTTATTGAAAGAAATGGATTATAAGTTCTTGTATTGCAAAAGAATGTTATTGCAACTTGTAGTTATCATATTTTTATTGTATGGTTGAAAAGAGAAATTCCAAAGTATGTTCAATAAAAGAAAACTTACATTTCATATTGTTGAAGGTTGTATGTTTGAATGGAAAAGCTATGCATTTGGAAATTTTGAGTTATGAAACTAAGATATGTTATCAATCTATCAACTAAAGAATTGTAGACACCTTAATTAAAATTAATGTTGCCTTAAGAAACCAACCTAAGTAGGAAATATTGAAAAATTTTGCACTTGTGCAAAAATGGGCAACTCAAAACTTTGTTACGATGGATGGCATTGATGAAGTGGACCTAACTAGGGGGATGCATTACAGTTTTATTATGTTTTCAATTGCAGCAATTGATTAACTACATGTAATATGCAACTATGTATGTTGTTATGGAATGTAACACCTTACATAGACTACCATTCCATGTTTGTCTTTAAAAAAGAAACACAAAATCCCTGAAGGACCAATGCATTGCCTTGATGAAGGTAGGAATTACAGTTTATGTGAGAGATTAAACTCAGTAACGACAAGCAGAGTTGTAGTTTTCATGCAGTAGATTCATTTTAAGTTACAGGTACATTAAATCTCATTATTTTTGCATGTTAAATACATTTAATTATGTGATTGAGTTGTTTATTTCATTATACAATCAATATCCATGTCATAAAGCTAAAAGTAGAAAGAAGTATACAACTCAAGTACAAAAATTAAATGTTATTTATTCATGAAGAAGTACAATGTTTCCCACACAAGCCGTGGGATGTAACTCATAACTACTAAAGAAAGAAGTACATGTGCATGAAGTTAAAAGTAAAAGAGTATAGAAGAAACCCATCATTTCCTTGGGATTTTCTTCTAAGTCTTCTTAAGCTCAGCTCCACCTTTCATTCATCTCTCCCGGTAGTCATAGTGTACCTGAAAAATGAAAAGAAAATGCATCAAAATTGAGCTCAGGGTTTGATCTGTACCCATGTACTATCTAACTACATACAAATGGATTTATAAAAATAGAAGCATAAGGTACATCAGATACAGATACACAATTGATAAGAGTAATATTCTACATCAACACATATGATTCCCATAATCATTTTAGAAAAGAGAGAGAAAAGAAAAACTATGGAACATAAGAGAGGCCAAAAAGCCTAATGTTTTCTAACTAGTTTATCTAAATGTACAGGTACATGTAAGAAGAAGGAAATAAACACTAACTATTGTGTTTGCATATCAAAATTATTGCATTCTACAAGTTGAATCAAAGAAGTGCATTTATTTCAATTCAGACTGAAGGATGAATATATAAAGATATAGTTGTACCAATCCATAAAAGAAATATAAGTTCAATACTGTAGATTCTAACAAATGAAATGCATATAGAAAGTGTAGATAATGATGTTGATTGAACTTTAGAACTTCAACATTAAAATAAATTAGAGAAAAGGAAGATTGTACATTTCATAAGTCAAGGATACAGATCTAAGACACCATCAAAAGTATGACACATAAGTAAAGTACATGTGTACAAATTCCAAGGGGGCACATTCTTTTGAACAAAACCATTAAATATAGTTTTCAGGATGAAATAAGTACACTTATGTAGTACAAAAAGAAATAAAAGTGAGAACATATGTTTCAACTTTTAGCTTCAAGAGATTGTCAAGCTTTAAATATTACAACAGTTATAGGACACATTTTCCATTTATACTTCAATGGGATCAAGCCCTAAATAGTTGTAAAGTATTGCAAATAGGAGAACTAGTTTCCAAGATTGAATAAGTCATGAAGAATAGGTACAAAATATATGAGAAAAAAGTTGTGAAGAGGCCTTTAAAGGACTGATTTTATGATTAAATAAGACAAGGAAGTAAAATTACATATTTTACTAAGTATGTAGAATGGAAAATACATATTTTCATGAACAATCAAGTACTAAGGCCATTCATCAACCTATCTCAACCAAAGTTTCTCAAAAGAAGGAAGATCAAAAATTATGTAGGTGAACAAATAAGGTACAATTTTTAAGACTTTTCATAGAGTTTCAAATACTCGTCACCGAATCAAGTATTGAATAACCATAAAAGTATGTCATTTTAGCACATATCTTACAGAATTTTTGTAACCTTAAATTCTGAAGCACACAAAAGAGAAGGCTACAAAATATATGAACTCGGCATTTCAAAAATGGAGACAACTCGAGCACAAGAGCGGAACCTTGGATACAAGAATAAGAGCTTTATAAACTCAGAATAAAATCCAACATTGAGCAGAATCAACATTAAAGCAATACATACAAACACAAAGATCTATCTAAATAACAATCAATGTCAAGGCTCAATGAGGAATCTAAACTATACGATTACAAGTATTACCCTTCTTCTACAATTAGCACTATACACTTTGTTTAAGTGTTTTTAAGGTTGTTGTCATAAGTACAAATCAATGAAATGGATGTAGTTATCTTCGACACTTTCATAACATAGTTCAACAAAAAATATAAGGAAGTGAGAGATCTAGAAATTATTGCAATAGAATGCAAAATCAGCTACAACTACATCAGAATAAAAGAAACCCAAAAGCTTAAATATAGAGCCTTTCCATGTATGCAAGGAAGGAGATATTCAACCCATTCATATCTATCAGAACAAACACAAATGGTTACAACTAAAATGTCTATATATGGGATCTATGAGTGATAAGATAATGCCCCAAAAGGAAATAATGTCAACCCAAGCTCAACCATACAAATCAAAACCCATATCTATGAAATACTAAACTCGAAGAAGAGCCTAGAACAACTTTAAGTAGTAGTAAAGAAACAAACCCAATTCACATCAATAGAAATCAAGCAATGGCATAAAAATGAACAAACTCAATTATAAAAAAATGGTTTTCAGGTGTCCAAGGCAAGAAGAAGACCCCATGAGTTGGGTATGCACCAAAAATTAGGACGTAAAGAAATATCTTCATGTTTAATATACAAGGTAAATACAAAAGAAATGGAAAGAAAATACGAGATGCTTCAAGAGTTACCAAAGATTAAGGAGATAAATGAAAAAATAGAGCTATACAAATGAAATCAAGCAGTATAATCAAATCCCATTACACATTTTTCAAAAGGATTTTTAGAAAAAGAAATACCCAGAGTTTCAGGACCCTAATGAACAAATCAACTCACACCTAGAGACAAAGTGAAAATTAAAGAGCTACAGGTTTTGCAAAAGAAAGGAAAATTACCTTTAGATTGCATTTCAAGAGAGAATCTCCCATTTCCAAATAATGGTGGCCATTAGAACTTGTAGAGCTCAAATACAACTAGAATAAAAGAAGACCCAAAAACAAAACTTAAAATTTCAACACAAAGAAATAGTGACCCATTTGAATGTATAGTCACAAAGCCTTCTCCCATGAATTTTATTCATAAGAAGATATAAAGTGAGCTCAAGAAAACAGTTCTAAAATAGATAATCAACCAATCATATCCAAATCAAGACCAAATCACAAACCAAACATAGCAGAGTGATGGCGCCACAAAATCTCAATAAAACATTCATGGTGGCCTCATTCGTTGAATGGAAATCGAGCCATCAAATAACCAAGAACCAAAGCTTCATGATTAGAGGAATAACCAAGAGGCTTAAACCCTCAACAATTGTGGCCAATCTAGAACTCAAGCTCTAACTTCATGGAGTTCACGTTTCAAGCATAACACAAAAATTTCAGACAAAAAACTTCATGGAGGTCAAAAATCACAAGTAAATCATTCAAAGAAGTAGAACCGGTTGAGCTCGAGAACTTCAATAATGGAAAAATAAATAAAATTGTCTAGGGCTTCACCCGAGAAATGAAATTATTGAGTTTAGGTTACAAAATAACCCTACTCACCAACCAACCCACAGTGTAATCTAACTCAACCTGAGTTAAAACATCAATGATCAAGATTGATTGGTACAAGATCTAACGGATGGAGATCCATCATCCTATTCAATGAAAACTCCATGTTTACCATAGTTAGAACAAGGTATAGATCTAATGGTGGAGAGACTCAATGGTACTAGATCGAATGAACCACATCAAAAGCCATCAATTCAACCACTTTTTCTAACTCTCATGGGTAAATGATCAATGGTTAAAATCGCATGGTACAGTAGATTAAGGATCAAAAATGCCAATCATGTCACATAATCAAACCCAACCAAGGTTATACCAGGTACATATAGGTCGAGGATGTGAAACCCTAACTGACACGAGTTAATCCATATTCCCTTTGACGACAAGTTACAGAGGGTCAATGCAACATGAGGAGGGGAACATACTTTACACCCCATCATTATTGTTGACTTCATAATCTAATCCACAAAGTATGTGCAACAATTATTATCAAAGGGAATAAATATTACCTTAGTCCCTTCCACAAAATAATAATATGTGTCGACCACGTGAAAAATGTGAAAGCTTTATGCAATTCAATGATTATTCAAAGGATCCCAATAAACTATATGTGCAATGATGGGCCTAAAGGGGGTCAATAATCCAATGAAGACCAAGTGTGCACATCAAAGGTGGTCGATGCATATAAAGAATGATCAAGACTATGGATCATAAGGAGATGAATAAATAGATTTTGCACATAGACAAGTTACCATTCCACATAAAGACAAAGTATGCACACACCAAAGGTGGTCCCCACAAAGTGGAAAATTTGGAGGTTGAATAAATTATACTTGTAAGAGATAATATTGCATATAGTCACAAAAGATAAAAATGTCATTATCAACATGCAAAATGGAGTATGTGCACAGATGTCAACATCAAAACTTGCAGGTGGTCCCATAGTAGATGAAATACATGGGTGAATATTTTGCAAAGTATTGCAAATAAAAGAATTATTTTTTCTCACACAGGGAGATTAAATTTTTGCATGTACATTAAGGGGTAAAATTAAAGAATGCCTAAAATATCATTGCAAGTGGATCAAGTTGCATTAATTTGTGGAAGATAAAGATTGCATGCACATTGGAGGATACTGCATGCAAGAAAAGGGATATTATTAGCCAAATTATTCATCCTAATTTATTAAAAATAGGTTCACAACTGCAGTTTCACTGAAATGTATTTTTGTAACTCAGGATTTTAATTACCTCTTTGTAATCAACATGCTTATTTTTATCTCTTTTATTATTTATGATAAAAGGATAAAAATAGGATGTATGTCTTGATGCAGAGTGTGGCCTATTTTTAGGAAGGGATGGGGTAAATTTTCTTTCTATATATTGTGTGCAATTGCAAGGCACATGAGGAATTTTTCGACATGGGAGTTTTGAAGATTTTTTTTCCAGTTTTTCCCCTTGAATGAGAGCTAATTTCTTCCTTTCCAATTATTTGTAGTTGTGTGTATATCTTATTAAATCTTTTGAATGTCAAAATTTCCTGGTTAATCATCTTACCTTGTTGCGAATTTAGTAATTTTTATGTAATATTAGTGTGCATGTTCATCTTATTGTGCTATTGTGATTCATTCCCTCAATACACAAAGTGTTTTGCCTTAATATTCTACTGAAAACTATTGGTTTGTGCATCTAAAATTCATTCTCAAAATTGATGATGCATGTAATCTATCAAATCCCTCAACAAGTTTGGTTTATCACCTCATTTAAAATTCATTTGCAGTCATCTTTTACCCTTAAAACCCCTAAAAATTAGTTTAGGATACATAAAAAAGGAACCGGCCTTGATACCGGAGACTCACCTCAACAATAGGTATACCCATACAGACCTGAGGTGTTTCCATTATATCTACAAAAGTGAGAGATCTAGAGAAATCTTAGAACCCATGCAGTCATCTCTCAATAGGGTGGACTTTTGAAGCATTAAGAAAATGAAGAACCTTACAATAGAAAACCCTTGTCTAAACTAAACTATGAAGAGAATAATGGAGGAAGATTTCTCCATTATAACTTGAACCAAAAAAATTATCCATGGTTGCACTTCTTGCTGTCATGGCTTCTCCTCCTTCTCCTCTTCCAAACCTGCAAAATAATAATGAAAAAATATAGTTGTTTTCGGGAAAATAGAAATAAAAAGAAACCCATAAGAATATTTAGGTCAACCCAAATCTATGGGCTAGGATAAATTCAATATAATTGTTTAAATTAAACCCCGCCTCACTTAAGTGGAAGGTATTTTGTGGGAATGAAATTTAATTAAAAATTCCATGGGTAATGGGGTGAATGGGGCCACTTAGTAGCTAGAAAAATAAATAAAGTAATCTTTTTGCATGATAATTGATTAAAATTATGGAGCTTGGTAATCGTATTGTTTTAAACCACAACTATGTTTTAGGATGTAAATTGGGCTACCATTAAGCGAGGATTATGGAGGAAGATATCCACAAGACAACTTTGTGTAAGAGATATGGCCACTATGAGTTCATATTCATACCATTTGGTCTAATGAACCCCCTGAAAAGTTCACGAATTTGATGAATTGGGTGTTCAGGATGTTTTTGGATCGCTTCATGCTTGTGTTTCTTGATGAAATTATAATATAATGAAAAATGAGTGAGGAGCACAAGGATCACCTTTGACAAGTTTTGTAGTGTCTTCATGAGCACTAGCTATACGGGCACTTGGAGAAGTGTTAATTTTTCCATTCGAGAGGTTCAATACATAGGTCAAATCATTTTTGGGGAACATATAGTAGTCGATCCTTCCAAGATTAGAGCTATCATGGATTGGCTAGCGCTAAGAAATGTGATCGAGGTGCGCAGTTTCATGGGGTTGGTAGGTTACTATAGGATATTTGTTTTGGACTTCTCTCAGATTGTGCACCCCATCAATTCCCTTGAGAGCAAAGGGAAGAGGTTTTTTTGGTTTCATAGATGTGAGTAGGCCTTTAATAAACTGAAGGAATGCCTTACGATAGCATTGATTCTTGTAGTTCTAGATCCTTAGCAGGATTTATTTGTGTGTACATATGCTTCTTTGGTAATATTAGGAGGTTCTTTGATGCATAATGGCCATGTAGTAACCTTTGAGTCTCAAAAACTAAAGGATTATGAGCTCAATTATCTGACTCATGAACTTAAGCTTGTGGTTGTGGTGCATGCTTTGGTGTGTTTGCGTCACTTCCTTCTTGGTAGGAGGTTCATTCTCATGAAAAATGTTTTAGCTTATGTCACCTCTTCACGCAGCTCAATCCCAATGCTCGTCAAAAACATTTGATGGATTTGCTATGCGAGTAAGACATGGAGATAGAGCATGTGAATGGGAAGGAGAATGTTGTTGTAGATGATTTGAGTTGATGGAGACATTTTGTTATGGCTACTTTAGTGGGTACAAACTTGCAGAGTAGGATTTTGTGACAACTTCCACATGACAACTTCTACCTTGCAGCTAGAGTAGATATTGAGTCTTAGAGACCCCTTGAGGGAAGTTTGATGTATTTTCATTAGATTCAGATGGAATTCTTAGACATAGAGGCTAGATCTATGTACCTAGGGATGGAGGTTTGAGACATGATATCTTGGCAGAGGCTCATCATGCACCTTATTCAGCCCATCCAGGGGTGAAGAAGATGCACGCCACTTTGAGATAGTTGTACCATTGGAGAGGAATTTAGAGAGATGTAGCTCAGTTTGTGTCATGTTGTTTGGAGTGTCAGAGGGTGAAGGTCAAGCATCAACATCCAGTTGGCCTTCTCTACCCACATGCTATACCAGAGTGGAAATGGGATACCATTTCCATGGATTTTATAGTAGGGCTACCGACATCGAGATACCACCATGATGCCATCATGGTCACAATGGATAGATTGAAAAAAGTGGCTCATTTTTCTCCGGTGAAGACCACCTATATAGCTAGTGCAAGTGGCGTGAGTATACTTAGATGATATTTTCAGACTGCATGGGATTTTGTAGAAGATTATTTGTGACTGTGATCCCTTATACACCTCTCATTTTTTGACTACCATGTAGCATGCCCTTGGGATGATGATAAAATTCAATACATAATAGCATCCAGAGACATATGGAAAAATGGAGCGGGTGAACCATATTTTAGAGGACATGCTTCGGATGTACATTATGGACCATTAGTCGAGGTGGGATGAGTATTTGTACTTGGTGGATTTTTCTTATAATAAAAACTTTCAGATTTCTATTGGTATGGCTCAATTTCAAGAACTTTATGGCAGGGAGTGCATGACACCACTGAGTTGGGACAAATTGGAGGACAAAGTATCTCTTGGGCCAACTTTGTTATAGGACATGGAGCAACAGGTTGTTTTGATCAGATAGAGACTATAAGAGGCACAAGATAGAAAAAATAAATATGCAGATCAAAGGAGAGTTGACCATAACTATGAGGTGGGCACGAAGGTGTTTCTTCATGTTAGACCTCATAAGAGCCCTATCCATTATGGAAAAGGCTCTAAGTTAGCTCCTAGATTCATGGGTCCATTTGAAATCTTGGAGTAGATCGGTCCCTTAGCTTATCGTCTAGTATTGTTACCAAGCTTGTCTCGCATCCACGATGTATTTCATGTTTTTGTTCTTAGGAGATACATTCCAAATCCATCCGATGTATTGGATTGGAATGAATTGTAGGTGCAAGATTAGGGGTAGGTGACTGTGGAGCCCGTGCATATTCTAGAGTGCAGGAACCAAGGCCTTTGAGGCCACGAGATTGACTAGGTATGAATCTAGAATGATAGGTATGATGAGATTACACCACACGGGAGGATGCTACTTTGTTACGTGCCTACTTTCAACACCTATTCCAGTTACTTCAGGAGGAAGTCGATATGAGGAGATTATAGTGGAGAGAAAAAAGAGATTGAATATATGTTATTTTATTCAATAAACATTAGATACACAACACATATTTATAGGGACCAAGATGAACAATACTCCCTGAATGGATGGAATCGTTACTAACAACAAGAGAGAATAATGGAATAGATAACAACTAGTCTAACAATAAAATACTACGTAGACTATGCTAAAATTGATAACATCCCCCTTATTACATTATTATTGCAAATTTCACCCCTAAAAAGTTACAATTTCACTTTTCCAAGAGATTTTGTGAGAATGTCAAGAACTTGTGCTTCAGAGACAAGACGATCTTGGAGCTGAATGTGATGGTCCAAGACGTGCTCTCAAATGAAATGAAAATCAATCTCAATATGCTTTGTGCACTCATAATAAACCTGGATTCTAGATGAGCTTCAACACACTCGATTGTTACAATAGAGAATAGGTGACCATTTTTCAGAATTCCCTGAGTCATCCAAAATGCAACATAACCATATCGCTTCGCACATAGTTCCTCATGCAACATGATATTCTACCTCTGTGGATGAGATAGAAATAATATTTTTCTTCTTGTTTATCCCTCGAGATAGGTCCAGATCCAAGATGAAAAATGTATCATGTGGTTGACTTCCTTTCATCAATAGATCCGATGTGGTCTAAGTTGACGTATCCCTGTAAGAAGAATTGATCATTCTTCTTATATTCCAAACCATAATTAGTTGTTCCTTAGACATATCTCAAAACATGATTTGTTGCAGTCCAGTGACATTTCTTCGGCTCCTGCATGAACCTAGAAAGATAGCTAACAACATAACATAGATCTAGTTTGGTATATGTCAAATAGATTAGCCCTCCAAAAAATTGCCTATAGAGAGTAACATCTACTTGAGGTGAGTCCTAGAATCTTGAAAGTTGTAAGCGTTTCTCCATGGGAGTGGATATAGGTTTATAGTCTAACATTCTATATTTTTCCAGGAGTGTCTTGACATACTTTATTTGGGAGACAAAAATGTGATGCTCCTTTTTCCATATCTCCAAGCCAAGACAATAATGTAGTAGCCCCAAATTTTTCATGTCGAAGGTTCTTTTGAGATCATTCTTAATAATATCAACTTGATCTTTTGAACTACCAGTGATCACAAGATCATCCACATACACAACAAGAAGGATAATTTCTCTTCCTACCTTATTTATACACAAATTGGAATCGAGGGGCTATGAGTTAACCCGTGCTACAAAAGGTGATCGTTGATCTTGATATACCATGCGCTTGGAGATTTTTTCAGTCCATACACTGATTTGATGAGATGACATACCTTCTTAGGATGTTCTTCATCAACAAATCCTTTAGGTTGGGTCATGTACACTTATTATTTCATATCACCATTTAAGAAAGCACTCTTGACGTCCATCTGTTGAAGTCTCCATCCTTTTTACGCTATCAATGTGTAAACAAGTCTAATGGTCTTGATCTTGGCATTGGGTGTAAAGGTTTATTCATAGTTGATGCCCTCTTTCTGAGCATATCCTTTTGCTACAAGTCATTTTTTGTGTTTGTCGATGGATCCATCTACCTTATATTTTTCCTTAAAAACCCATTTACATTGACCTATGGATTTCTTTCTTATAGGCAGATCGACAAGCTCCCATGTCGATTTTTCTTAAGTGAATTAATTTCTATATCCATGGCTTCCTTCCACTAAGGTTGACTGAGTACTTCATGAACATTATCAAGCTCAGAGCAATCAGTGAACTCAAGATTGAAACGTTTACCTCATTTCTTGTTTGACTCCTTGTTTGACTCTAGCTGATGTATTTGGGAATTTTTGCAAATGTGAGTCCTTGATGGTGCTTTATACCCACTTCAAATGAGAACTTGGATTATTTTGAGAAGAACTGTGTCATTTCCATGTGGATTGATGTGGAGTCACATTCTCTAGTTCTCTAAGGTCAACAAATAGCTCTCCTAGAAGCACATCTCTTCTCTGAGTAGTCTCCTCTTTCTGATCATCTGATTCGGAGACTAGTCGGTGAGAGGTGGTTGGTAATGGTTCTTTTGTTGTCACTACTGAGTTAAAGGATGACTCATCACAAACCACGTCCCGACTCTCGTATATTTTCTTTGTCTCATGATCCATGAGATGGTAAGCCTTTGAGGTAGTGCTATAGCCAAGTAGGATGCATAGGAGCATCTTTGGCTCAAACTTATTCTCTTCTGAGTTGGGACATACATGTATGTTGTGCAACCAAATACTTGTAAATGAAAAATTGATGGATTTCTACCACTCCATACCTCTTATGGAATTTTATTTTTAGAATCTTTTTCGGTGCCCTATTGAGAAGATATAAAAATTTCTGCATCGCTTCAACCCAATAACGTTCCTCTAGCTTTGCTGTTGTTAGCATGCAACGAGCCATCTCCATCATTGTGCGATTACGACACTCAATAATGTCATTTTTTTGGGGTGTGTATGGAGCAGTCAGGTTCTCCTTAACATATTGTTGGTTGAGGAAGGCCAAGAACTTATTTGATGTGAATTCCCTGCATCAATTTGAGTGATGTATAAGAATTGGTTATCGGTCTCTTTCACAACACGATGATAGAACTTCTGGAAATGTTGAAGAGCCTCACTTTTCTTATTCAATAAAAACACCCACATCTTGTGAAAGTGATCATCCACGAATAGTTGGAAGTACTAGTATCTTGAAAAATGAAGCAGGTAGCGGGTTATTCAGATTGGTATGAACTACCTCCAGATGCTTCTTAGCAAGGAAGGTGCTCACCGAAATAGATCCCTATGTTGTTTTCCTGTAAGAAAGCCAAGGCAAATAGGTAAGGAATTGGACAATTTGGGTAGTCCATGGACCACTTCTTTTGAACTCATCTGATTTAATTAACTAACCGACAAGTGACCATATCTAAAATGCCGAGAGGGCTATAGATTATACTATTGAGACAGATAAAGCTACTTTAGAAGATGAAAAATATCTAAAGAAAATAACTTATCTTTTAGAAATGTTATAGCAATAGCCATACCTTTTCTCAGATTAAACATGATTTAATGCCATTTTGGACAATAAATTATACCTTTAGGTGATGATTCAAGAGTGCGTCACATCGAGAAGAGGTTCTAGTCAAGCCAAGAATATATAGTACCTTTGTAGGTGTACATTTTCGTAATCCCGGAGGAATGGTGACATTTCCTATTCCTTATGAAACATGCTCTTTTCACCTACTATCTCGAACCCAATATCTAGTGGGTTGTTGCGATGAATCAAACAGTTTCTTGTCACGACATATGCTTACTTACACAAGATTCTATCAACCATACTTTCTTCATGGGATGAGAAGTTTGAGAGATGAGTACAAGGTTCTTACCACAATTGGCTCCTTCTAATGTCTCTTCATTAGATTCATCATCTTGTTGGGCTACGAGATGTCCCTTCTGTTTTCTTCCAAGGGGACATCGCTTGGAATTTTAAATATTTTTACACACCGATGTGCTTGTTTGACTCAAAGACCCCTATTTCAAGCCATTGTACCAAAAATTATCAGTGTCATGAGTATTGGTTTTGCAGATTTGACACCATCACTTCGAATTTTGAGCTTGCAGCTTTTGATTTTGATCTACTTGTGATTTCTTCACTGGGGGACCTTTTCGATTCTTCTGGCCACATTGGGGCCTTGAGAAAAGGGATTTTCCTTGGGCCTCATCTTGGACTGAATTAATTGACTCTTTCTGCTATAATAAGTTCATTAGTTATTTGAACATAACTACCATGTTGGATACATTCAGTGTCATAACAAAAACTTAGAACTGAGAAGGAGTGCCCTCAAGGTGATCGGAACCAGAATCGTATCTTCTACCTTCTCACCAAGAGCTATTAACTTTGTTCACAGCTCGGCAACTCGACGTAAGAACTCCTCAAATTTCTCATCGGACCCCATAGATAGGGTATGCAATTTTTACTGAAGATGGAGAACCTTAGTCTTATTCTTCACCTCAAAGATGGTAGCAAGATTTTCCCATGCCTCCTTCGGTTTCTCTACATCCCAAACATGCGGTTGCACATCATCGGTGATACTCAACATTATCATCATTAGTTCTTTAGCACTTGTGATGTCATATTTAATGAGCTCATTAGGGTTTGTTGGAACTTGTGTGGACCCTATGACAATGCTCCATAATCCCTCAAACTGAAGGATTGTATGCATTTTTGTTTTTTCTAGGCTGCATAATTCGGCCCTTTAAGTAACTAAGAATCAAAACAAAGAATCTTGAGATAAGACATCTTAATAAAAAATTATTTATTTATTTCAAGAGTTATTACAACTTTTACTCACTGATGAGAAGTACCAGCTAGTAGATGCTCACGATACTTGTATGCTTGAGAGATGACGACACTTTGTGGGGTGTTCTTCTTTGTCTTCACAATCAAGCATCGCACGACTTCTAATTCCTCCCAAACTCTCTTTTCTTGGCAGCTGACGTCGAAAAGGAAATAATCAAGGATTCCTTTGCGAACCAGTTCATTGAAGACAAGGTTGTCGGTGTTGCGTAGCTCGTTGAGTAGTGAAAAGTAGAATTCGGAGCTTTCAGGAGCTTCAGACGGTGTTCTTTGACTTGCGAGTTGACGTTATGAGTTTTAATAGTCTTGATCATGTCATGCGGAATAATCATTCAGCATTGGCTTTGAGAGAGTATACATTTCCTTGGTAGAGAATTTGTCTCTAGGAAACCAATGGCATGTTTTTTTATTAAATTCTTCTCATCTTTTTCTTTCATGTAGGGATAAACACAACATCTCTGCGCATGTAGAAAATAAATTTACCTAGCAATGAATGGATCACACATAAGAAATAATGGTCTTCACGTAGGTATGAATGGATATCTCGTAGGAAATAATGGTTCTCATGCAATATCTTCTTCAGCCAATCTCCATGCATTGATTAGCAACCACTTCCAGCCAAGAAGAACATAGATAAATTTCTACTCCTCCACGCAGGTGATTTCCAAAGGAAATGATCCTTGGGGTCTGTAGAAAATAAAAATGCAAAGGAAATTATCCTTCCACACTCCACACAGCCCTTTCCATCCAAAGAAGAAACTTGCTCTGTTTCTCTTCCATACAGTGAGCTAAACAGTCATGCAGCAGAAGATTCCAATCCTCTTTCATGCAGGAATCAAGAAGCTTTGTCTTTTAGCGCAGAAAATAATAAAAATAACTTAAAACTTCCATACATGAGAATTATTCCTTTCCACGTAGACTTTACATGAGCCTATTGCAGTCACTCATGTCTTTGAAAGGTATATGTAGGAGAATAAATTGTGGAAAAATCTACCTCCATGTAGCCTTCCAAAAAAAATTGTTTAATGCAGGGCGCCCTCCATTCCACCACACAAAATTCAAACACATAGGTCAGAGGTGATTTTCTCCTTTAAACGTATGCTCCAATACCAAATTATGAGGATCTTATAGTGGAGAGAAAAAGAGATTTAATATCTCTTATTTTATTCAATGAACATTAGAAGCACAACACATATTTATAGGGACCTATACGAACAATACTCCCTAGAATGGATGGATTTGTTACTAACAACAAGAGAGAATAATGGAATAGATAATAACAACTAGTCTAACAATAAAATACTACGTAGACTATGCTAACATTGCTAACAATTAAGTCTAAGGAGAGGGGGATGTAATGCCCATCCTCTTCAACACTATTATCATTATGATGATATTCTTGTTCGATTGTTACTTAAACATTTTGATAATTATATATTGATCAAGTAAATGATAGATTATGCATATTTTTAGACTATTGACATGTTGTGATTTATATTTTGATTATGATGCACTAGATGATGATGATGGATAGATAAATATGTTGATTTGCAAAGATTCTCGATTTTATACTAACATGTCATATTCTTGATGTGTAATCTGTAGTACCCACATTTTACACACCCAAATACAACAGTAAAATACCAGGATAATTTTTTTACTTACATTGCTCACTACACTCAACACAACAAGGGCTCCAAGTACAAAAACTCAACTCGCATACAAAAATTCACATAAGAGATTGACTCACATAGACACATGAAAACAACATAGGCATGTCGATGCCACACTTTTCCCAATGAATGAATACAAGCAATGCCCCAACCACAGAAAGAAGACTCAAGGAAAGGCGAACCCACAACACATCATTTCTTTAATTGTATTTTAGTTACGATTAACATTCCAAGAACATTATTGTACAAGGATAAATTCCTCATTTGTCCACCTACAGAAAATTTAAGTTCATTCCACATTTAATTTGTAGTTCGACCATTTTAAGTTGGCTACTTATTCTTTACAACACTTTCCATAACTTGCATACTTATTTGGCATAATTCGAATGCATATAAAATACTTAATTATCTTGTTCTTATGTTAAGAATCTTCTTCTCGAACATATATTCAATGTCTACCTTTTTTCTCTTACAACTCATGTGAATGTGACTTGGTGTCCATATAACAATATTAGGTTTTAACGAAGATTTAGTTACAAGATAGCTTGTTACCAAAACATTCCTCGATCACAGTAAAGTTATTTTCCTACCATAGTTATTCTAAATCAATGACTTAATGAATTATTATATATATATATATATATATATATATATATATATATATATATATATTTTGTTTTCTCGTAGTTCGATCACAACAATGCAATACACATTCTTTGAAACAAAAGATATTTAATTGAGTTATAAGGTCTCCAAGATTGGCAAAGTATCCCTAACCTCAATTCTCATTTTTACTCTTATATGATTTATTCTCTACGTCACATTATGGTTTTATTTTTGGCATTGCATTATACAAGGAGTTACGAAGTGCTTAACTAACATCTAGAAGACAAAAGTGATTAGGAGACTTGAAGCTACACACGCTCCCTAAGCCAACATCCAAACCAAACGAGGTTTAGATTAATTCCCAACTTCACCCAAGGGTCTACCCCTCAACTATATATGAGTTTTAAGCGAGACGAAAAATTTATGCTAAACCAACTTCCAGAAGGGACCAAGGTGTTCGGTTGATAGGAACCATATGTAGTACATTTAGTTGTGCAGAGCCAGGGGTTCATTAACAAGCGTTTAAGACCTGAAACAACTAAGTCACCACCTCCATCCATGTCGTCTGGATCCAATAGGGTTTTCACTCAATGAAGAACTTTAATTTTAAATCTATCTTTGGATGACAAGGTAGTCTGCTAGGCTACGAAGGAGGAGTTAGCTCTACACACTCCAAGAAAAGTTTGACTGTGTCACTCCTATCAGATGGGTTTAAGACAATGTCACTAAACATACTGACTAAGATGATAAGCCCATTCTTGAGCTCTGATTTGCCTAAATTAGGACGTTCCATCGAGTGTAAATATTAATTTCATCCTACGGTTTTCAATGTCTTCTATGGTAAGGAGTATCGCACATTAAAAAAAACAAATTAAGTCCCGATATTGAACAAGGGTAGAGTGTTTCGATTTAATTCTCTTTATTACATTTAAAAGTATGAATGCACAAGATGACTCATTAATCATTTATTGAATACTAAATATGCACTATAAGATATTACTTCAAATTCATTTACCTTATATAAATATCAACCCCTTTTAACCATGTGTTCTATGAATCAAAATTGAACCCGAGATTAATTGCACATTTCCTAGATGTCCTAAAACGAGCATCTCATACATAGAAACAAATTATCAAATATAACCTTCAAAACATGGGACTACATTATACATTTATTCATTTAAAAATGAACTATATAAATTACAATGATAATTAATGCATTACACAACGCATTTACGTCATCATTCTTTCATCCTGCAAAAACACGTGAGCATGATATCAGTGATAATTCGCTGGCATGGCATCCACCCTAATCTAACATAATTATCATTTTTCAGTTTTCCCATTTACATATGATAATAATTACAATTTGCAATCAAAATAAAAGATTTAGAGACATGTATTGAATGCATTTCATTTCACTTCATTTTGTAACCTATGAGAGATAAAGAGAAGGGAAGAGAGAGAAAACACCATTTGTCAAAAGTTCTATTTCACACAAGTTACACTATAGAGTTTTAAACAGTTATTTGCATGTGTTTAAAGTTACCAGAGTGGTTTGGAAACCCTACGAGGGTCCCACAGCTTTCTATTTTTACATTTTCTCACTAGCTACAAAATGTTCAAAACGGGCTCGGAGGCTAAGAAACTGCTTTCAAAAGTTATCTTCCGATGAGAACGCACACCACGATTAAATTTCTACGTGTCCACATATATACCAAGAGTTCATAGAAACTGACGGAATTTTGAAAAAAGTGAATGGTTTTCATTTGGCGGCTAGTTTTCCGGGGCTACTGGTCGTAGTTGTCCCAGTTGCAAATGAACAAAAGCTAGCTCGAGGGCTTCGAAAACCACGTCCAAAATTGACGTTTGATGGATGAACGTGCAACGAGAAACTTCCTACCACTTTCCCTATATAAGGAGAGTTCAACAGAGTCGACAAAACTCAGAACTGGAAAACTAGATTTTGAACGGCGACAAGTTTTCTGAAGCCACCAGTCCTAATTGGTCTAGTTTGACCTTGTCAAACTGTGACCAGAGGCCTACAAAATGCCATTGGAAAACTATCCAGAAAAGTGTTTTTCCCTAAACTGAAGGTTCCATGCAATTTTCTAGTAAAAACACTAGAGGTTTGCGAAGACAGGAAATAATTTCTCTATCCAGGTTTCAAATGGCGATTCAAAACGAAAGCCAACTTTCTAGATTTACGACTTTTTTACTGCTGTAAACTAGTGTAACAGGGCTCCTATAAGAGTGTCAAAAAGGTCACATATGTTTGTTGAGGTCAATCCAGAGGTCAAGGTGACTCCTCACATAACAAGGTACACGAATAAAGCTTAACATCTCATTTTCAGAGTTACGAAGGGTACTAAACGAGTCTCCGAAAAATGCAAAAATTAACTATTTAATATAGGAGATGATCAACGTTATTACTGGGAAGTCAATTTCGTCTAGTCGATAAAACAAAGTTGTAGCGATCCAGTTGGGTAGGAAGCCTTCTAAATCACCTCAAAATGAGGGTGGAAGTTCATGTTTTAATGCAAACGGGTTATTTTGACTTAGTGAGTTTCGACACGACATTTCATTATTTTTTTTTGTGACGAGTTGAAATAAACATTTAACGGTATTAAAATCCTAATATTTTAAAATTATATTAAGTTGCAAAAGAGAATTAAAACACGAGAATTATGAGAGGCAAGGGAAGATGAACCATGCTTGGAGAATGAAGTCGGTCGAAACCGTGGGATTTGGTTCAACATCTCCCTTAAGCATTTTGTCGAACAGATCAAGAGCGTCCACAATTTTTACCATATCGCCTTTGCTCGAAATCCTTAAGCTTTCCCAACGAACCCATTTTGCATGTATCTTGCATACATTGCTGCCCACGAGACCAAATTTCTTTTAAAAAAAACTTCAACGCCTCCATCCAAAACCCCAAGAAGTAGATCTAAAACGTTTTCAGCATTTCCACAACAAGCAGGCTCTCATTTCTATCAGACATTTAGTTAAATAGTTCACATGCCTGGTGTTTGTGTCCACATTTCTCATATGCATCTGCCACCGCACCAACAGCTAAAACATATGGAAAAAAACACACTCCAAAATAGTTCAACGCTAAAACTAAATAAAAACGGATAATAATAATTATACAATGCCAATACCATCCCCTGCTAAGCTCAACCCATGGCGCCATGTGCTGCCCAAAAAAATAAAAATAGAATGGGCTTCTTCTTTTCTCCTAACATGGACATCTTTGGAAAAGGTTGGAGAAGTTTGGATTTACACCTAGCAGTGCATTGTTGCAAGATCCCAACGCATTTGCAAACTACAACATCTGACAACATTCCTCTGTCTTTTATGCTTTGATAGGTGTCCACACAGGTATGGGGGGTTCGATCTTGACACAAGTTGGGAGGATACTGGCGTAGGATG
Organism: Taxus wallichiana var. yunnanensis; assembly: GCA_018340775.1. Taxonomy (NCBI): domain Eukaryota; kingdom Viridiplantae; phylum Streptophyta; class Pinopsida; order Cupressales; family Taxaceae; genus Taxus; species Taxus wallichiana. Next base: position 342,217,213 of record CM031239.1, read on the forward strand.
GGAGGTTGGGAGGAGGCCATAATAACCCTCGCACTCCATGAGCATACATTTGGCACTGGTTTTGCTTTGCCGCCACCCCCCAAACTCACCCATTCCAAAAGTAAAAAGACAAAAACCCTAACTGCAATTTTTAGAGATTTTTCACCCTCCTCCATTTTTATTTTATTTTATTTTATATTAAATTATAAATGTATATTTTTATTGAATTAAGTGACATATAAACTTATGCTTTTCCCTACATTTGTTTATTGAGTCTATGACATGTATTTATTTATTTATTTATTTTTATTATGTTTTAAAACGCCCTCACACCTAAAAGGGATTCGAATAATCCTTTAGGATCTAAACGATAGGCCAAAACAAAATCACTTAATCGAGAGCTCAAGCATAAGAGCGATAAAGTAAAATAGCTTGTAGGAAATCAATAACAATATTGATGAAAGAAAATTGACACTAAAACAAATAATCGTCAATCGACAATTTACAATGTTATTTTTATCATTATATTTATGATTTTTACGACTTTTTTACGACATTTTGTTTTTGAGAAATAGAAGCGCGCGCCTTGTGCAAAGTGAAAGTTTTCAGCGCCTCCCATCTCGAGCAAAGATTGATGAACCTCCCCGAGGCAAGGTGTTGGTTATAAGACTACCGGTCACGTAGGATGGCGATTTCGTAAGTTTTGATGGAAAAATAAAAACCTCGACTATGGAAAACCTAGATTGAATTTTAATTAAAATCTAAGCTTTAAACCTTCAAAATGAAACTACCAAGAACTAGTAATTGATAAAATTTAATTGTTTAAGCTTATCAATCCTCTTATGGGCATCCAAATGTGTAAAATTTCATAGATTAAATGAAATGGGGTTTTTCCCCAATTGTTGAACTCAAAGAATGTTTACATTAAATAACAAAAACAAATCCATGGTGGGATCTCTACATTAAGCAAATGAAGAACCTTACAATAGTAAACCCTTGTCTAAACTAAACTATGAAGAGAAGAATGGAGGAATATTTCTCCATTACAACTTGAACCAAGGAAATTTCTCCATGGTTACACTTCTTGCTTTCATGGATTCTCCTCCTTTTCCTCCTTCTCCTCTTCCAAATCTACAAGACAAGAATGACCAAATAAGTTTGTTTTAGGGTAAATAGAAATAAAAAGAAACCCGTAAGGATATTTAGGCAACCCAAATCTAAGGGCTAGGAATATTCAATTTAATGGCCTGTTATCCAATTTTTCCCCTCGGCCAAAATTGGAAAAACAAGAACTTACACGTAACAAAAATGGAGGATTTGATTTAGTCATGGAGGCTTGAATATTGGAGTTGGCCGAATAAAGTTAAAATGGGCCGAGAAAAATTGTAGAAAATGAAGGGTTTCAAAACCTGAAACTCCAAATTTTAGACTTTTGGGTTTCGAGGTTTTGGAGTTCTCGGTGGCCAAAGTTGGAAAAACAACCCCAAAAGTCTGAAATTTCAAAGTCGAAAGTCAAAATTTTTGGACTTTTGGGTTTTGGGATTTCAGGAATCTTCGGCGAGAAAAATAGAAAAAGGAGCAACAAAGTTCGAAACCCAAAACTTGAAAGTCTGAAATTTTGGACTTTCGGGTTTCGTAGAGATCTCAGAAGTGAGTCGGGAAGGGTTTGATTTTAGAAGTTAACGCATGTTTGAGTTAATATGGTGACAATTTCAAACTTCAGATTTATAGGGTTTCATACTTTGAAGGTTTGGGGTTTCAAATTTTAGAATCTTTGGTGAAAAAATAGGAAAATCAACCAACAATGTATGCGAAACTCCAAAACTTGAAAGTTCAAAATTTTAGACTTTCAGACTTTGGACTTTCAGGATTTCAAGGTTTGGGGTTTCAGAAGTTTAGAACCCCAAAAAAAAAAATCACAATTCAAACTCCGAAACTCCAAAACCCGAAAGTCCAAAATTGTTCAGGATTTTAGACTTTGGAACTCTCAGTCTGCCATTTTTATAGAACGACACCTCGACCTTTAGATGGCCATAACGTTTGAATAGGAGCTCGTATTTTCACAAGAAATGAATTTTGGAAATCTCTCGGTGTACAGTACTCAATTGCTACTAAATTAGTCAAAATGAAGAAATACAGTCCACCATTTTTGAAGGTGTCAGGCTTCTCACCTACCACAATAATGAAGGTATGGGCTTCCTTTCTTGCCCAACAAGAAAGAGTACATGGAGGCATGAGTTTTTTCATGGAATACATCAATTTTGCAAGTGATTTTAATTCATTTTAGGGTGGTTGAAGCAAGGATTTGAATTCTTCTCTCCTTTCTTGCTTATTCTTCCTATATATTGTAAGGAGGGGCATTTTTCTAAAGGTTGGATAATTTTGCTTTGCACCCTCCCTTCTTCTCTGGTCTGTAAGTGGATTTTGGAGTTCAAACCTCCCATCTAAATTGTAAATGCAATCTTGCCTCTTGGCCATTGTAATGGACTGTATCAAATTCTCGGAGCAATAAAAATAAGTTTGTGGATGATTTCAACCCTCTCTTGTGTTCATTGCATTCTCCTGATCTCTCATTGTAATTTTGGTTAATTATGTGCAAGGTGGTTGCAGTACATGTTTTATGGTTTGTGTTTAATGTCAAAGTAGGTATTCAAAATTCCTTTGGTGCATCACCTCTATTAGAATAGGTTTAATTTCTTGCATCTTCTTAACCATGTCTCCTTGGCAAGTTAGAGTAGGTTTTAGGATAGATCCTCTACAATATGAATGTGTGCATATGAATAGAGGAATAGGAACCGACCTTCATTCGGAGAGATTTCCTAATTTCAAAGTCCCACACTTTCAAAAAAGCTCCATGTTATGCAATCACCCTGATAGTTTCAACCAATCGAGTTGCAGACATTCAAGGGTGTTGTGATTACGCATCGGCATGGGTCAAATTAAACGTACCTCACTTAAGTGGAAGGTATTTTTAGGAATGAAATTTAATTAAAAATTGCATGGGTAATGGGGTGAATGGGGCCACTTAGTGGCTAGACAAATAATTAAACTTGTGTTAAAAAATAAAGTAATCTTGGTGCATGATAATTAATTAAACTTATGGAACTTGGTAGCTGAATTATTTTAAATCTGAAACTATGTTTTAAGAAGTAAATTCATAATATTTAATTATTAATTTAATTCCAACTTCCACAAGCTTGTGTAGAAAGACTTTAACCAAGAAATTTATTAATTATGGATAATGTCTAACCTTATAAAACCTCTTTTAAAAAAATTACCATAATTTTTATTATTAAATTATTAGTTTCTATTTTGATTTGAGAGTAATTTTTTTGTGGGTAATACAACCCTTTTGACCTTGTGATTTGAAGTTGGATTGTAATTAATTTACTTCTTTGTGTAGTCAACCCATTACTCTAAATTCTAATTTTGGAGGCTTGTGGGAAAAGCTAAGCTTGTCCCACACCTCTTAAAGTCACCCACCAACTATACCTATGAGGTGGGGGGTTGATTTTAGGCCTCATTATGTGTTTTGGGGGAGAAAAGAGGAAATTAATTGCACTCTCTTACATCTTCTTTTATTATTGTCCTTTGGAGTATGGGGGTAGTGTTTGTGTGTGGAAGAAGCTTGTCATATCCTCAACCACCAATTTATTGCCTTGAGTTTTATGTTTGACTTGGGTGATTTGGAGTTGAGGAGAAATGATGTGCCATCCTACATGGAGCCACATCACCCTCCTCTTCTCTCTTTTTATATATATACATGTTTGTTGGATGTGTTGGGGATTAATCATTAATTTTTGCACTCTTGTTCTTTTTGGAAATTATGTGGTTTTATTCTTGGATCTGTTGATGCATAATCACATCACCCCTTAATTTTTACAACTTAATAGATTAAAAGCATCGGTGTGATTACACAACATGGAGTTTCTCCCAAAGTGTGGTACTTTACAATCGGGAACGCTCTCCAAATGAAGGTCAGTTCCTATTCCTCTATTCTTATGCACACATCCACATTTTAGAGGATCTACTCTAAAACCTACTCTAATTTTCCAAGGAGACATGGTTAAGAAGATTACAAGAAATTAAACCTAAACTAATAGAGGTGATGCACCAAAGGAATGATGAGCACCTGATTTTCATGGAGATGGAAACCAAAACCAAATTAAGGAGAATGAAAAGACACCACTGATTAATCCACTGATGAGAATCCACTAACCATTAAACACAAATCATTAAACTTGTAATACAACCACCATGCACAGATAACCAAGATTGCAATGAGAGATCAGGGGAATGCAATGAACACAAGAGAGGGTTGAAATCATCCATAGACTTATATTATTGCTCCACATATTTTATATAGTACATTACAATGGCCAAGAGGTAAAAAAATTGCATTACATCTTGAATGGGAGGTTTGAACTCCACAAATTCACTTACAAACAAGAGAAGAAGGGAGGGTGTAAATCAAAATTATCCAACATTAGAACAATTCCCCTCCTTACAATATATATGAAGAATGAGAGAAAGGAGAGAGAGGAATAAACTTGAAATATTTCCCCAACCACCCTAGAATGCATTAAAATATCCAAGAACAATGATGGGAGCCACTACAAAATCCATACCCCATGTAATTTTCCTTTTTGGGAAAGAAAGGAAGCCCATATCTCATCATTTGGGTAGGTGATAAATTTGAAACACACTCTAAAATGGTGGACTGTATTTCTTCATTTGTGTAATGGACGCTAAGATCTTTCAAAAAGTCCTTTCTTGTGCAAATATGAGCTCCCAGTAAAACGTTATGGCCATCGAAGATTGGTGTACCATACTATAATAATGGCGAGTGGTTTTCCTTCTCCTTTCAGTAGAAATTTCCTGCAACCTTTGAAATCCAAAAATTCAGAACTACCGACCTCTTGACTTTGGAGGTTGAGTTACTGTTCATCTACTAATTTGGCTCGAGAGCTCGAAATCCTAAAAGTCTCAAGTTTGAAAATCAAACTTGAGTTTTGAAACTTTACACTTTTCGGACCTTTGGCTACTTCAATCCCCAAAACAAACCTTTAAAAGTATGAAATGCCTCTGCATTGACCACGAACCCATGTTTGACCCCAAAATTCTGAACCCTTTCAAACTTTAACATTTCAGGATTTCGGGCAATTTTCTTGTTTTTTATTTGCTTCACCGGCAAAACTCCAAAATCTAAAAGCTCAGAAGTCTAAAAAATTCAAACTTCTGAGTTTCCATTTTTTCTTAGCTTGATTTTGGGCTCGGGTTATATGTTCAATGAGTCCACAAAGTGGCTTGGATTCCATAACTCGTGTGATCCCGATATGCAGACTTATCCGATGAGCCATTCTTCCATTTCTTGCCTCCCACATCATTTTCTATCTGAGCTCGCTCTGCTCACCACGCATTTAGATTGGTAAAGTTCCTTTCTATGCTAACCGAGTTGATCCTTCATTATGTTTGCAAACTAGTGTTCTACACCCCTTTGATGCCAATCTTCCATGAGGACCCTATTAGGCAATTTCGCCAATGGGACAAAAATTGTCAATAGGAGACTTTGGATATTTCTAATGGGGATACTTGATTGGTTTGGGAAGAGTAAAATCTTGTTGAAGATTTTGGAAGCTCAATAAGGCAAGGTAGGCCTTTCCTTGTTCTTCATTTACTTGTTTGTGTGTGTTTGCAAAGAAAATGTTTGTATGTATGTATTTGGTGTGCTTGTAGTTGGTATGGCATGGCTTTAGGATGTATGGGAGATATAAAATGGAAGCATTATGGGAGGGTAAAGGAATATTTTATGCATTATGGAGGGATTTTCACCCATGGGAGAGAAAAGTGATAAAAAAAATTATTTATTTTTGGTATTTTGCATGGGAGGGAAAAGGGGATTTGTTGAGAAGTTGATTGTGTATTTCGAGGCTTATTGGGTGAAACCCCTATCTCACTAGGGAGATAAAAGGATGTGTTTTCCATTGTTCTATTCTCCCTTGGATTTGGTATAAGCCTATGTGATGTGATTCATGTCTTGTGTTGTTGCATTTTGGTGTTGTATGTATTGTTTGTATTGTTTGGCTTGTGAGTAATGTGGAAGAAATTGTTAAGTTGTCATTGGTTGCAAACATGGGTTATTTCACTACAGTTGGGGCTTGGGGGCCAATGAGGGAAATGGCTTCCTTACCTCATTGGATTCAAGGTTGGGAGGTGAGTGTTTCCCACACCCCCTCCCTTATTTGTGATTTGAAGAACTTAAATTATTTGAAGTTGAAGGAGTGCTCTTGGAGTGAAGAATCGTGTTGTTGAGCCATGGAATAATTCCTACCTAGTAACATTTTTCCATTGTCTCCACTTATGTGGAGGGCTCGTAACTTGCATTTTAAATATTTCCACTTTTTGTATATGTATTGTGAAAGGTTGATTTGTATTAATCTTTCAAAATGTATGTATATTGGAAAGGAGACATGTAAAGTTGGATCTTGTTGCTTTATTATATCTTCTCCAACTTGAAATTTTTACAAAAATGCATTGGATGTAATCTTTCTTTATAATGAGTTAGTCTTAGAAAATGAATTTATTAAGATTTGCATTATTTTAGTTAAAGTAAGAACCTTGAGATGGTTTTGTAATGGAAATAAAAATTCTTTTAAATCTGGATATTGTTAAAAATTGTATTGTAAATCTATGTTGAAAAGGGTAGTGTTCTTAAATATGATGAGTGTATGTTGATCCCCTTTATAGTGTTATCGAAAAAAAGAGAGATTTATTTCAAATATGTTATTATGCTTACATTTCCTTCATTATTGTAAACTAGACATTTCTATGATCCCTACCAAACTAAGAAATATGTTTATTTCCTTTACTTGCAACTAGCTGGTTTAAAAGGAATATTAATCCAACTACCTCACATATAGATGTATATACAAATTTAACAAATTACATATACCCTTCTAGTTGTTATATAAATGAATTTGAAAGTGATAATTTGTTTAAAATTGATCAAGGCACAAATTTTACACTACTATAACTACCTAAGCGTATATAAATTTATAATTATAAAATTTATTCTTTTTGACACCAATTTGCAATCTCCTACATGAAATGGAAATTTTAATTTAATATACATATAAATATCCTATTAATATATATTAATAATAGATATTATTATCCTCAAATTTTTATAATATTAAAATGAAAATATTATTATTAAATATATAAATATATATATACATATAAATAATAAAATTAATATTAAAATCAAAGACCATATGAATCGCCCAATTTAGGATGAAACAAAATATTTTAATCTACAAAAAGCTAAAGTTTTGGTGGTCGTGCGTGCCGTGGCCACCATGTTTCTATTAATGTAAGGGGAAGGGGGTGGGTACATCGACAAAGAAAATCTATTTTTCCACTATGCTTCGATGGATGCCCCTGCCCTTCCCTTCCGTCCCATTTTAGACGTAGGTTGTGAGGATGTTTCATTGATGATAATTAACTAGAACAAAATATGCAGAGAATAGAAAACACAGGAGACAAAAACATATATGAAAATAACTTGGGACATCTTTATTCAATATTTGTAAGCCTTTATACAAGTAGTTATTAATAATAGATATTATTATCCTCAAATTTTTATAATATTAAAATGAAAATATTATTATTAAATATATAAATATATAAATAAATATATGTCTGTGTGTGTGTGTGTGTGTATAATAAAATTAATATTAAAATGAAAGACCATATGAATCGCCCAATTTAGGATGAAACAAAATATTTTAATATAAAAAAGCTAAAGTTTTGGTGGTCGTGTGCAGTGTGGCCATCATGTTTCTATTAATGTAAGGGGAAAGGGGTGGGTACATTTAACAAAGAAAATCTATTTTTCCACTATGCTTCGATGGATGCCCCTGTCCTTCCCTTCCGTCCCATTTGGATGTAGGTTGTGAGGATGTTTGCTGATGATAATTAACTAGAACAAAATATGCAGAGAATAGAAAACACAGGAGACAAAAACATATATGAAAATAACTTGGGACATCTTTATTCAATATTTGATAAGCCTTTATACAAGTAGCTTGATCCTATTGATTAGGAGTCAAAGCTTATCATGTACAACTCACACACAATCCCACTTATCTCTCTAAGAGACTTATTCTCACTTCTAGATCTCTGAGTTGTTACTAACAACTCATTTACACACATAATTAAATATTGTTCACACTAATAATATATTTTTCCTAACAATCACCCCCTTAGTGTGAACATGGGGAAAACCTAGATCCTGTACTTGCATCTACTTTCATGATACTGGTGATTTTCAAAGGATAATCACAAACCTAGAATGATGGTTTTACATATGGCTAACCAACAACCGAGAATGGTGGTTTTTACATATGGTTTACCACAAACCATGTATGAAGGTTTTACAGATGGTTTACCTACAACCACATCATGATATGCAATACTATCATTGGCCCTCATCATTTTTCACATAGAAGGAGATTATTACAAATATGAACAGGAATATCACTTCTGTTCTTATTATAGCAGAAAACAAACACACAACTGAAATAAAGGAGGTCACCAATACATTTGAAGTAGTCTCTTTGTTGGTGACTAACAAGAGATGCTGATTAGCCTCCTCCTCCTTGCCTCTTGCCTCCATTTCCTTTATTTAGAACAAGAAGTCATCAGAATTGTAGTCAGGTTCTTTTTCTCTGGTTCTTCTTCTTCATATTCTGATTCTTCTTCCACAACAACATTTTCTTCATTTGGTTTAAGATTTCCATTGAGTAGATCTTTAGCTCAAATTCTGCAATATGTATATGTGTGTCCTTTTTTCTTGCAATAGAAGCATTCAGGGTCTTCTTTGTTTTTAGGAAAATTCTTGTATCTCTTTTTAACAAACAAAGTAGTTTCTTCTTTTACATCTTCTTTTGTTCTTTTCTCTTCACTTAGAAGTGCAGATATCATGTCTTCAAGTGATTGTGTGGGCATCTCTGTCTCGAGAGTGAACACAACATTACTGTACTTAGGTGGAAGATTGTTTAGAAGTATGGCTTTAGCATCTTCATCTTCTATTACAACTTTTACTTCTGCAAGTTACCTTATGAGTGATCTTAGTTCATTAATGTGGCTTGACATTGTCACATTTTCATTCATCTTGAGTTTGAATAGTTGTAGTTTTAGTGAAAATTTGGCATTGACTACGTTTGAGCCAAATATTTTTCCAAGTAGTTCCCAAATTGTTTTTGAGGATTTTTCCAGATCCACATAGTGTAGCTCAGTGTCAGATAGGGAAATTCCTATTATTCTTTTTCCTTATCATCCCTTATTTCCCACTCTATTATTTTTGCAGCGTCTGTGGGTTTTGATTCATCTCCTGATACAATCCTCCATAGATTCTTATGCATTAATTGCATTTGGATTTTGAATTTCTAGGTGTGAAAGTTCAATCCATTAAATTTGTCTAGAGGAATGTCCATTACACTTTAGAGCATCGGTTTCTACCGAAAATGCGCTCTTATAACAAGGGTTTTCAGGGTGTCGGATTCGACTGATTATGCACCCTTTTTACAATATGTTTTGTTGGTATTCTATTCTAATTTCTAATATAGCCAAAGGTTATTCAGTACAAATTATATCATTTTGTAAATACTTTGATTTTAGATCAAACTACACCCCTAAATTCTAAGGTGTATAAATGCAATAGGTTTAATATTAATACAATTTTCATTATACTATATTAAACCTCTATAAGATTCAATTATGCTATAATTAATTTGTATATCATATAGTTTAAAAACTAGATGTATACCATGATATAATCAAATTGATTATAGCTATGTGGGGAGACTTCAATATTCACGAACCTATCAGAGTTATCAGCCACGTGAAGTCTTTAAAGGAATCTGCAAGACTACAACTGATCCCGATTTGCCATGTAGAAGTCATGCCTCATGCAGACGTCTGGAGGACGTGCTAACCGTTTGAGGGTGCACGTAAGTCAAGGAAATTTAATTGATGTGCACGAGATTCAAATTTAACATTGCAGGTACCGGCCTTTATTCCAATGTGCAAGTACATTTGTTTGATTATGCCTCTGTATGAGCTGTGTCGCAGTTTGTGGAGTCAAAGCACAAATTACCAATGCCGCATTGTTGAGCTCACTTCTCCATGCACATGGTCAGTTCTTCCACACTTTAGTACATGGGAAATCAAATCTGTCAGGCTGTATGCATGGGCTCCATACTGCGTGGGTCACATTACCTTAACAAATGCTAATGGACCTAGGACTAAACATGCTCTGATACCAGATGATGATAATTAACCAGAACAAAATATGTAGAGAATAGAAAACACAAGAGACAAAAACATGTATGAAAATAACTCAAGACATCTTTATTCAATATTTGAGAAGCCTTTATACAAGTAGCTTGATCCTATTGATTAGGAGTCAAAGCTTATCATGTATAACTCACACACAATCCCACTTTTCTCTCTAACAGACTTATTCTCACTTCTAGATCTTTATGAGTTGTTACTAACAACTCATTTACACACATAATTAAATATTGTTCACACTAATAATATATTTTTCACAGTATACCCTATAATGATGAGAGGCGAGAAAAGACAAAAAATAAGCAACAGATGGAAAAATGCATCACGAAATATATACTATTGCTCCAAAAGTCACACAATACATCATCAATGGGAAAGGGGCAAGAAAATTCCATTACAGAGCCAAGAGAGGAGGCTTAGACTCCACATTCTACCCTAAGGAAGAAAGAGAGAGGGGGGCAGGAGAGAAAAGATGAACAACCTTTTAGAAAATGCCCCTAATTTACAATATAAATAATGAGAGAGAAAGAGAGGGAAAATCAAACTCTATTCCAACCACCCCGCAATACATTGAATTCCTCCTACTCCAACCACTTCGAAAGCATTGAAATCCACCTGTAACAGTCATGAGCTTTACTGCAAGACCCATGCCTCCATCATTGTCTCTTACCGGGCAAGAAAGAGGCCCATTCTTCATCATGGTGGCAGGTGGGAGACTTGACACCCCCTCGAAAATAGTGGGTCGAAAACATTAATGGAGGCGGTGAGAAGCCGACACCTAGAGATTTCTAAAAGTCCTCTCCACCCACCCAAATCGAGTTTCTAGTTGAAAGATATGGTCTGTCTAAAGATCATGGTCGTGGGTGTGCAATATTTTAAAAGAGTATGTCCATATAGGGTCCATTTGGTAGCCTCGCGCGAGAAGATTTAGCCCTTTCCTTTTCTCTTGAAATTACACCAAACCGACACGTGGCGGCTTTCGCGATCTCCTCGGTTTTCTCTCGTATTCGCCTAAGTCCTTCCCATTGGTGGAGACACTGTGCTTGACCCAAGAGACATGGAGGCTTTGTACTTGTTTGGAAACTGCCCCAAGATTTTCTTTTGAAGTTGCGTGGATAAGACACGTGGAGGCCTCTGTAGGCTCTCAGACTTTTCAATGGATGACTTTACCTCTTTGGACTCTAGGACGCATGGCTGGTTGGCACTTGTTTGGGAACTGTCATTTGGGCCGCACCTTTGAAATTGCGCCAAAGAGAGACATGGCTCTTTCCGTGGCTTTGCCCTATTTCTTTGTGTTTCAGCTAAGTCCCTTTTTCTTGGTGGGGCCATACGTCTATCCTTGGACTTGTGGAGGCTCAACTCACATTTGGGAACTAGCTCTAAATTTTAATTTTGATGTTGCGTCATCCTAACATGTGGCTCCTTCCATTGGCCTACCTCTGTTTCTTCTTTTCAATGACCGTTTCTACCTTTTCGAGCTCTGGACACATGGAGGGCCAATGCTTGTTTGAGTCTTCACTTTGGGTCGTGCCTTTGAATTTTTGCTAATGCGACACATGGTGTCATCTCGCTAGCTCTCTATACTTGGTTGATTCGGGCCTCGATCCATTCTATACATTAGACCAAAGACATGTGGAGAGTCCTGTACATGTTTGGGAACTTGCTCTTTGGACCCAGCCTTAGTGTTACACCAATGAGACACGTAGAGGCTTCCACCGACACTCTTACACTTATTCGTTTTAAATGGTCGATCTGTCCCCTTTTTTAGACTTGGGACACATGGAGGCTTGGCACTTGTTTGAGTCTTTGGCTTTGGCTTTAACTCTTGAAGGTGTGTCATTTGGACATGTGGAGGTTTCCGCCGACCCTCTTATACTTAGTTGATTTGGGCCCACTTTGTCCCTTTTTTGGACCTAGAACACGTGGAGGCACGACGCTTGTTTTGGGTCTCCATTTTGGATTCTATCCTTGGAGTTACACCAATGAGGCATGTGGCACCCTCTCGTGGGTCGTGAATTTTCAACAACTAATGAGACTCTACGGGCTCGATGGCCCGCACTTGAAAACTGTGCCATTTTGTGAAAAGTGTAAAAGTTCCAAAGCCCCATGAGACTTGCCTGCCATTAAATTTACATTTGGGAAAAAATTTCCCTGGGCCCCGCAGACCTAATTTTGGCAAAAGAAAACATCCTTGGGCCTGTCAGCTCACATTTTCCATGTTTGGTGAAAAGACATCTCCAGGCCCTTTGGCCTCGCTTTTTCCACTTTTCATAATAAATCCTTCTCAGGCCTGTGGACCTGCAATTATACTTGTGCATTTTGCAAAAAGTGTTAAAAATACAAAATTTCTCCACGCCTCGATGTTCCAATTTCCATTAGCAAAAATTCTTCCATAGGCCCGCCAGCCCACTTTTGGAAAAAAATCCTTCTAAGGCCCGTTGGCCCGTAACTTGTGAAATATGAGGAGTTAGAAGGACTTATTTATATCTTTGGAAAGGGGAAGAAATTTCCTATCTGATGGAAATGCTTTCAGGGGGCCTTATGTGCTTAAAATATGTACAAAATTATATTGAAGCATAAAAGAGGGAAAAATTGTGTTAGTTGACCTAAAAATAAGTGTTATCTTATTTGGTCAATAAGAACATCTTTGTAATATGGGTGCATATGAAGTAATTTACAAAACGATACTTGAGAAACCTTAGGATCCATGAAAGAAGAAAAAATAAGGAACTAAGAGTTTTCGAATGAGACATGTTCACAAAATTATTTTAAAAATGGAATTTGTACAACCATAATTGGAGAGTCACATGTGATAAATAAACATTAAATTAAAGATCTAACACAAGTAATAAGCTAAAGAAATATGAAACCCTAGGTGCAAGAGTGAGGGTAGAAGAATTAGTTGATTTCACAATTGATCCCAAAGTATGTTGGACTAGAAGATAATTGAACAGAGGAGGAAAAAGTCACAACCACAAATAAAAATTCTAGAGTTGTCGGAACAAGTTATACTAGGGTGCCAGGCTGGAGTCAGGGGCACCTAGGAATTGAAGACATTTGGGCTCTTGATTTGTAAAAATGGTAAAAATTTGATTCTTCTTGTGTCGCACCAATGTCTCTAATCTTTTCTTCTTGTCACATGTATATCGTTATATGATTGCAGAGTTCGCATGTAACCCGCAAAATAAATGATCTCCTATAAAACAAAAAAACACATCAAATATTAAAAAGAAAAAGATGTAAATGGGGAGGAGGACTGACCCTATAAGTCACATGACAAAGTGAACTTATAACTGAGAGTTGCACTACATCTCAAACTCCATGTAGTTTAATGTGCGTTTGTGTAGAAGCATTCCCTAGGAAGCTCTTGTGCAAGATGCACTTGATAGTGAGAAATAGATAGATGTAGCAATGTAAGTAGATGTGTGGATGTCAAAATGAACTTCCCCTCCTATGCGTGTATGTAAACAATGAAATTCATTTTCCCTTGAATGAATGCTAGATGGATTCTCTAATACTCTTGGAATTCCTTTCAATGTAAGCTTAGGTGGTGATAATAGATACTTAGAGCTTGGTCCATTATTATGGTCACACGGCTTTATATTTATATGATTCCCTTGTTTGAAATTTGTAATTTACAACTAAAAGGTTTCCCATAGGAAAACAAGATGCAAACAAGATAAAAGAGGCCTAAAAGGGGCGAATAAGATACAAAGAGGTAGGGAGTACCTAGAGGGGATGAGGGCACTTGGGTGTTGGCATCTTTGCTAGGTGTTGGTGTCGAGTCATTAAATATAAATAAAGGAAGATCATACTAGGTAGTGGGGTGTGCACGACCAAAGAAGAAACCAAAAAGATAGAAAAAGGCCAAAGATATATAGTTACTAGTTTTTCGCTTAGGAATAATATGAATAATAGTATGTGATTATGACCTAGAAATGTTCCAAAGTGTGTGATTTAGTGTCTACAGAGGATGATGAAGAAGATGCCAAGGATGAAAATGTACAAAATGATTCAGAGGTGCATGAAGTACATAAAGAATGATCCGAGGAAGATGAAGATGACGAGGGATATGAAGAACCACAGTGTATGAGCTTTAGGAAGATACGGAAGTGGTGCAAGAACAAGTACATAAAATCAAGTCCCAACAAGCAGGCAAACTAGCTAAAGATGGAATAAGGAAGCGATCCTGCACACACCATAGGTAAACTATATTGATGAGCAATCCAAGGTGTTGAACGCAATATTTCAAAGCACAAGTGCCAACTAAGAAACTCTATGGTTGGGAGATGATCAACCCCAAAGGTGCGACCATGCACACAAGGAATATGCTCTCCTAGAGTATGAAAACTCACATGGAGGAGCCCAATTTTTATGTTAGCACTGACACATGTGTAAGGCACATAATTAAGAAAGCACCAAGTACAACCCATGTAACTATCAATCCAACAAAGTTAACAAATGAGTAGGATAGTAATACATTGAAAAAATGGCCACGAAGTGGCTCAAAGGAATTTAGATAAAGGGGTCACTATCAAGGTTTTCATTGAGGATAAAAAGAATAAAGAAAAATAAGTACAACAACTTATAGAGGCATGAGACAAATCATAAAAACATGTGAAGTATGCATTCATTAAGGTTAAACATATTGCAAATTCAATTACTGTAGTGTGCCCATACTTGGAAGAAAGGGCTAAAGAAGTATATCCAATGGAACTACACTACTTGGAGGATCTGGTAGGAATGTTACTTCAGCAACAAAAGTTTGTGCAGAGGCCATATGAAGAAGAATTAGCTACAATACAATTTAAAGAAGAGAAAGACCACTATAGCACATAAAATATTAGAGTATGAGGCATTGGAAACCACATTGAAGGATGAGTTGAAGAAGGAAGGATGTGCATTTGATAATTTCCAAGACCATGAACCAATACTCAAATCATAGGCGATCAAGGAGGAGAAAAAAGTTAAATAGGCACAATAAGCTAAGAAGGATGAAAACATTGGGCAAGAAGAGATAATGGCAGAGATTGCGAAGAATTGGTAGGTGCTTAAAAGCTGTTAGAGAATCCTTTTACACAAGGCTTAAGGAAGTTGGATCATTGGTTGTGTGGAAAATGGATTCCTTCAAAGGAGTGATCTCATGCCTTGTTATGATTATAAGAGAGCTAAAGGAGTAGGGTTATAATAAGGACCCCGCTTGGGTGCCAGAGATTGTTAGGGCATTGCTAGATGCAATTGTTAGAGAAAAATAGAGTGGCATAAGCTCAAAACAATCCTCAATGTAGAATATCTCAAATCAATCCAACCAACCTATAAATAAAATCAAGTGCGCAAGTAGAAATTATTTAATTCATTGAGTATATGTCTCTTATTCTTTCATTTACACATTCTTTATTCTATTATTGAGGAATATTCTTTAATGTAATATTGTTGAGGATGAACAATATCCCTAGTGTGGGGTAATGTTGGTCGAATAAATTGACTAAGAATCCATGAAACATAGAGGCTTACACATAAGAACATACAAAATATCAGGGTAGTGCACAAGGGGAGTACGTGGAGGTAGAATAGGCCAGCACGTAGCTGCACACATAAAGACATGGAGTTAAGGGCTTAGCTAATTTTGTAAAAAGACTAAAAATATAAAAGTGGAGTTGGAGCTCCCCCTAAGTAAATATATGGAAATAAAGAAAATCTGAATAATTCACAGCCAAGCAATGATAAAGAAAAACATGTAGACAAGGATAAAGCACATGCATGGGACAAGCTAAACATAAGAAATAAAACTTTTTATATTTAGGACGATCTATTAACATAAAAAAACAGTAAGCTATTTTTTTATGCACACCTATTATTAGGAAAGTGCATGGGCGGTGAAGGTAAAGTCCCCACCCTATAAATATTGATGATGTGCTACTATTTTAGAAATCTAGGCGAGTCGAGAGTCTAAGGTTGTAGTGAGTGTAAATATACTATTTTGGGTATGGTATGAGTCCTGTGTGAGTGTGCGCATGGTCCAAAACATGGATATATTAAGCTAGATTGTATTCAAGTAATTTTCTATGTTTTGACTATGGTATTTTGTAATGGATAATGATGGTAATTCACATATATGTATTTAAACCTCTTGATTATGTAATGTTGTTCTAATGATACTAAAGTCCTAGTGTTATTGTTTTTGATAGCTTGTTTAATTATTATATGTGTTTCCAATTTTCATGTTTATGTTGGTTATTATGCATGAATGGATGTCTTGGTTATGAACATGATGAACATGCATGCTAACATTCTGGTACTTACGGTAAGAAAAGTAAAGGAGGGACCTAGTGCCTTCGCACGCTTGATTAGCATTCAAATTTGTTTGGATGAAGTGTCAGTGTGCATAGATTTAAAGTGGTAAAAAGACTACAAAATAGTTTTAAATTCATTCACATGGTTCATTTTAAGACCCACCTTAAAAAAATGTTATAGAATGGGCGAAAATTTTCTGAAAAAGCAATTACCATTGTTGGCAACTGTAGGAAAGGAGGGTTCTGTGATGGTGGTGAATGGAGGTTTTTTCAAGCCACCGAGCATTGATGTATACTTTGTTTGAGTTGTTATCTAGAAAGTATGAAATGTTACCACATGGTAACAAAAACATGTTGACGTATGTCAAGTTGCGACATTATAAGACATCAAGTGAAGTGTTGTTGCCATCTAGTAACACATTTTACTTGTCGTCGACACTTCTAGTGCATTCTTGGACATCGACTAGATGCACATTAACAATTATGTAGAAAAACCTTGACATACTAAGAGTTACAACATTTCACTTACCTCTTTTTCTTATTCCTTTGGATTTTGGATTATACTTTTAGATTTTCACAAAATTATTCTCTTTTACCTTTGGCTTCAACTGCATATATAAAAATTAATGAATTTTGAAATTATATTGTATTACTATATTATGGTGAATTAATCCTATATATAATGGTATATTATAACATGAAGGAAAATATACTAATATTGGTCGGCCCTTAACACGAAAACACCGAGGTAAAATTATGGTCAAATTTATTTAGGACCCATAGAATTTTAGTGAACGTGCTACCGTATGGTAGGAAAATATCTACAAATTTCAAAATTCAAAATATTAATATTTCCATATTCACGAATATTCTCCCTATAATGAACCATGTTTAAATGGAAATATAAGTAAATTTATTGAAAATGTAAGACATTGAATCCAACGTCAAGAGGTATAAATAAAAGAGGTATTAAACATGTAACAAGGAAAATGTGTTGTTTTGGCATATGGCGAAATAAGGGGTACTATTATTGAGAGGTTATATTAGGAGGTGGTATTAATAATAGAATGTTGATAAATATATTTAGAAATATGGTTATTATTTAGTATCCTAATGTAGACACAAAATCACACACTTACTACTATTTACTATCTTTGCAAAGTATGTTGTTGTATATATGGATCTTGCATAACGAAAGTATTAACTTGTTACCCATCCCATAGTCCATCCACTTGTCATTTTAATTTCTATTATTTTTATCTTTCACACTTGTCACTCATACACTCGAGTTCTTGTTAGGTCACAAGGATCCATATCTATCAACCTCCACTCATTCGTCATCACTTGTCTTTGGACACTAGCACCCAAGATTGTACACTAACGCACGACGCTCTTACGCATCCCGGGAGCCCATGTATTCTTTGTGTTTTATCTTATTCTAGACATTTGAGGTCGATATTTTTAATTTTCCCTCTCATATCATGAGGTACTAGTTGGCATGTTCGGTCATTAGTGTCAAAATTCAAACAAGAGATTCCTATATAAACACAACATACATACAATTATAAGGGTGGGAAATTACTATTAAGGGATAGCTATCTATATACATCAAGGGAATACTATTTATTTCACTATATCTAGACATATTCCAGTGAATCTGAACTCTAGTATTACAAGTTTTGGAAGAAATATATCACTTTTATTGCCTATATTGGATTCAAATTTTATCTATAATGGATTCTATTATTACTATTATTAGATTCCATTAGTAACAATATTGGATTCCAATATTGTCATTATTGGATTTATTGAAGTTCCAATTTCAGTATTATTGGATTCCAATTTTGCTATTATTGGATTCCAATATTGCTATTATTGGATCCCAATTTCGCTATTATTGGATTTCAATTTCACTATTATTGGATTCCAATTTCATTTTTTTAGATTTTCATGTTGGGAGTATGTAAGGTTAGTGGTCGCTAACTATTATAAGGCATGATCCCATTGGATTAATAAAAATAAAAAACTAACAATAACTTCCTGCAAAAGCAAGTTTAAAGTGCAATCCTCGTAATTTGAAAAGGTGATGCTAGCACTTTCCTTACACTTTGAAAGTTCAAAAGACTTGATGTAATGTTAGTGGATGATAAATATTATAAGTCATGAGCTGGTTGTATTAAATTAAAATAAAATCTAACAATAAATCCCTGAAATATCAAGTTAAAAGTGTGAACCTTGAACTTTCAAACTATGAGATTTGTATCATTGTCAAAGTTGTGAGACTCGTACTTTCCAAAATGTGAAAAGTATGAGGCTTGCACTTTCAAATTCCAAACATCACAAATTTTAAATTGTGAACATCATAACTTCGAAAGTGTGAACCTCGCAACTTTGAATGTGTGAGCCTCACACTTCTAGAGTTACAAGGCTCACACTTTCAATGTTTATTATCTGCATCCTTAATATTGGCATTGGCCTCAAATGTTAATGATGTTATTTTGATTTCTAGTTGAAGTTACAATGAAATTACATGCTCACCCTAAGATATACCTTTTAATGATTCTCCTAAAATTTGACCTTTGTTATTTGATATTATAATAGTGAAATTATTACACCAAAATAAGGAACCGTGCCGCTTGGTCTTTCTTTTTGGGGGTAATTTTATTTTGGTAGAAATTGTAGTGCTCGCTTCCCTTTGACACCTTGTGATATTGATCATGATACTGCTGACTATATTATGGACATTGTTATAGTTTGATTTAGTATGATGTTGGATGTCGATCATAGTTTATTGTGGACTTTGATTCATATGTGGTGCATGATGATTATTGGAAACTTTTTATATATTGATGTTGATATACTGTTTGACATGGTTATATTATAGATGTGGTTTGGATATGTGATAATTGGATATTTTGAGTAGACCTAGAAAGTGGAATTAATTTGATGATCATATAGTTGTTGATAAAACGCAAATGATATTGTTGTTTTCCTTGATGATGTTGTGATTCATATGTATATATGGTTTTGGAATTATATTTATATTCATTTTGGATGTTCTGATGCGGCCACGAGGCTGAAGGAGGTATTTTTATTTTGCAGGTTAAAAATATCACAACAAACATCGGGGATTAGAGACCAACCACATTGGAATTCTAGATGAATTCAACAAGGTCACCATGGAAACTTGTATTTGTTTGTGTGTGTTGGATTTTTTCTTAGGGATTCCCATGGGGGAATCACCTTCAAATGTGACCAAGGGAATTTATGCTTTTCTTTTATTTGGTCTTTTGTTAATGTTGTATGTGTTTTATAAGTAATGTGTTTTCCCTTTTCATTATTTAATTAAATTGTGATTTGAGAAGGTAATTAATAGAGTTTTTGGTCTTGGTTTAAGTGTTGTAAGAGATGTGTAAGTGATGTGTAAGTTGATGTTAGATTATGAGACACTCCACCTTCTTGGAAATTCAAATTTGTCCTTGAAGGCTGATTTTGGAGGCTTGTGGGACAAGTTAAACTTGTCTCATACCTCTTAAATTTAGTTACCAACCATACCCATGGTTAGAGAGTTGAATTTAAACTTTCATTATGCATTTTTGTAAGTCAAGTTGTAAGTTTTAATTTCACTTTTCTTACATGGTTTAATTTCAATCCTTTTGGAGTGCAGGTTGGATTTGAGTATGTAAGTAAAAACCGTCATATTATTCACCCACCTATTTATTGTGCCTTTAAGATCGAAGTTGACTTATGAGTTGGAGTGGAGGAAGTGTGATGTGGCATTCCACTTGGATCCGCCTCACACTCTTCTCTTCCCTCTCTATATATTTGAATTCCTTAGCTTGTTTTGGGGGTTGCTTCATTCTTGTATACTTCAGTTGGGGGCAAATGTTTTTCTGTTCGAAGATCTTACTTTTGGAGAAATTTGCAAACTTTTACACGCCTTTGTTTCATTGATTTTGGGCTATTTTGCATCAAAAGCTTGCGGTTTGGAACTTGGAACAAACTTCATTATGGAGAGGTAAGAGATTGGCTCTTGAAATTCTCTTATTTTATTGTGTAAATGTTATTGTTGTGAATTTTGGGCACGTGTGTGGGTTGTTTGGATAGATGGCCTAGGGATGGTGTAGGAGAAGACTATGGGGTATTTCGTGGGAGGTATAAGAGTTTTTGGGAGGTATAAGTGTGGAGGGAGTTGGGATTTGGGTTCCGTTTACAAAGAAATATATATTTGGTAGTTTTCTTAGGTGGTGATACCCATTTCCCTTGGGATGCATAAGCGGCATCCCCATAGTTTCTTGCTCCTTTGGCCTGCATGAGGAATTCGAGTGTTGTTTGTTGTTTTTTATCTATGGTCAGTAAGCTACGGTTTTGTTTTGGACTGTGTTTTAAATGTGAAAATGTTGCTTGTGTGTTGTGGAAGCCTTTGTTACCATAAGTTGAATCACATATTCTATTGCATTATGGTTGGGGCTTGGGGCCAATGAAGAAGGATGGATTCTCCTTTTCATTAGATGTCTTGGTTGGGTGGAGAGTGTTGCCTTTCCCCTGCTCTTGTTGTGATCAAAATTAGAAGAATGATAAATCTACATGTTGTTGTTCCGAGAGAAAAGAAGAGAGAAAAAAGGGTTTGATAGTCCCTTGTTGAAATGAAATCTTATTGTAACCTTTCTCACTTGAAGTGGATGAACTTGTATATTTTTGTAATGGAAATATGTTGTATTGAATATGAAAGTTGTAATTTTGAAATGTAAAGGAGAGATATACTTTGTTTTCTGTCTTGAAAGAAAGAGATGTATTTTGTATATTGTATTGTGAAAATCAACAGAAAAGAGAAGTTGTAAAAGAAGGAAATCTTGTCTTTTGAATAAAATTTGCATTATTTTCCACAATTGGAACTACTATTGTTTAAAATCTGAGTTTGAAATGTATTTGAAATCTCTGTTTGAAAGGAAGAAATGCATGTGAGGAAAATATAGAACTCTGTCTTTTGAAATGTGTAAAATTGGAAATCAGAATTGCATTTTGGTTTTGAATAGTTTGATTTGAATCAACTAAATGTATTAGATTAGAATTGGAATGAATTATAATACTTGGAAGATGAAAATGGCAAATAGATCCTTTAAAATTTGATCTCTGTTTTGTATTTTAAAACTGGCAAATACTTTATCTAAAATGCACAGTTCGAACATGCAACAATGAAATAACAAATTAAACGATTAAATTGAAGTAGTATGCCTTAAAAAAATCAATTGGATTAAAAACCTTAAGGAATTTCTTTGAAAACTTAGCAAAATCGGGCTCAAACCGTTTTACTATCATTTTGCTATCAAATTTGTAATTTTTTTTAAAATTGGGAGTCAATCAAAAAAACTTACCTTCCAAATCCATCCTAAATAAATCTAATAACAATTCTCCATGTCTAATTAACATATTGAGAGAGGAAGAAGATCAATTGATTAAAATTTCATAAGTTAAAATTTACCATCTTGCCTTTTAAAATCCTATAGATCGTTTTCATGAAATTGACCCCTTAAAAATTATCAAAATGAAAAAATTAATGATTCCTCTGCAAAAGGACGTGAGATATTTCCAAAAAGTCCTTGTTTTCCCAAAAACAATCTCCCAATCAAAATTTATGGCCTTCTGAAGTTTTTCTTCATTTGGCGTCAAAAATAATTCTAACTATCAAAAAACAAATTGGGAAAAATTTTCCTTCATGTGAGACCATGAGCCTGAATTTTGCTTAGTCGCTGTTTTTTGGTCAAAAACGCCAAAGGAAAAAATTTCCCTACTGCTCCATTGACCCGCAAGCCTTTCTTTTGTCAAAAATCACCTAAGTTCAAAAAAATAAATTTTGGAAAAATTTCCCCCGCGGACCCGCCGCCCTACTTTTTCCATTTTGGTTGTTTTTCACGGCCACGCGGGCCCGCAACAATTAACTTAACCTTTAAAATAATTTGGGAAAATTTTCTAAGTTTCCTCCGCCACCCCTCGGACCACAACCAATCAGGTGTTGCCACGTGGCATCACAAGGCATCAACGGAGGAGTGAATTCCCTTTTTAGCTTAGTGCTTTGGAAATTTTTTGGGAAAAAAATTCCTAAATTCTCCCACCGGCCCACCAATCCGCATCCAATGGATGGCTGACACATGTCTTCATGATGTGTCCATAGAGGCGTGGAGATTTTTAAGTCTTTAAACCTTTTTCTCACAAAATTCAATTTTTCTAAATTACTCTGACGGCCCGACAGCCACGACCAATCATTGATTGACATGTGGCATCGTTCAAGGAAGTTCAGAGGCACGGGCTATTTTAATCCTTTGCGCTTTTAACCCTAAAGTCTAAAATCTCTAAGTTTCCCCACAAGTTCGTTTCTCCTACGACCAATCAACGCTTGACACGTGGCGCTTTGGGCATCGGCAGAGGCGCGGATCATTTGATTCCATAGCACTTTTCAGCCAAAAGGATCATTATCTTAAAATCCTCTGACGACATGATTTTTCACCAGAGGTTGAACACGCTTTTGTTCCAAAAAGGGAAAATTTTCTAAAACTCTCCCCACTCCGCCGGCCCACGCATGGGAAAATTTTCTTTCCTAGGCCCGAGACCCACTCTTGGGAAAAGTTTCCTCCCAAGGTCCACCGGCCCATAACTTGAGAAATATGAGGAGTTAGGAGGACTTCTTTATATCACTAGAAAGGTGAGGAAATTTACTATCTAATGGGAATGTTTTTGGGAAGTTTTGATTGCATTAAGTTTGAGAAAAAAACAAGTTGAATCTTTTAAGCCTGTTAGAGAGTGGTATAGTGAGAAATTACCCTCTTAACCTAATTGATTAATCTAACCCTAAGTTTGGACCTTTTGATCTTTTATAATTGTCGAATTAATAAAATTATAAGCTATTAATAGTATTTGTCTTTGAAAATTTCTTGCGACAACTATTATCTTGTAACCTGGTTGTAGACTCTTTTAAACATAAAAAATTTATTCCATAATTTTACTAACTAATCCTAGGTTGTTCTTGGGTCTCAAGTGGGTTGTTTTTACGAACATTACAAAAATAATTATATGTTTTCTTATCTTAGTAATATCATTGTAAAAAGTCAAATATTCGTTTCTTATATTGTACACGCTATTAACTTCACTACAATTTATGTTTTGGAATTAGGGTAAACCGAGAGTATTAACAGGACCCACATCCTTGTACAATTGAGGATTTTTTTAGAGGATCCACAACCTAGGTTACAATGAAGGGGACCACCATTAGGAACCCAATTGAAGCAACCATGAAACCATAGTGAAGATGCAGTGACCAATGATAATGACCACAAGTGAGTGGGACCACTAGATGATGAAAGCAAGAGGCTTGCCACCCACGTCAACAATGAGAGGAGCATCCACAAGCATAAAAATAAGAGGAGAAGCCACTAGAGACAATAGTGAGAGGAGAATCCATCAAAGATAATAGTGAGAGGATTATCATTAGTGAGTAAAGTAGCCACCATCATCAATAACAAGAGGATAAGCTACCAAAGATCGGCAAAGTGAGAGGAGGAGCCGAAATGTTAGTAGAAATAAGAGAAGTAACCAGCATCATCAACGAGAGGAGAAGCCACCAATGTTAGCAAGGAGGAACAACCAAAAATTATAATAGTGAGAGGAAGACACACCGTGTCGGTAGTGAGAGAGGAGGAGCCACTAGCATTAGCAACGAGAGAGGAGGATCCACCGGGCGTCAACACGAGAGGAGAAACCACCAACGTCAACATGAGCAGAGATGCCACATCTAGTGGTGAACCACCTCCGAGGAGGATCATTCCTTGGGGGATTTGAACATGGGTGGGCAAGCACAAAACCATGTGACTTAACCACACCACTCTTGCCCCATTAGCTAACTTCACTACAATTTATTATTATAAACTATATCTCTTTTATCATTAAAATCAGACTGCATAATTTTGAGTTATGGATATCATAAATTCAATTACAATGAAATATAGTAGAATTTATGCTTGTAAATTGTTCCATTCTCCATATAAATGATGAGTCACTTAATTTCATGAGAAAGAAACTAAAATAATCCTTGACATAATGGAAGAAAAATGTTTGTGAGAAACACATTCATACACAATCAAAGATACATTGAACCAATATTGTATAGTTTACATCAATCAAAATATTCATTGTGCCACAATTATATTCTTTGTAAGTCAAGAAATGCCACCGCCTTTTACCCAGTATTGGTCCATGTGAATGAGCTACAATCTCATCACACCCCTTATTGTGGAATAACACTTTTCTTCTATTTTTTTCACAAGTATCCCTCTTATAGCCCATTTTCTTAGCCTTTTATAATTTTATTAGATCTTCCAGGTTAATTCAATAGATATCTAACAACCAGGCCCTTATTGTTCTTAAGGAATTGATTGAAATATCATTTTCAAAGATTCTAAAATCCAAATCAATGATGCATGTTTCAAAGAACAAAGTAAATATGGAAATATGTTTTAGGGTCAAACCAAAGGTATATACACTTCTCCATGTCTACTGTCTTTTCAATTAAAACATAGGTTTGGAAAACTAATGGTTGCCTATGCCTACAAACTTAAAGTCTATCCCATCATGCTCTAAGTTTTATGATGATAGATGTAGATCACAATAACAAAATCGATCTATCCTCATCTTTATTGCACACCTTGAAGTGCCCAAACAAATGCATTCCCTTTAATTTGAATTTAGTACTTGCACCACCATCAACCAGTGACATCAACAACCTCAAAAACAACAATCTTCATGTAAAAATCTCATTGAAACATATGGTGGATTTCCTTAATACCATATTAACCCCTAAAAATGCATATAATATTTCCAAGTATTATATATATTGAGATAACTTGAAATAGTTATAAAAAAATATTGATAAGAAAAAAATACAACAATCTACTTATGGGCCTAAACAAAAACATCAACCTAAAAGAGAGAAGATAAAAGACATTGTGAGGCATCTGAAAGGAGGATGCTAGTAAAATAATATACTTATGCACCTAATTAAAAACTTCAACCTAAAATAGATGTTAGAGGATGATGACAACATCTCTTAACATGAAGGAAATGAAAAATATTAGACCAAAATGAGATACAACCAAATAACAAGAATCATAGATGCAGTCAATAGAAATAAATAATGGAAAAACCAAGTAAATTGACATAATAGAGAAAAATAATTTAAATGTTCAATACATTTAATATTTGAACAAATTCTAAGCTAAGATAATGTTCTAGATGTGTCGAAAGCCAATATTTCTCTTGGTTTATAGGATTTGCACACGAAGCCAAATTGGACCCTGTAAATGAAAACATATATCTAAAAAGAGATATTAAATATTCATAACTACTTACAAAGGTGTAATAACAATTTGCATGGTCAGTGAGTGAATTTTTAATATTTTAGTTTGGTTTAGGTACATTTTCAGTGAGTAAATTTTAAATATTTTAGTTTGGTATAGGGTAACGCTCCAAATACCTAAAGTGAGAAAATAAATGGTGTTTGAATAATTTTTATCGGACAAGTCAACCTTGGAATTTTTTTTTGGGCCTTCTTCTTCTCATTTCCTGCCTTGAACACTTCCTCGGGCTTGGCATGGAAAGGGAATGAGCTATTATTGTGTTCCTTGAGAGCCCAAAGGCCTCTCTTGTGGTACATTTTGGATCTAGAAAAATGACCAATGCCCCTTATCAAATCCTCATTCCTTTTCTATCGAAGTTTGTTTGATTGAGGTTCCATTTTTGTTCTTCTTCTCCTTCTCAATTCTTATTCCTTCCTATCCTACCTCTACAAAGCAATAACATTGGTGCTCTATCAATAAAAAACCTCTGATGAATGACTAGGGTTTTTTAATCAAAATATCAGGGTTTAGTTTCTAACCTCATAAAGAAGATTTAAAGGTTAACCATGGTTCTATGTTGCATATATATATATATATCCATGTTGCATGTTGGATTAGTCTAGTTAATCTTAATATCATATGGGTATTTGGGAAGAAAAATACCTCGTTTATGGTTAGTGATAAGTTTTGCACCCACCCCCATTACCCCCCATAATGGACACCCCATACTTGAGGTTAGTGAAGATGGCTAAACTTACTATATGACACTAAAATTGAATTTAAAGCACCAAACGGTTCCCTTTTCAAGTGGTGGTTTAGGAATAGTAGCACATGCTTCATCCGTAACTTTTTCGATATTTAGTGCTTACACAATGACGACAGAGAAATCTTGAGCTTCAAGCTCCTTGGAATGAAAGTGGAAGGATGATTTCCCCAGTGACTTGATGTGCTCCAAGAGCGTGAATCTTTGAATCTCTCTCTAGTTACGGTAATTTAGGCCAAATTTCAAAAGATTCCATCTAGTTAGGGGAGTGTTTATGTGATGAAAGGACAAATATTAACGACCGCTAAAAAAGTAAAATAATTAGTTAATCAAGCACATACCCTCAACATTGTCACATATTCCAAACTTAAAGATTTTGTAAGTTGGAAAATAATATCATGATATTGCAAGTCCCTTTGTGTTGGTTTTTATCCTATTTATTTGATAAGATTGAAATGATCCTGACAAAGATATGTATTTTTGTTTCAGGGATTTCACCCAAAATCAACTAAGCAGAGACATTCCTAGGCTTATCTATTGGAATGAATTTTTGCAATATTTGTAACACTCTGGATCCTTTCTGTGTATCTTATTATTTTCCCCTGTTTGTTAATGGATCAATGTCACTAGGTAATTTTCTTCCGCTTTTGTGTCTTATGTACAAACTAAGTCAGGGTTTCATTTTGAATGGGTAAATTCAGGGGTTTGTACAACAATTTCTTAGTGGGAACTTTGTCCCCGATACGTGTTAGTTGATTGGACTATGGTACTTGTAAGTGGCAACATTTCTATTTCAGATTTAATAGAAAATCAGAATTGTTAGTTATCTAGACACCATATTTCATTGCATAGCATTTAGATGCAATAACATGCACTAAGGGCTCATGTGTGATGGATTTATGGAATATGTTGTCCTCTAAGATTTTCTAAGTTTGCATGTTGCCTCTTGAATTTCGAACAATGCCTCTTGAATTTTGGAAGCTTGGAAGCCTTACTTATTTGTAAGTTCTTTCATATTATATTTTGTGTTGCTGATCAATCATGTATATGATGATTGTGGAAGGGTTCTATCAAGCACATTAAGCATGCATATATAATACACCCATGGTCTAATGAATCTAGAAATATTATGTTATTTATTTTATAGGAATCTGTCCTCAAACAATATTAAGGAGAAATTTCAATAGAGATAGGAAATATTATAAATTTAGATACACTATGGTTTAGTTATTTTTATTTTTTGGTTATACTTCCAATAGGCTATTAAGAATTGTGTTTGGAGTGAAATTTACTGTCTAGATGACAGTTGTGAAAGACTTCCAAATGTTTTGTTGATCTCTGATCTGACATGAAATCCTAGGGACCTCTCTGATAATAAACTTTCTAGACCCTTTCTGAGATCTATGGAGGAATTGGAACATCTTTTGAAATTGTATGTCTTTTCCATATAAGATTTTATAGAGCATAAAAAAAAGTTCAATTTCTATGAATGAACATTATATTGACTTGATGATTCATCTCAATTATAAATTCAAGGAATTTGAGTGGAAATAGATTGAATGGGTTTCTGCTAGAGGAGTTTGGAAATCTGAGGAGTATAGTGGATATGTAAGTTCTTTATACTGAAAATATGATTATTTAACTCACAAGGTCATGTTTTTGGATCTATATGCTATGTATTTTCATTTCAAGGGAAACTTGATAACTTAGTGATCTTTTTTTAATGTAGAGATCTTTATAACAATTGATTAAAATGTCATATTCCTTAAGATCTTGGGAAGTTCTGAGAACTTATTCTCATTGTATGTTCCTTTAAACTATACCTTAAATGTAAATTTTCAGAAGCCTCGTGTTGATGTTCAAATAATATTGGAAATGGATCATATGCAAGATAATGAAAATAACAATTTATCAGGGGAAGTTCCATTGCGGTTAGCTTAAAACTCAATATTTCTGTCTCACTATGTTGTGAGGATTCCTTTTCCACCTATTTATTGGTGAATTTTTAAAAGATACAATTTGAAAAATTAATCCTCTTTCCATAGTAATAGAGGATACTTTAAATGGATCTATTTATTTTATATAAACCTCTACTAACACAAATTTTCTAGGGACATTCTTGTCATTAATTTTTTTCAAGGTTTCCTTCTAACATTATAGATATAACCAAAAATTTTCTCTGCTGACCAATTTAGTTTTATTTCTTATGGTTTTTGGATATCAAAATTAACTAATGCAAGTAATAGTAGTTGTCTTTTTAATAGCTCGGGTTCTAGAGACTTTCTTATATTGTTATCAAAATATTGGCTAACTTGGATATGTATGATCTTGTGTAACAAAATTATGGACCAATGCAATGAACAAAATCTATCTCAAAATTAGAAATTATTTTCATTTGTTTGGGTTTAGTAATACTAGTGTGCATAATTATAGCTTTATACTACTTAAATCATCCAAAGAAATTTACAAAAGGCTCTGTAAACAAAATGGAACAAGGTGATATAACTCACATGACTAGACATGATTTTATATTGTATATATTATCAAACAACAAATCAAAAAGCATGGCTAGACTAAGACACTCTTTATTGCTAAAGATTGCTCATTTGTTACAAAAGGATTATGATATCTTCATCGTGAATGTAACCTACGCATTGTTCACATGGATGTGAATACTTCTTTCTTTTTTATGATAATTTTGAAGCACATTTGTGCTCTTTACAATTATAATTGGACTTTGGCACTACCAAGTGCATTTCCTTAGCTAAAACCCACACCTCTACCTATGTCATAGGTACCATTAGTTACATTGACCTTGAATATGCAAGAACATCAAGGCTTAATGAGAAATCTGATGTATACAGTTACAAAATTATTCTTCTAGAGTTGTTGATGGGAAGGAAGTTGTGGATAATAACTCAAATTTGCTTCAATCGTCATCATGACTATAAAGCATTGTTAATAGGGAATTCACATTGCTAATATTTTTATTTGTTAATTTTTTTTAAAGTGACACAAAGCATTTAAGTTTAATTATTTTTGATATTTTTGGTCTCAATCATGGAGCAATAAAATTTGGATGGATTATTCTTTCTCTTTAGTATGTGAACATAGATTCCATCAAAAGCAAGTACAACAACATAAACATGGAAACTATAGATATAAAAGCATTACAATAACGTATAGGGATCTTGGGATTGTAAGAAAAATATTCTAGTTTGCCTTGCTTTGCACCAAGAAATGGCCCTTTGATCGACCCACCATGCATGAATTTTCCAGAGTTCTAAAGTTGATGTTCCTAGTGCATGATCCTAAGCAAGTTCCTAGTATCGAAGTGGTAGTCCCATTCAAGGGCAACAAATGTATTCATGTTTATGAAAATAAAATTTCTCACAAAAGGATACCACTCATCATATAATATTTTCAAATTTATATGTATGAATTTGTAACAAATTCGAAATGTTTAATGTATCTCAATAAATTAAATAACATATACCATTCGATGTTCACATTGCATTTTACATATGCAATTTCTAGTATGTATTACTATGATTTGTTATTCGAGTGTTATATTTAAAATAAGAAATTGTTTATGCTATTTTCCACCAAATCAATCATTTCTTTAATTATTGAGATTACGGTCGCTAATCATTTTATTTAATATTAACTATTTTTTTATCTCTATTTTCAAAATTAAGAATTAGAGCCTAACAACTACTAATCTATTACTTTTAATAAGTAGTGGTGCTTATATGACACTAATTTTTTTATTTATTGCCTACCGATGTGTATAATGAATAAAAGGTGCAAAGGTGTGAGCCTATAATTCGATAATCTAAATAGAATGTTTTTACGACAACAAAAACATAATTTTACTTTAAATTCTTTATTTAGGGCATAATGCTTTTATACACAATGTAAATTACCCTAACAACATTTAAGATGACATGTATCTCCACTATGATGTTTTATGAACACCCTAAAATCATTTTTAATAACCATTTTTCTTCCGACTATGCCAATACCTCCAAAGCTTTCGACAAAAATGTCCATTTCTAACATATTTATCATCAAAATATATGATGGAAAATACTAAGGGACTGCTAATATCTATTAATATGATTTGTTATTCAAGTATTATGTTCAAAATAATAAATTGTTTAGCCTAGTTGCCGCCAAATCATTCCTTTTATGTAAGTATTCAATCTTAGAGGTGTTAAGCATTTTATTTAATACAAAATGTTTTTAGTTATTATGTAAGTAATTGAGCTTAGTGGTCTCTAAAATTTTACTAGATATATTATGCCAAATACCTAATGACCACTAATATTGATTACTATAATTTATTATTTGAGTGTTATGTTCAAAATAAGAAATTATTTAGCCTAGCTTTTCTACCAAATCATTCTTTTCTGTAAGTATTCGAGATTAGCAATCGTAAACATTTTATTTAATACAAACCGTTTTTACATTTTATGCAAGTAATGGAGCTTAGCAAATACTAAGCATTTTACTAGATATATGATGGAAAATACATAGTGATCGCTAATATCTATTACTATGATTTTTTTTATTCAAGCGATATGTTCAAAATAAGAAATTGTTTATCCTAGTTTCCGCCAAATAATTCCTTTCTGTAAGTATTCAATCTTAGCGGTCACTAAGCATTTTATTTAATACGAATTCTTTTTAAATATTACACAAGTAATGGAGCTTAGCAATACTAAGCATTATAGTATATATATTATCGAAAATGCCTAGCGAAGGATAATATCTATTATTATGATTTGTTATTAAGGTTCTATATTAAAAATAAGAAATTGTTTAACCTAAGTTACCACCAAATCATTCCTTTTCGTATGTATTCGAGATTAGTGGTTACTAAGAATTTTCTTTAATACAAACTATTTTTAGATCTTTACGAAGTAATGAAGCTTAGTGGTTTCTAAGCATTTTATGAGATATATTATGGAAAATGCTTAGCGACCACTAATATGTATTACTATGATTTGTTAGTTGAGCGCTATGTTCTAAATAAGAAATTATTTAGCCTAGTTTCCACCAAATCATTCCTTTCTGTAAGTATTCGAGATTAGAGTTCACTAAACATTTTATTTAATACAAACTATTTTTAGATCTTACACAAGTAATGGAGCTTAGCGGTCGTTAAGAATTTTACTAGATACAAACCGTTATTAATTATATGTTGGATACAACATAACTTATGATAAATATATAAGTTGTGATCCCTTTCAAGGTTATGTAGTGTAAAACTTGGTTGTGCAAGGGATTGTATAGCCAATATGATATGATTATAATTAATGAAAAATACTAGCGATCCAAAGTTGTATAGATAGTTTTTACATTGCTGGAAAGGAAAGCTAGGAGTTATAGAGGCTAGTAGTTGTTAGGCTTCTCCTCGACAAATAGGTGGAATACATAAGACATGCAGAGTTCATTAAAACCTATTGAGAGGAATAGATTAGTACCCTATAAAAGATAATAATTTATTATTTTAAATATGATGTTGGAGAAATATTCATTGTAATGGAGCTTAATGGTCTAAGTTCTTCCTATGTATAAGATGATCTCAAATTCTTGTGAAAGAGAAAATTATGTTCTAGGTTTTCTAGTGTAAAATGTTTTTTTATAGATTTGACAATCACAAGATACATTAGAAATTTCATGCCACGTGTCAACATTTTAGTGTATGACATTACACACTAATATGGAGGATTTTTATAGGTTAAAAGTATTTTTTAATTATATCAATAATTAAAAATTTCTTATTAAATGTGTCAATTATATTGTTTCTAACTAACTGGTTCAAACTTGCCACATGTCACATTTTATTGGAATAATATTTTTAAACTAGTTTTGCACTATATTTAAAAATCTTGAATTCAAATTCGATGAAAATTAATAATAAATGTGTGTATATTACTCTATTAAACTTTAAAACTTTGTTTAGAAATGTTTACTTCTATTTTCTAATTTATTTTTTACTATGCTTATATTAATATTTGTCATTGTCCCGTGAGTTCACAAAGAAACAATTGTCATTGTCCCACTTGTTTCTAAAGTAAAATTTATAAATTTGATTTCCCATATCCCACGTTATCCCCGAATTAAATGTGAATATTAATGAGGATAAATTCAAATTTCAATATGCGAAATCCCCCACATTAAATGTGAATATTTGAAATTTCAATATCCCGCACTTTCTCTTTATGAAGGGGAAATTCAAATTTTGAAATTTTGCTATTCCGCACTTTTTCAATTTTTAGAATTTATTTCATTGAATGTATTGGGAAAATAATTAAATACCCAGAGAAATACATATTAGGGTTTCATTTTTATTTTGAAATAGCATAAAATCATCTCTTGAAATCATAATACAATATCCGAAGGCTCTAAATTACTTGTTTGAGTGCTCGATTCTGTCCGTTTTTGGAAGGAAACATTGAGGAAGTGATATTTAATTTGTTTGTAGGCACACAAACGAGAAAAAAATAGTGATTGTGGATAGATCATAGGTCCGAGTGCAGGAATACCATGAAAAATTCTAAATTTTGATTTCAAAGTGGGAGGAGGCACACAAAAGAGGTTACATAGAGAATCTTGTAGATAGTTTGTTTAAGAGAGGATACGTGGCTTTCATAGACATTATCAAGCACGCAATAATTTCATATACTACTAAAATAATTATTTATCAAAAGTCTCTACGTTATTGTATGTGTACCTTAGTTGATAATGGGCACATTCGGTTGCTCCATATTCACCTAGTTCTTGTGTTTTACACGGAAATCCTACCCTACCTTTGCCTCCACTGCCTTTACAATTTTGTTTCACCCCCTTGTCAAAATGTGTTTCCTTTTTTTAAACCAATTTTTTTTCCTACACTAACTAAAGAAAATGCAATCTCCTTTACAATTTATCCTTTGAAAAACACAATTTTTATGCCTTATCGTAGCTCTTGTATTAATCTTTGTTAAAAAGGTTCCATTTTTAGCCCTTTTATGTCTCGCCTCTTGGTTAGTTTTTGTGGATTTTTTGTTCTCCTTCATGTGATTATTTTTTCTTGAAATTGATGGTTTGTCTCCCTAGTTGCAAAACACGAGTCACATATTCATTTTTATAAAACACATAATGGTTTGATTTAGTATAGTTTAGGTAATCATTTTGAATTCCTTTAATGATTTTTTTAATATGAAATAAATATTCGTGACTAATTATTTCAATGTTCATTGTTTATATGTTTTCTACGTTGATATATATTTTTAATTATATATGTTTTCCCATGTAGAAATAGTCAAATGTAATGTCTTTAGCAAGCTTTTTTATGTTAAATAAAAGGTAAGAATATACACATAAATATTATTAAATATAAATTTTAATCATTATATTTATAAACATGTATTTCCTTTTGTAGACCTTATGTTATGTCATAAAACCATGTACTTTGTGTCCTCCATGATCTAATTCTAACTAAATGGAACCTAGAGAATAATATATTAATATATAGTTTAATTTTTATTATGCTACATATCATTGGCAAGATATAGAATTTTATGAAATATATTAATACTCAATTATACTTGAATATTTATGTATCTTTATGTAAAGTCAATCAAGAAAAAAAATTGTAGCCTAGCTGCCACCAAGGTATAATTATTCTTTGTAGAAAACATTTTTGTAGAAGAAAACTACTAACGACTTACTTGATAACCTGAGCCAAGATAAAGCACTAATTTTTAAATTTTTGAATACCATATTACAAGATGAAAAAAGGAAACAAATATTCTAAGACAAGACAAATATTAAATATTTTCCTAAATACATGTATTCAATCAAGAATTGAGATTAATGTCCACTAAGATATTGTTTTCCTTGCATACAACACAATTAGTAACGACTCACTTGAAAATCAAGCTAAGCACCATTATTATATTTATATTTTTGTATTATTATATTAAGACTAGTGGCTGTAAGGTCGAAGATTATTACATAACGTTGGTGTAACATAACAAATATTTGAGATTAGCAGCTGTTAGGATAATTGTTTTCTTGCATACATGATAATTAGTAATGACTCGAATGAAAAATAACTAAGCTCCATTATTATATTTAGATTTTACAATATGATATTCAAAGACTAGTAACGCTAGGGTGTATGTTTACTACATTTCTTTGATATTCCAAGACAAGACAAGACAATAAATATTTGAAGACAAGACAAATATTAATGATTTTCGTGAATATACATATTCCAACACGAACTTTTTAGCCCAGCGTCCTCTGAGTAAAACATGATATTCAAAGTATATCACTCGATATTTGAATCCTAACATAATATTTGAATCTTAGAAATCACTAAGGTTGAAGATTATTTCATAGTGTTGGTGCGACATAAAAATACTTGAGAGTAGCGGGCGCGAGGATCGTTGTTGTCTTGCGCATGAAGGAAAATTAGTAATGAATTGAATGAAAAAAAACTAATCTCCATTATTATATTTATATTTTACAATACTATATTCAAAGACTAGTGACCATTAGGGTGGATGCTTACTACATTTCTTTGATGTTCTAAGACAAGACAAGACAAAAATATTCCAAGATAAGACAAATATTAACAATTTTCCTGAATATGTTTATTCCAAAATAAAATTTTAAGCCAAGTGGCCACTAAGTTCAATATGATATTCGAAGTCTATGATATGATATTTAAATCCTTAAGTTCACTAGGGTTGAAGATTATTACATAGCATTAGTGCAACATAAGAAGGACTTGAGATTGACAATCGTTAGGATAATTCTTGTCTTGCATACAAATATTAACGATTTCCGAAATACGTAGATTCCAATGTGAATTTTTATCTTAGCGGCCTCATAGTCTAACATGATATTCAAATTCCTTCACATGATATTCAAATCCTAACATGATATTTGAAGCCTAATGGCCACTAAGGTTGAATATTATTACATTTCGTGGTGTAACATAACAAAGACTTGAGATTAGCGACCACTAGGATAGTTGTTGTCTTACATACAAGATAAATAGTAATGACTCAACTAAAAACTGAACTAAGCTCCATTATTATATTTAGATTTTACAATACAATTTTCCAAGACTAGCAACCGCTAGGGTGGATGTTTACTTCATTTCTTTGATATTCCAAGATAAGACAAGACAACAAATATTCAAAGACAAGACAAATATTAACGATTTTCCTGAATACATGTATTCAAACATGAAATATTAAGCCTAGCGGTTACTAGGTTGAACATGATATTCAAATCCTATAACATGATATTATAATCCTAATATGATTTAAGAATCCATGTAGCCCCTAAGGTCGGATATTATTATATTTCATTAGTACAACATAACAAAGAATTGAGATTAGCGGTTGCTAAGATCCTATAAGATGTTAGGTTATTCCATAATGTTGTTTTTACTTGATCACTAATTTGAAAATAAGAAATTTTTGTGTCTTGAGGCCACGTAACCATTAATATTAATAAGTAGTTTATCCTAGCATCCACTAAGCATTTTCCTTTATACGAGCCAATTTAAATTATGTGTTATACACAATATATCTTTTCATAACTACAAAAGGCTTGATCCCTCAAGAGGGTATCTAAAGCTATAAAGATTGTTTTTTACATTGGTGGAAAGAGATCCTATATTATATAGATGTTGGCAGTCGCTAGTCTTCTCTTCTATCAATAAAATGACAACATGAAACAAACCAAAATGACATATATGTTATACACAATATTTCTTATGAGAATGACATATAAATTTATCCCTCTCGTGTGTATGTATTGCAATCAAGAGACCATCTAAGATATCATGCCTTTAACCTATTCAATAAATTCTAGAAAAGGAAATTATTAATTATTTGGATGAAACACTAGTGACTTGGAAACATGTGCAAAATTTAATAGTGATTAATTGTTTAAATTGCTTTGTGTAATGCATAACAATTTTTTTTATTAATGATTCTTTATTTTTATAATTAAAGGGGGGTTAAAGGGTCCCTCTCCCTTTACATTAAATACATAACGAGAGGATCCATTTGAAAAAATGAACAATCTAAAATACTTTGCTTGAAAAACCTAGGAGCCTATGCCAAAAACACGAACACAATATATCTTTTCATAACTACAAAAGGCTTGATCCCTCAAGAGGGTATCTAAAGATATAAAGATTTTTTTTTACATTGGTGGAAAGAGATCCTATATTATATAGATGCTGGCAGTCGCTAGCCTTCTCTTCTATCAATAAAATGACAACATGAAACAAACCAAAATGACATATATGTTATACACAATATTTCTTATGAGAATGACATATAAATTTATCCCTCTCGTGTGTATGTATTGCAATAAAAAAACCATCTAAGATATATATAGGCCTTTAACCTATTCAATAAATTCTAGACAAGGAAATTATTAATTATTTGAATGAAACACTAGCGACTTGGAAACATGTGCCAAATTTAATAGCGATTAATTGTTTAAATTGCTTTGTGTAATGCATAACAATTTTTTTATTAATGATTCCTTATTTTTATAATTAAAGGAGGGTTAAAGGGTCCCTCTCCTTTACATTAAATACATAACGAGAGGATCCATTTGAAAAACTGAACA
This sequence comes from Taxus wallichiana var. yunnanensis, assembly GCA_018340775.1. Lineage (NCBI taxonomy): Eukaryota > Viridiplantae > Streptophyta > Pinopsida > Cupressales > Taxaceae > Taxus > Taxus wallichiana. The sequence continues at coordinate 342,254,646 of CM031239.1, forward strand.
ATCTAGAAATACTTTGCTTGAAAAACCTAGGAGCCTATGCCAAAAACACAAACACAATATATCTTTTCATAACTACAAAAGGCTTGATCCCTCAAGATGGTATCTAAAGCTATAAAGATTGTTTTTACATTGGTGGAAACAGATCCTATATTATATAGATGCTTTGGTAGTCGCTAGCCTTCTCTTCTATCAATAAAATGACAACATGAAACAAACCAAAATGACATATATGTTATATACAATATTTCTTATGAGAATGACATATAAATTTATCCCTATTGTGTGTATGTATTGCAATCAAGAGACCATCTAAGATATCAGGCCTTTAACCTATTCAATAAATTCTAGACAAGGAAATTATTAATTATTTGAATGAAACACTAGCAACTTGGAAACATGTGCCAAATTTAATAGCGATTAATTGTTTAAATTGCTTTGTGTAATGCATAACAATTTTTTTATTAATGATTCCTTATTTTTATAATTAAAGGAGGGTTAAAGGGTCCCTCTCCCTTTACATTAAATACATAATGAGAGGATCCATTTGAAAAACAAACAATCTAGAAATACTTTGCTTGAAAAACCTAGGAGCCTATGCCAAAAACATGAACACAATATATCTTTTCATAACTACAAAAGGCTTGATCCTCAAGATGGTATCTAAAGCTATAAAGATTGGTTTTTACATTGGTGTTAAGAGATCCTATATTATATAGATCTTTGTGCAAATCGCTAGCCTTCTCTTCTATCAATAAAATGACAACATGAAACAAACCAAAATGACATAGATGTTATACACAATATTTCTTATGAGAATGACATATAAATTTATCCCTATCGTGTGTATGTATTGCAATCAAAAGACCATCTAAGATATCAGGCCTTTAACCTATTCAATAAATTCTAGACAAGGAAATTATTAATTATTTGAATGAAACACTAGCGACTTGGAAACATGTGCCAAATTTAATAGCGATTAATTGTTTAAATTGCTTTGTGTAATGCATAACAATTTTTTTATTAATGATTCCTTATTTTTATAATTAAAGGAGGGTTAAAGGGTCCCTCTCCCTTTACATTAAATACATAACGAGAGGATCCATTTGAAAAACTCGAACAATCTAGAAATACTTTGCTTGAAAAACCTAGGAGCCTATGCCAAAAACACGAACACAATATATCTTTTCATAACTACAAAAGGCTTCGATCCCTCAAGATGGTATCTAAAGCTATAAAGATTGTTTTTACATTGGTGGAAAGAGATCCTATATTATATAGATCTTGTATCGCTAGCCTTCTCTTCTATCAATAAAATGACAACATGAAACAAACCAAAATGACATATATGTTATACACAATATTTCTTATGAGAATGACATATAAATTTATCCCTCTCGTGTGTATGTATTGCAATCAAAAGACCATCTAAGATATCAGTCCTTTAACCTATTCAATAAATTCCAGACAAGGAAATTATTAATTATTTGAATGAAACGATAGTGACTTGGAAACATGTGCCAAATTTAATAGCGATTAATTGTTTAAATTGCTTTGTGTAATGCATAACAATTTTTTTATCAATGATTCCTTATTTTTATAATTAAAGGAGGGTTAGAGGGTCCCTCTCCTTTACATTAAATATATAACGAGAGGATCCATTTGAAAAAATGAACAATCTAGAAATACTTTGCTTGAAAAACCTAGGAGCCTATGCCAAAAACACGAACACAATATATCTTTTCATAACTACAAAGGCTTGATCCTCAAGAGGGTATCTAAAGCTATAAAGATTGTTTTTTACATTGGTGGAAACAAATCCTATATTATATAGATGCTAGCATGCTAGCCTTCTCTTCTATCAATAAAATGACAACATGAAACAAACCAAAATGACATATATGTTATACACAATATTTCTTATGAGAATGACATATAAATTTATCCTCTCGTGTGTATGTATTGCAGTCAAAATACCATCTAAGATATCAGGCCTTTAACCTATTCAATAAATTCAAGACAAGGAAATTATTAATTATTTGAATGAAACACTAGCGACTTGGAAACATGTGCCAAATTTAATAGCGATTAATTGTTTAAATTGCTTTGTGTAATGCATAACAATTTTTTTTATTAATGATTCCTTATTTTTATAATTAAAGGAGGGTTAAAGGGTCCCTCTCCCTTTACATTATATATATAACGAGAGGATCCATTTGAAAAACTGAACAATCTAGAAATACTTTTCTTGAAAAACCTAGAGCCTATGCCAAAAACACGAACACAATATATCTTTTCATAACTACAAAAGGCTTGATCCCTCAAGGGTGGTATCTAAAGCTATAAAGATTGTTTTTTACATTGGTGGAAAGAGATCCTATATTATATAGATGCTAGCAGTCGCTAGCCTTCTCTTCTATCAATAAAATGACAACATGAAACAAACCAAAATGACATATATGTTATACACAATATTTCTTATGAGAATGACATATAAATTTATTCCTCTCGTGTGTATGTATTGCAATCAAAAGACCATCTAAGATATCAGGCCTTTAACCTATTCAATAAATTCCAGACAAGGAAATTATTAATTATTTGAATGAAACACTAGCGACTTGGAAACATGTGCCAAATTTAATAGCGATTAATTGTTTAAATTGCTTTGTGTAATGCATAACAAATTTTTTTATTAATGATTCCTTATTTTTATAATTAAAGGAGGGTTAAAGGGTCCCTCTTCCTTTACATTAAATATATAACGAGAGGATCCATTTGAAAACTTAACAATCTAGAAATACTTTGCTTGAAAAACCTAGGAGCCTATGCCAAAAACATGAGTGGTTGGGAATACAAAAAAACCTAGACCGGTAAAGACAGATGGGATGATTCAATAACAATGGAACTAACAATGTTATATAACAACCAAAACAAAGATACAAAATAATATATTTTAGAAACAATTATTTATCTAAATTAGATAACACCTCCGAACCTCCACTTTAACTATTTGGAAAATGGTTTCCATAGTTAATTCCAGAAAAATATGCTCTTTTCTAGTAGTAGCACAACACTTTAACCAATTATACGCCCGTGCCCTTACTTGTAAAGAATATCCCAATGAGTTGGTTCCAATTATGGTGGAGAAAACATAGCATCTAGGTCGGAAATTGGATAGAATCGGGTTTTTTATCGGGTCATTGCTAAAATTAGACACAACATACACGAAACACATTACAACGTCAAACCGATCAGTATAACTCTCCAAAATAAGGACGTCCACTAAACCTTCCGGATATAGTGAGCCTTAGGAAACATGGTCCACAACACATTTGAGGTTATTTCCATTTACTATTCCATGCCAACCCTATAAGTTGGTTTGATCCAGTGACACCCCATCTCCAAATCACAATTCTTTATGAGATGTATTATTAGCGAGATGAAAACAAAGGTTGAGGTAACTTACTCATTAACCATCGGGAGACCCTCCATAGAATTATAATCAGTTCCGAGAACTCCCTTAATAAAAGCCATATTTTCTCTAATCAAATCCTAAAAATAGATTTCATCACGGCGCCACGAAATCTTGGTATAAAATGCCATTTCATGCAAAGTGTCGCAGTAAAATTTCATAAAAGTAAAAATGGACCAACTATGACATACTAAATGAAAGCCAATGAAAGAAACCCAAAAGGTGTGAATCTAAGGGAGAGAAAGTTGATAAATGTATGGAATGACTAAGCCATCGTATGCTTGTAATTAATACAAGCTTACTATGTAATTTAAAATCGATATTTATTGGAAAAGTAGATAAATTCCCGCCAATCAAAATATTTATTATTAATATTATCACAAAACACTTGGTCACTCCCTCGATTTTATAGAAAATCCACCTCTTTATTATCTTCCCCATAGATATGATTTAAGGTCTAATATGAAATTAATGAAAGCATAAAAAGGAATTTTATTCACAAAAGATTGATTTTCCTGCATAAGGAATTCTTTTTTATGGTGGCGTTAGAAATAATATGAGAGTCACCTCCAATAATTAATTCATTACTATTCAAGTCATTAGTCAGGGACCAACCACATTCCACCGCTTTAATTTATTAATTTTATAACTTATTAATTTACTAAAATTTTAGTCATTATTCAAATTATTACTTTTGAGAATAGCCTCTAAAAGAGGATTACCCATTTTTTATGACTATCTTTCAGTAGACGTTTTGAGGATTGGAGAGAAGATGCCACACTCATTTAGCACTCGGATGCAAATTTGTTTTTCCTAGTTCAAAATCCCCACTTCCCCATAATCTTTAGGAAGTGAAACGTCAACCTATTTAACAATACAATATAATTTCAAATAATGAAAACAATTATCCATCATAGATGTTCGATTTATTTTTGCATTGTTAAAATGGATTCTGGAAAATATACAAGCTAGCGCTGCTAGCCTTCTCATTGAAAAATAATTGGTCAATATAAAACATGCATTGTTGTTTAAGTACTCACATCATTTATTCCTTAGTAAGATTCATGTCCATATTTCCCTAAATATTTAGTAAATCGTTTAAGACTATTTTATATAACGATTAATTTGGGAAATATGCGGGGGCCAAGATGAACATGATACTTCTTCATGTTTAAATGATGTACTTATGTTAATATGGTCTAATGCTTATCTATGTTGCTAAGGTAAATAGTGAATTTTTATTAGGTCGATATTTTTGAAAACTATAAATTGTTGATGCCTGGTGACTACCAAGCCACTCATTTCAATAAGTAATGGAGCTTAGTGGTCACTAAGAATTTTCCTTGATACGAACTAACATGAATTACGTGATATGACAATATATCCTATGAGAAATACATAAGGCTTCATCCTTCTTGAGGGTATGTATTGATGTACTTGGCTCCACCAATGATATTCCAACACTTGGTGCCGATTGTTATTTTTAATGTTAAAATGGATTCCTACAAAAAATAGAGGCTACTACCTAACGGATGTAATGAATATTAGTGTTCGATAAGCATTTTCCTTGATAAAAATGATATGGATTATTTGTTATATATAGTATATCTTATGATAACTGCATAAGGTTATGTCCCTCTCGAGTGCATGGAGTTTATCGTAATGACCATTTGAGATAAGTGTCCTTCGGGATAGTTTTTACATTAGAGAGAAAATAATTAGAAATGATTTTCATGAATACTTTACTTATTGCTGGTATGTTATGCTAATTTGATATTATTGATTCTTCATATCACTATTTTTATGTGCAAGGTCTCCTAGTTCATTATCATTGGAATTTTTGAGTTCTAGGAAAAAATTGACTAAATCACTCTACTATCACCAAGGAAAATGCGCTAAAGGACCTAAATGCAAACAATGAAATTTAAACTTTTCAAATTTCAATTTGTGAAGTACCAAATAAAATAGGTAGGCACTTCATACTTTAGTACACCTCAAAAAAGTAATCATGAATGATTTATGAGGGCATTTTAATTCATCCCATGTAAGAGTTAATAGAGATTTGGTGGAAAATGTGTGGATAACTAATTCATGCCAAGCTACAACCACCGGCCTACCTTTTCAGAGCATGTGGTATTAATGTAAACAATGACAGGTTGAGATCCTCTTCTTCACATACTCTTAAAACTATAAAATGTCTATTCTTCACATATTTTTGTTCTTCTTACATAAAACATACTACCTAACCAACCATGATTTTAATTATTACTTTCACATATTTCAATATGATATTCCAAGGCTAGAGGCCACCTGGACATGACATGTATTACAATGCTTTAGTGCACTATTAGGAATAGTTGTTATTAACATCTTCTAGTCATATTGTTACAGTCTATATAAGCCTTGAATGTCATAAATTAATCTACAATGTACTTTTCCTTTCCATTCATATCTTATAGCATGTTTAAATTTTTCCTAAAGACTCGCTAAGATATAAAGATCCATTTGTAATGATTATTAATCTATGAAAATAATGACATTAAGATACAAGATCTCCTTCGCTATTACACTATTGAAAAACATTATTTATCCTTCCCAATTACTTACAATTTATTAATTTCTTTAATTTGTTTTTCAATTAATATGTATTCCATTGGTCATACTTTGTTCATTTAAATTCATTTGAATGAAGGAGAAGAGGGTTGGAAGAAGATAGCGATGAATGGTGTGTAGAAATGCATTCCCGGAAAACTATTATGTTGATCTATTGTTATTTTTGTTGATGATGATGTTGTCAATGAATTCGGCATGGTTTTAACTTGATAAGTTATTGATCAATGAAAATTTCATATTCAATTTGAATGCATTCACATTGAAATGAATAAGTGCCTTGTTCTTAACATGGAGTTGGATGTTTCCAAATTCAAGAAAAAGGAAATGAAGGCTTCTATAGAAATTAATGCAAGTTATTATTCTAAATATGGTCAAAATTTGGAGGCGTTCATACACTCAAATAAAACAAGCTGTGGAAATGACCTTTAACTTCATAATGACATGACTTTGGTATTCAAAAAATTATATAGATTCGATAATACCTCTTCTATTTGTCATTATTTGAATATAAAAGTTTTCTTTCTCCACTGAAACATGCAAAGCTATTTACAATGCTAAGGAAATATTATTTGTCTAAATTAGAGATAAATCCCTCTAAGTCAAAGTTGCAAGGGCTTAAAAATAATAATAAATCAGTTGTATTGTTGAAAAAATGACCAATATATTTGAGAAAGCAAAATCTTCAACCGTTGAAAAATTTAAATTGTTTTTTTCAATGGTGATGTTTTTCCATTGAAGTTTCTAGTTGTCATGTATAACCTCAAGAATATCAATACCATCTTGTATATGAGAAGAATGTTGAGATTTTTTTCCATTCAATATTGATTAATGTCATTCCTACATAGAGGGATGCAATTCATCTTCCTTTTTACATTGTATAAATGAACTTGTGAAACTAGAGGAACCCGATGAGTTAAAAAGGGATGATGTTTAGTTCTATATTCTTGATGGAAAAAAATCCATTTGTGCTAAAAAAACATTAGCTAAAAGCAAGTACAAGTCATTACATAATATTTTTCACTTTAGAAAGGCTCGCATTTTATCTTCAAAAGAGTATAGCACAAACATTATTAATATTTGCAAGCATTAAAATGAGGTAAACAAAAATTGGATTGAATCCAATTTTATTGATGTACTCTAAAAGGCTTGATCGAGTTGGTGATACTTAGGATGTCCTCAAAGGCCTGGAGTGTGAAACAAAAAGAAAGAGGAGTGGAAGGTTATTAAACTTAATTTTAATGCATTTGTATTTAAAATTTATTTTTTGAAATATGCAGAAAGTAAGTATACTATTTCCACTTTCCATGCAAAGTATCGAGAAGCAAGTTATTTCTATTTTCAAATTTGCTTAAGACAGAGAGTCTTTATGGAAATGGACATTTCTATTGTGTAATGCCTCCATTTTTTTTAAATAATAATAATAAAAATAAAATAAAAGAACAAAAATTTAATAAACCCGTGAATCTCTGTTGGGCGGTTTAGGGAAAATGGAAGAAGGCAAAAAGTCCAAAAAAAAAAAAACGCAGATTAGGGTTTCATTTTTTATTTCGGCTTTTGGAAATGCATAGTTTGGGTGTAGGGCGGATGGTTTGGGGCCACAAGGACCAGTAAAAAAATGAGTTTGTTGAAACGGCCTTGGAAACTTTCATGCAAATGCTTTGATTCGCGCAAAGCCAGACTCCACAAACATTCAAGACTTGCCCATGCCGCGCCTCACACCCCTGAGTGGGAAAAAAAGACCTTTGGAGAGAGGGAGTTTGTCGATGATTTTGCAGTGCCAAAAGATGATGGGGAAGAGTATGGACGCACATCAAAACAAAATGGAGGATTTTTGGGCCTGTGTTGTACCACGCACTAGCATCCTCTCGGTTGTGCCACGTACTCTATGGGGACACCCTTCAAAACAATAAGGTAGAGGAAAGATTGTCGATGTTGTAGTTATGTTATCGCCTCAGACTGGTTGCGTCAAAACAGGCATGTGGGAGGTTCAGAGCTGTTTGATAGAATGCCACAAATAGATGCGGGCTCATGGAATGCCACGAGGGCAAGATATGCATAGATGTGTTTGTTGAAAGGCCTTTGAAACTTCCAAGAAAATGTATTTAGTGCCCAGTTTGGCACGTATGCAAAATGTGAAGGCATACACAACTTAGGAAAACTATTTGACAAAATACTTGAAAGATATGTGGCCTCCTGGGTGGCAATGATAGCAGCATGAAAAAATGGGTCTCGTTAAAAGATGTGAACTATTTGTTTTAATGCCTCAAAGAAATGTTGTCTCATGGAATGCCATGATGGCAGCATATTCACAAAATGGATGTGTAGCAAAGGGGCTGAGATGTGTTTGGAAGAATGCTCAAAAGATGTGGTTTTATGGAACATACCCCGACCCTGTAAGCTTCATTTTTGGTTTAGTTAGCTTTTCGAGACATGCAGTTCAATACATGAGGGTTGTAAATACTTGATGGCATGAGTTCCTCTTGTAGAAAGCTGCCTAGAATTAATCATTATGTTTTCTTGGTGTCTAATGAGCACATGAGAATGTGCAAAAATGTGGAAGCATGCAAACAGTTCGACAATGCCTGAAAGGAATGCGGTTTATGGGCAGCAATGATTGCAGGAGGTGTAAAAATAAAAAAAATAAAAATGAGTTGGTTAAAAATGCCTTGGAAAACTTCAAGCAAATACAATGGGTACATGTAAAGCTAGGTTCCACAACTTCTGTCAGCATCCTCCTCGCATGTGCAAAAATAAGAGCTTTAGAATTGAGCATGGAAAACCATCAAGGCATAGAAAACAAGAAGTTTTTTGTTTGCAATGCAACTTCCTTGGTAGACGTGTATGTAAAATGGTGGAGCTGAGGACGCTCGTGGACTGGTTGATGAAGTGCCCAAGCAAGAGACTGAACCCAAGCCTGCGGCTTCGACCAACTTCGTTCTCCATGCATGGTTCTTCTTTCCCTTACCTCTCATAATTCTCATGTTTTATTTCTCTTTTGCAACTCAATAGAATATTAATTTATTAGATTTTTAATACAGTTAAATGTCCCTTCAACTCTTTGCAAAACAATAAAGTGTCGTGTCGCAACTCTCGAAGTCGTTATAACTCGTCTACTCTAAAATATGAACTCACCCTCACTTCGAGATGATTTAGAAAACTCTTACCCTTCTTGACCGCTCCAATATCATTCTATCGACTGCACAAATTTGACTCCCCATTGATAAAGTTGACATTCTCTTGGTTTTAAATAGTTAAATTTTGTAATTTTCAGAGACTCACAAGTACCTTCACAACTCGGAAATGAGATGTGAAGTTTCATTTCAGTGTACCTTGGTATATGAGGAGTCACCTTGATTTTTGGTTTGACCCGAAAGTGATCATATGACATCCTTTTGACACTCTTATAGGAGCCTGTTACACGGTTTACAACAAAGAGAGGTTTTAAAAAACTAGAAAGTTGGCTTTTGTTTGGGACCACCATTTGAAACCAGGAAAGAGAAATCATGTTCTGTCTTCGCAAACCTCTAGCATTTATACTAGACAAATGCATGGAACATTCAGTATAAGAAAGAGCACTTTTTGGGATAGTTGGGAAAATCTTTTTTGTAGGCCTCCAGTCATAGTTTGACGAGGTCAAACTGGACCAATTTCGTCTTGTCACTCTAGAAAACTTGACGCCGTTTGAAAATGGTTTACTAGTTCTCAGTCCCGTCGACTTTGATCAATTCTCCTTATATAGGGGAACTAGTAGGAGATGTCTTGTTATATGCTCCTCCATCAAAATGTCATCTTTGAACGTGATTTTCTGGGCCCTCGAGCTAACTTTTGTCATTTTACAACTAGGTCAACTACGATCAGTGGCCCCGGAAAACTAACCGCCAAATGCAAACCGTTCGCTCTTTTTAAATTCCGTCAGTTGCTATTAATTCTTGATATATCTAGGGACACGTAGAAGGTTAGTAAAGGTGTGCATGTTCATTGGAAGATAAGCTTTGGAATCAGTTTCTTAGCCTCGGAGCCCGTTTTGTACGTTTTGTAGCTAGTGAGAAAATGTAAAAGAAGAAAGTTGCAGACCTCGTAGGGTTGCCAAATCACCCTGGAAACTTTTAACACACGTAAATAACTATTTAAAACACTATAATGAAACTTGTTGTGTGTATTGGAAATTTTGACAAAATGATGTTTTCTCTCTCTTCCTTTCTCTTTCTCTCTCCTGGGTTTATAAAATGAAGAAAAATGAAAGGCAATGGATACATGTTTCTGGACCTTTTTTATTTCGATTGCAAATTGTAATTATTGTCGATGTAAATGGGAAATTGAAAAATGATAATTATGATTGATTAGGGTGGATGCCATGCAAACAATTTATCGTTGATATCATGCTCACGTGGGTTTTACAGGATGGAAGAATGACGAAAAAAAAGGTGATGTGTAATTTTAATTATTGTAATTGTAATTTTTATAGGTCATTGTAAAATGAATAACTATCTAATGTAGTCTCTTGTTACAGAAAATTTATAATTGAAATTTGTTAATATGCATGAGATGCTAGTTTTAGGGATAACATAGGAAATGTGCATCTAATCACCGGTTCAATTAGTTTCTTAGTTGTGTATGGAAAAAAGGGTTTGATTTATACATAATAAATTGAAGTTGAAGTTAATATATTGTAGTACTTTCTTAGTATTCAATAAATAGTTAAATTAATTACTGGGTTACCTTCTTACCTTGCAAACATAATAAAGAGTTTTAATGGGAACACTCAACTTTATTAAATTATTCGTGTGTAACTTACCTGCATGTGTGATTCCTTTTATCATATAAGAAATTTAAGACCATAGAACGAACTTAAGCTTTGCACTCGATGAGATCCCTAGGTTAGGTAAATAAAACCCCTAGTTGGAGTTTACCATCTTAGTCATTATGTTTAGCGACATTGTCGTGAACCCATAGTTTAGGAATGTCATGGTCCAACCTATCCAGAGTATGTAGTTTCCTTCTAGATTTGGTAATCACGAGAAGAATGTCCTCTCTTCAGGTCCGACACTAGGCTGAGTGGTGAAGATCACCTTGGAAGTCACCTTATGAGTCCTTGTTAGAAGGAATGACTAAGCGGTGTAACCTTCCCATCTGAGGAGTAGGTAGAGATATTACTCCCTTGTATCCTATTGGATTTCCGGCCTTACGAAATTAGATCTAGAAATTAACTTCATCAGTGAATGAAATCCCTGTTGGACCCAAACAACCTAAATGAGGATCACGATATAGTTGTTCTTTGTCTTGCATTCTCGTTAGTGAACCCTTTTTGTCCCTCGTAAATAAATGTCTTGTCTTGGGCTTGTGAAAATTTAGTGCCTTGATCTTTCACAAAAGGATTATAGGGTATATACCTTTTATCCTTAATCACACCTATAATAGAGATTGAAGCCCTGGGAGAAACTAGAATTAAGCTTAACCATGTGCTTCTTTAATATGTCAAACAAGTACTATTGTAACATTTATGTTTAAAATGATAGTAGTCATGAGACTCTAGTGCGACGCAAAAGCAAATCATATGACAAGTAAAACCAAAATTTGAGGTTAGGAATAATGAATGAGAGTCCTTACAACTTAATTTAAAACATCTTCATGTGTCACAAAGAATATACATTGCCTTGGTCTAACCAAACGTCGGAAAAACAAAAGATATACCTATAAAAATCAAATTTGGAATTTAACAAGCTATTGAACTATAATAATAATGGTAGCGAAATAACTATTCCGTGATCGATGGATGTTCTTGGGGAAAAAAGCTATTTCAATCTATGTCTTCCTTAATCCCAAGATTTCATCCTGACATCACGTTAGGTTCACTTGTGTAACAAGGTTAAATTCTAAACTTTGAATAAGAATATTGGGAAGCCTAATCTTAACACAAGAATGAGAGAGTTAGAATTTTGTATAGAATTGGAATATGGAAAATACTTATGTAAGTTATGAAGATTTGTCATAAGGGTAAAGAGAAAATCAAATGGTTAAACAATAAGTGAAAGGTTAAACGAATTTTCGGAACATGTAGGTGGAAAAAGGGAGGAAATTTTGCTTACATAATAATGTTATTAGATGTTTAACGTACTTAGAAGTAATCATGGAAACGCGTTGTGTTGTGGGTTGTCAATCCTTGAGCCCCTTTTTATTGCGGTCATGTTATTGTTAGTATTCGTTCATTGGGAAAAGTGAGGCATCGACTTGCCGATGTTTTCTGCATGTTTCTATGTGAGTCAATGACTTATGTGCTTGTCACATGTGAGTTGAGTTCTGTACTTGGAGCCCTTACGGTGTTGTGTGTAGTGAGCAACGTAAGTCAAAAAAAAATTCCTAGTATTTTACTGTTGTATTTGGGTGTGTAAAATGTGGGCACTACATATGGTATCAGAGTGAAGGGTTCATGCTCTCAAACCTCTGGGACAGATTGGAGTTGTGATGATTTTGCATGATGGGATGATGTTACATGATGGGTTGCATGATGGTGATGGTGTTTCATGATGGTGATAAATATTGGAAGAGTAATGTGTTTTAAGAGTGATGTGATCTATGTTGTAATTGTGATAATGTGAATGCACATGATGTGTATGTCACTTAGTGTGCATTTGTTATCATGTTGATGTCTTGGGGATGGGAGTATTCTCCCTCCTTTGTGTGGATTCTATGAAGAATTCATGTGTGAATTACTGCTTGTGATGAGAATATTGACTCTCCTTTTTGTGGATCCAATGAGGAATCCGTGTGTGATGTACCACCTTGTTTTGTGTGAATGGAATGATATTGTGTTATGTGGGTGTGTCGATATGTTGTATGACTGGATTGATGTAAAGTGAATCACATTTCATCGTGATGTCATCACCGTATTGTGATTTTTTGTGTGCATCATCGTGTTGTATTACAATTGACTATATGTCGTAATGTTAGACATTGTGTTCCTCATATGTATAATTCATGTAATATGTAATGATTCATGTCGTGATTTAGGGGCATATGGTGAGTATGATCCCTAGTGTACAACGATTGCACTTTGGGTGCAGGATGTGATAATGTGATGTATCGTAACCCGTGAAAGTAGTGATTGTGTTATACCCTGTACATATATACCATGCGTAATACGTTATGGTTGTTGTGTGTGAATTACCATTGTGTTAGTGATGTAGTTATGCGTATGTTGTGAACCTTACACTAGACGACCCTAAGGGGATAAACTGTCAAGAGTGTATGTGTGGAGAGAGGAGGTGTGGACCAAGTTTTCATAATCTTGAGCCGAGTACGAGTGAGGAAGTGGAGTCTTATATAGACTGAAAATCCACTTCTATTTGTTTAGTATACTTTGAGCTTGCTCAGTATATTGTGGGTGCACACCACCTTAGGCTCAAATTATGTGACTAGAGTTCCCTGCTCTTTCCTATTGGATTGTTCATTGAATAATCCTATGTGAATTTTGACTATGTTGAGCCTTATGGGAGTTTGGAGTTATGATTCAGGCAGAGATGATGACAGATACATTATTTGGTATACTCATTTCTGGTTACATGTATATTTTCACGAGCTGAGGCTCGATGTCCGAGTGCCAGCAACTCGATGAGTACCCCTTTGGTGGTGGTATGAGGCCACATAGTGATTGTGATGTGCTATTTTCTCATTATGTATTTTATTCGTAAATTAATCTTTCTCTTTTAGCTAGAACCAACCGTTTTCTTGATTGATATGTTCTTATATTTTGGGCATTTATTTTATTGTTTCATTAACATTTGGATTTTGCACTAACCAAGGCTAATTAGCCATTTGTTTTCTTGGTTTTAAAACTTTCTTTTCATATTTGAAAGATTTGTAGCCTAGCCCAAGGCTTTTGATTTTGCCACTTGGCATTTGAATGGATTGTTATGCTGGTTCTAATGTCGTAATGTGTTAGAATAGGGTCATGGGATTCACCATGGAGTGGTTGAACCTATGGACCCGCTTCATTGTATGGGGTACACCCCAAGGAGTTACAGATAACTAGTGGGTTGTTGAACCACAAGTGATTATGTCACTTGGGTTGGGGGTGATGGGGCTCTATGTGCCTAGGGCCATAGGGTGACCCACCTCATTAAAAGGAGAAAGGAGATGGGGCTCTATGGTTGAGTGACCCGATATTCTTGATGGGGCTCTATGGTTGAGTGACCTGACTTGGTTTTGACACTATGTTTCCTTCTCTTTGGGAGGCATATGGAGATTATCTAGCGATGCTTTGGGGAGTATATGGAGTTTCTCTATGATACTTTAGGAGATATATGGAGTTTTACTTGGTACTTTTGGAGATATCTGGGGTTTGTTTCGTGATGTCTTGTTATGTGGGGAGTTGGTATAGTGAGTTATGTATACCTGTGTGAGTATTCTTGACACCTGGTTATGTATGAGGCTTGACTCTCCCCTTGGTTGGTATGGACCTTTGGATATTGGATTGGAACTATGTTGTTATAGTCATGAATTGTTTTGGGTCATGTGATACCCATTGTATATGTATCAACGTGTTGACCGGTTTTCAGTCATATGTGTGTACTAGATCTATGTCTAGGGCGTAATTGTTGGAAATTGATTGTTATGTGGTCTACTTGTTGTCACTCCATGGTTAGTGAAACCCTTGTGAGGTGTTACGGTCATGAAAGTATGTAAAAGTATGCTTGTGAAAATCAGGTGTTGTGTATAACCCTGGTAGGGTGTTGTGACTGTAGTTCATGATGGGAACCCACAGGAATGAATAAACTAAAATTCTACAAAAATGAAATTTTAAAGAACTTGAATTAAGAATAATGTTAATAGAAAGAGATTAATTAAATAACAAATAAGAGAGAACTGCCAATCTTCACAGAACCTTGAAAGTTAAAATTTCTACCTGATGTTCCTAGGGCCACCCCGTGGCCGTGATCTTGTGTTTGAAATCGTAACCTTAGAGCGTACCTTCACCCATATTCGTTCCTTGTTGTTTACCATTTCTCCTTCTTCATTGTATTTTGCATCGAGAACAATTCTTTCTTAAGGGGAGGAGAATGTAATGCCTCCATTTTTTTTAAAATAATAATAATAAAAATAAAATAAAAGAACTAAAATTTAATAAACCCGTGAATCTCTATTGGGCGAGTTTAGGGCAAATGGAAGAAGGCAAAAAGTCAAAAAAAAACACAGTTAGGGTTTCATTTTTTATTTCTGGATTTTGGAAATGCGTAGTTTGGGCACTGCCAAGGCTAATTTTGGGGCAGCAAGGACCAAAGCAAACAAATGAGTTTGTTAAAATGGCCTTGAAACTTTCATGTAAATTCTTTGACTCATGTAAAGCCGTGAGAATCCACAAATGTTTAGCACTCACCTGTGCCATGCCTCACACCCCTGCGTGGAAAAAAAAGAGCTTTGGAGAGAGGGAGTTTGCCAGATGTTGTTGCAGGTGCCAAAAGCTGATGGGATAGAGTATGGACGTGCATCAAAACAAAATGGAGGAATTTTTGGGTCTGTGTAGTGCCACACACCATCATCCTCTCAGCCTGCGCCACATACTGTGGGGACACCCTTCAAAACAACAAGGCAGAGGAATGATTGTCAGATGTTGTAGTTGTTACTACCCTGGTAGACATGGTTGCACAAAACAGGCGTGTGGGAGGCTGTAAACTGTTTGATAGAATGCCCCAAATAGATGCGGGCTCATGGAATGCCACGAGGGTAGGAAATGCATAGATGCGTTTGTTGAAAGGCCTTTGAAACTTCCAAGAAAATGTATTTAGTGCCTAGTTTGGCACGTATGCAAAATGTGAAGGCATACACAACTCAGGTGAACTGTTTGACAAAATACCTGAAAGATATGT
Source organism: Taxus wallichiana var. yunnanensis (assembly GCA_018340775.1). NCBI lineage: Eukaryota > Viridiplantae > Streptophyta > Pinopsida > Cupressales > Taxaceae > Taxus > Taxus wallichiana. The sequence continues at coordinate 342,270,591 of CM031239.1, forward strand.
GGCCTCTTGGGTGGCAATGATAGCAGGCATGAAAAAAATGGGTCTGTTAAAAAGATGTTGAACTGTTTGTTTTAATGCCTCAAAGAAATGTTGTCTCATGGAATGCCATGATGGCAGCATATGCACAAAATGGATGTGTATTAAAGGGGTTGAGATGTGTTTGGCAGAATGCCCGAAAAGATGTGGTTTTATGGAACATACCCTGACCCTGTAAGCTTCATTTTTGGTTTAGTTATCTTTCAGACATGTAGGTTTCACAGTGTATGAGGGTTGTAAATACTTTGATGGCATGACTACCTCTTGTAGAATCATTCTTAGAATTAATCATTATGTTTTCTTGGTGTCTAATGATCACATGAGAATATACAAAAATGTGGAAGCATGCAAATGGTTCGACAATGCCTGAAAGGAATGTGGTTTATGGGTAGCAATGATTGCAGGAGGTGTAAAAATAAAAATAAAAATGAGTTGGTTAAAAAGGCCTTGGAAACCTTCAAGCAAATGCAATGGGAACATGTAAAGCCGGGTTCCATAACTTCACAAGCATCCTCCCCGCATGTGCAAAAATAAGAGCTTTAGAATTGAGCATGGAAAACCATCAAGGCATAGAAAACAAGAAGTTTTTTGTTTGCAATGCAACTTCCCTAGTAGACGTGTATGCAAAATGGTGGAGCTGAGGACGCTCGTGGACTGGTTGATGAAGTTCCCAAGCAAGAGACTAAACCCAAGCCTGCGGCTTCGACTAACTTCATTCTCCAGGCATGGTTCTTCTTTCCCTTACCTCTCATAATTCTCATGTTTTAGTTCTCTTTTGCAACTAAATAGAATATTAAGTTATTAGATTTTTAATACAGTTAAATGTCCCTTCAACTCTTTGCAAAACAATAAAGTGTCGTGTCGCAACTCTCGAAGTCATTATAACTCGTCTACTTTAAAATATGAACTATCACCCTCACTTCGAGATGATTTAGAAAACTCTTACCCTTCTTGACCGCTCCAATATCGTTCTATCGACCAGAAAAATTTGACTCCCCATTGATAAAGTTGACCTTCTCTTGGTTTTAAATAGTTAAATTTTGTAATTTTCAGAGACTCACCAAGTACCCTTCACAACTCTGGAAATGAGATGTGAAGTTTCATTCATGTACCTTGGTATATGAGGAGTCACCTTGATTTTTGTTTGACCCGAAACGATCATATGACATCCTTTTGACGCTCTTATAGGAGCCCTGTTACACCGGTTTACAACAAAAGAGAGAGTTGTAAAAACTAGAAAGTTGGCTTTCGTGTGGGACCACCCTTTGAAACCAGGAAAGAGAAATCATGTTCTATCTTTGCAAACCTCTAGCATTTATACTAGAAAAATTCATGGAACATTTAGTATTGGAAAGAGTACTTTTCGGGATAGTTTGGCGAAGCCATTTTTGTAGGGCTTGGGTCATTGTTTAATGAGGTCAAACTGGACCAATTTCGTCTTGTCGCTCCAGAAAACTTGATGCCGTTTGAAAATGGTTTACTAGTTCTCAGTCCCATCGACTCTGATGAATTCTCCTTATATAGGGGAACTAGTAGGAGATGTCTTATTGCATGCTCCTCCATCAAACATTCATCTTTGGACGCGGTTTTCTAGGCCCTCGAGCTAACTTTTGTCATTTTACAATTGGGTCAACTACGATCAGTGGCCCCAGAAAACTAACCGCCAAACATAAACCGTTCGCTCTTTTTCAATTCCGTCAGTTGCTATGAATTCTTGGTATATCTGGGGACACGTAGAAAGTTATTCGTGGTGTGCGTGTTCATTGGAAGATAACCTTTGGAAGCAGTTTCTTAGCCTTCGAGCCCGTTTTGTATGTTTTGTAGCTAGTGAGAAAATGTAAAAGTAGAAAGCTGCGGACCCTCGTAGGGTTGCCAAATCACCCTGGAAACTTTTAACACACGTAAATAACTATTTAAAACACTATAATGAAACTTTTTGTGTGTATTGGAACTTTTGACAAAATGATGTTTTCTCTCTCTTCCTTTCTCTTTCTCTCTCCTGGGTTTATAAAATGAAGAAAAATGAAAGGCAATGAATACATGTTTCTAGACCTTTTTTATTTCGATTGCAAATTGTAATTATTGTCAGATGTAAATGGGAAATTGAAAAATGATAATTATGATTGATTAGGGTGGATGCCATGCCAGCGATTTATCGCTGATATCATGCTCACGTGGGTTTTGCAGGATGGAAGAATGATGACGAAAAAAGGCGATGTGTAATTTTAATTATTGTAATTGTAATTTTTATAGGTCATTGTAAAATGAATAACTGTCTAATGTAGTCTCCTATTACAAAAAGTTATAATTGAAATTTGTTAATATGCATGAGATGCTAGTTTTAGGGATAACTTAGGAAATGTGCATCTAATCACCGATTCAATTTGTTTCTTAGTTGTGTATGGCAAAAAGGGTTTGATTTATACATAGTAAATTGAAATTGAAGTTAATATATTGTAGTACTTTCTCAGTATTCAATAAATGATTAAATTAATTATTGGGTTACCTTCTTACCTTGCAAACATAATAAAGAGTTTTAATGGGAACACTCAACTTTAATAAAATATTCGTGCATAACTTGCCTGCATGTGTGATCCCTTTTATCATATAAGAAATTTAAGACCGTAGAACGAACTTAAGCTTTGCACTCGATGAGATCCCTAGGTTAGGTAAATAAAACCCCTAGTTGGATTTTACCGTCATAGTCATTATGTTTAGCGACATTGTCATGAACCCATATTTTAGGAATGTCATGGTCCAACCTATCTAGAGTATGCGGTTTCCTTCTAGATTTGGCAATCGCGAGAAGAATGTCCTCTCTTCAGGTCCGACACCAGGCTGAGTGGTGAAGATCGCCTTGGAAGTCACCTTATGAGTCCTTGTTAGAAGGAATGACTAAGCGGTGTAACCTTCCCATCTGAGGAGTAGGTACAAATATTACTCCTTGTATCCTATTGGATTTCTGGGCCTTACGAAATTATATCTAGAAATTAACTTCATCAGTGAATGAAATCCCTGTTGGACCCAAACGACCTAAATGAGGATCACGATATAGTTGTTCTTTGTCTTGCATTCTCGTTAGTGAACCCTTTTTGTCCCTTGTAAATAAATGTCTTGTCTTGGGCTTGTGAAAATTTAGTGCCTTGATCTTTCACGAAAGGATTATAGGGTATATACCTTTTAACCTTAATCACACCTATAATAGAGATTGAAGCCTTGGGAGAAACTGGAATTAAGCTTAACCATGTGCTTCTTTAATATGTCAGACAAGTACTATCGTAACTCTTATGTTTAAAACGATAGTAGTCATGAGACCCTAGTGTGACGCAAAAGTAAATCATATGAGAGTAAAACCAAAATTTGAGGTTAGGAATAATGAATGGGAGTCCTTACGACTTAATTTAAAACATCTTCATGTGTCACAAAGAATATACATTGCCTTGGTGTGACCAAACGTCGGAAAAACAAAAGATATACCTATAAAAATCAAATTTGGAATTTAACAAGCTATTGAACTATAATAATAATGGTAGCGAAATAACTATTCCGTGATCAATGGATGTTCTTGGGGAAGAAAAGCTATTTCAATCTATGTCTTTCTTAATCCCAAGATTTCATCCTGACATCACATTAGGTTCACTTGTGTAACAAGGTTAAATTCTAAACTTTGAATAAGCGTATTGGGAAGCCTAATCTTAACACAAGAATGAGAGAGTTAGAATTTTGTATAGAATTGGAATATGGAAAATACTTATGTAAGTTATGAAGATTTGTCATAAGGGTAAAGAGCAAATCAAATGGTTGAACAATAAGTGAAAGGTGAAACGAATTTTCAAAACATGTAGGTGGAAAAAGGGAGGAAATTTTGCTTACATAATAATGTTATTGGATGTTTAACGTACTCTAGAGGTAACCATGGAAATGTTGTGTTGTGGGTTGTCAATCCTTGAGCCCCTTTTTATTGTGGTCGTGTTATTGCTAGTATTCATTCGTTGGGAAAAGTGTGGCATCGACATGCCGATGTTGTCTGCATGTTTCTATGTGAGTCAATGACTTATGTGCTTGTAGCATGTGAGTCGAGTTCTGTACTTGGAGCCCTTACGGTGTTGTGTGTAGTGAGAGCAAACGTAAGTTTTAAAAAAAAAAGTCAAAAAAAAAAATTCCTAGTATTTTATTGTTGTATTTGGGTGTGTAAAATGTGGGCACTACATATTGTTTCCTAAGGAAATATGGAGAAAATGGACACTAACCATTGAGTTTTTTAAATCATGTGGGCATTTTTGTTCTCCATTTAAGGATAACTAGCCTAACTTTCTGAGACAAATTCTTGGTAAGGTTCACGGCCAATTACTTGAGGATGCAAGAGGAATGACCGATGAGGAGATATCATTACATCGGGAAAGTGTAGCTAATTGGATCTATTGAGGTAGGTATCATAGCAGATTTTGATTCTTACTGCCAAAAAGTAAAAGATGATAGAAAAATAAGAGAAAAAGTTCTAAAATACTTTAAAAATAAATATCCAACTAATATTGTATTGGTAGAATGCAATGATGCCAATATTATTCAAAAATTCAGTTTGGTTAAATCTCACTAAGACCATATGTGCGTACTCTTGGGAAAAGAGAAAAAGGAAAAAAGAAAATCTGATTTCAAAGGAAGTGAGAAATCATCAAGAAGAAAAATGATGTTGAAGTGGTAGAGGTTCTCCCAGTGGAAGCTCAAACAATTATAGAAAACTATTTGATTTCAATGGAAGAAAAAAATTCCAGCAAGGAAGTAAGAAAAAGAAGATTTTAGTTGTCAATGTGCATATCCCTTCCAACTCCAAATCAACGATATCATCTATTCCATCAACTAATTCATTCAATGCAAAATGTGTGATCCTAGATTTTTGTAATTTGTCTAGTGTAATAACTTTCGATGCAAAGTAATGTACTTGTTTACAATTGTCGGATATAGTCTTCTAAATTGTGGTATTGTTGTTTCTATTACTTGTTTCTTATTCAAAAATGTTAAGAAAGAAAATAAAAAATACACATAAAAATTTAAAGACAAGGGATAATCGGTTGTGGAAGGCTATTACTGATTTTATGACAACAATGGAAAATTTAAGAGCTTGTGTCTTATGTACATAATATCTGGTCCGAATAATTTTGATGCTAATGATGGAGATAGAGAAGAAATAATTATGGATGGGATGGAGTAACTTACGCAACAATATTTGACTGCAGGCGATATCGGCCTATAAGGAAAGACACGTCCTTTTCTTCACGATAGATCTTATGAGTTTTGGTCTTATATGTTTTTTTGGAATATATTGGGTAAAGTGAGGGTTTTAGAAGGTCCCACAACCTTGATACAAAAAGCCCATTAGGCCAGATCAAGCAATAGCATTACAAAACAAAAAAACCCAAGAGGATTCCAAAAAGGAGAACGAAGAAGAGACGAGACGAAAAAGGAACTAAATGAGCTTCTTCAGCTCAGAAACAGCATCTTTAGCTCTAGGGGAGCCAGAATCGTTTGCAAGGAGATCCGCCAACTTGAGAAGCTCCGAACAGTCGTTTGCTAAGGCCACTCTGGTAGAATTCGTGAAGTCCTCCCAAGCTTTGAGAGCTTTGAAGGCACGCTGCAGTTTACTCAGAATGGAGGAGATGATATCAGCTCTGCTATGGTCCTTTTTGTCATCAGCATCAATATCAGCAGTGTCACAGTCCATAACAGGAGTAGAGAGAGGAGTGTCAGCAGTGGAATCTTTAACAGCCGAGGGTTCCTTAGAGCCAGCAGAATGAGAGGGGGGATCCACCACAAATTGATTGATGTCACCCTGCTCCTCTTCCGAGGAGTCAGGGTACAGTTGAGCAAGTCCCAACAAATCAGCCGCACCAGAGAGACCCGGGCTGGAGACAGGAGAAGGAGCGCGTCCACTGGCATTGGTATCCTCCAAGAAAAGGCATGAGATGGGCGTAGGAAAAGGGGGATAGCAGCGGGAATGGAGGCATCGCGGGGGGGGCTCACGATGGCCACGTCGGAATCCGAGCCAGAGGAAAGGAGCAGGCGGCGATGGCGCCGAGAGGAACGGTGGGAAGAGGAAGAGGGGCGAGAAGGAGGGGAGGGGGAGCGGCGGCGGCGACCCAATTTGGGTGGGAAACGGAGCAAGTCAGTGTGGGAAGCGGCGACGGAGAAAAGAAGGTAGAGAAGACCCTGGTGGAGGATGACTCCCTCACCTTCCCGAGCCAGCATAACAGAGTGTTCCAGCGATTGAAAAAGAAAGGCAGCTAAATTGATCTTTCTCCCCCAACGGAGGTGGGAGAGAATAAACAGATGGGGGCCGAAAACCAGACGGTATCTTCCGTCGATGGTGAAGTATCGCATAATGGCTTCCGCCACTCTATCCCAGGGCGAGGGCAGAGAGTCGCGGGTATAGCCCGACATATATTTCCTTGGCCTGTCACCGGGCGTTGAAGTCTTGAATCTCTGCGTGAAGGGAACGCCTGTAGTAAATATCGCCCGCAGCAGGGAGCCCGGTGGCATCAGCGATGGCGTTCGTTGAGATGGTGAACCTAGTGCTGCCAATTTGAACACGTCCTCTCGACCACGAAGCCGTAACAGCATAAGAAACCAGGCCGAGTAACCAGACATTCTTTCCAGAAAAGTAGAAATCCCATTTTCCACTAAGATATTCCAGACCTCGCCATCATTCTTAAGCGACTCGCAATTGTCGGGCTCAAGGCGCTTCAATTGCCCCCCCATGAGAAGAATATTAGAACAGTTACAGAGTCGGAGATAGGAGCGGACGAGAGCCAGCCTGAACAGGAAACCAGCAATTAAATTAAAACCCTGACGCCACCTCCTCGGATGATTAATGTGCGCATAGAGCTCGTTCGTGCGGGGATTTGCTGCATCATTACAAGGCGCCTTAATCAAGTACCCCGTGTCAAGAGTCATGTCAATTAAATTTTCCGTATTAACCGCCGCCATTTGAAAGGGCCAAGGCGGGCAAGCCGAAACCCAAGTCAGCTTCAGAAACCACCAGTCAGCAGTGGAGTGTGTCATTTTGGGCAATCTGACAAAGTTCATTCGGGAAGTTCTCAGTCCAAATTTGCTGATTTTCGATGAGGACACCCATATTAGCAAGAAGATCCGCCGCTCTATTACCTTCCCGGAGGACATGCTGGAATTGGACTTGAAGAAAAGATCTTTGAATACTTCTAATATCAGCAATGATGTTTTTAATCGACCAATGTCCAGGGTCATTGGAGCAGAGGAGGTTTATGATGTTGAGGGAGTCACTTTCCACTTGAAGGGGATCATTGCCCAACTTGATGGCCATCTCAAGACCCTTGAGGATGGCTAAGGCCTCCGCACGGTTGTTGGAGCCAAAGTTGAAATTATGGGCAGAAGCAGCAACAATTAAACCCGAATAGCAACGGAGAATGGCCCCTCCTCCGGACATACCTGGATTCCCTTTCGAAGCTCCATCCGTGTTGAGTTTTCTCCATCCCCTTGGAGGGGGAAGCCAGCAAATCAAATTCCTATCAGTATGGGTTTTTTTGCAAGGAATGGATAAATACTGCTGCCACTCCAGGGTGTGACAGAACTGCAGTTTTTGCTGATAATTGGACCAAGTGGACAGGTTGATATTTTCTTGGAGAGCCATGCCAATCTGAGTAGCCACCTGTCCAGGATTGAGACACTTATCTTTGAAGATTCTTCTGTTTCTTTCTTTCCATATGCCCCATAAACCATGCGGGAGGAGGAGTTTCCAAGCCAATTTTAGAATCGGATGAGAGAAGGGGAGTACCATTGAGAAAGGGTGTCCTGAATGGAATCCGGAAAGATCCAGAAGACTCCGAATCTCGATAGGAGCCGCTGCCAAATATCATGTGAGAAAGAGCAATGGACCAGGAGATGTGATGAGGATTCCTCTTCATTTGCACATAGAACACATTTGGTGGGAAGGGAAAAACCCCTTCTCTTCAGGTTCTCCCCAGAAAGGAAGGCATTTTTAGAGGAGAGCCAAGAGAAAAAACCAATTTTAGGGGTGATCTCCTTAGGCCAGAATTTTGTTAGAGGGGGGCCCACGTCAGCACAATGCATCGAGAGGTAAGCAGCCCTAACTGAAAAGGAGCCCGATGCGGAAAGAGTCCAGATAATCTCATCTTCATTATGGGAATACGGGATGTAAATGGTGGAGAGCTGCTCTCTAAGGGAGGACAGCAGGTCTCTTTGCAGGTCGCTGATATCCTCCCAATCCTTGATATCCCATGAGGGGATGGAATTAACCCTCTGCCAATAACCAGAAGCTAATCTACCATGAATATTGATGATACTTCTCTTGATAGGGTCCCAAGAGGGGTTGAGGTCAAGGGGAACATCACCAATCCAAGTGTCCCTCCAGAAATCAATGAGACGCCCATTCCCGAATCTCCATTTAGTGCCAGCACGAATGATGGGGAGCGAGCTACAAATGGAATTCCATATGGTGGAGCCTCTAGTGGGGATGGATGTGAGAAAGTCTTCATTATTTGCTAAATACTTAGCACGGAGCAAGTGGGCCCAACAAGAATCACCTTTAGCCACCTCCCAAGCGAGTTTTGCCAGGAGGGCCCCGTTCATCTCCTTTATTTTCCGAAGACCAAGGCCACCGTGAGCAGTAGGTTTACAAACCTCTTTCCAGGCCACAAGGTGGATCCTTTTCTTTTCTTCAGTTCCAGACCACAGAAAGTTCCTTTGAATTTTTTCCACCTCCTAACAAGTGGGAATCTTGAGCATGGATAGAAAGTAAGAAGGAAGATTCGAAGAGTGGCTTTCACCGGTGGAGCTCACACTGGCCGAGGAGAGCACCTTTCCAAGCAAATGAGTTTTTGATATCTTTCAATAACCGGATTCCACATAATTTTTGATTGTCTACCATGGAAGAGGGGGATGCCCAGATAAGAGGCTGGGAGATCCACAATCGAGCAACCAAAGATATCAGCAATCTTCCTCTGAACTCTGGGGGGCGTGTTGATAAAGGAGATGCTACTCTTGATGAAGTTAACCGTTTGCTGCGAGGCTGATTGATACAGAGATAGGATATCCATAATAGCTCTAGCTTCGATAACAGAAGCCAGACTCAGCAATAAGGTGTCATCAGCAAACTGGCTATGAGTGGCCGAGGGACAGTTAGAGGTGATTTTCATGCCAGAGATGATGGATTGATTTTTTGCCGCATCCAGAGCTCTGCTGAGGGAATCTGCCATAAGAACAAAGAGGAAGGGTGACAGAGGATCGCCTTGCCTGATACCTCTGCTACTTTTGAAGAAACCCGCAGGGATGCCATTGATCAGAATGGAGAAACAAGGGGTCGAAACACATGAATAAATCCAGCTACACCATTTTTTGTCGAACCCAAATTTTTCCAAGGTCTTGATTAAGAAGGGCCAGCTGACTCTGTCAAAGGCTTTTTGCATATCCAATTTTAAGATCATACCTGGAGACTTCGCAAGAAGAGCCGAGTGGATGGCCTCATGGACAGTAATTATACCGCCTTGAATAAGCCGACCTTTTATGAATCCATTCTGATTGTGGGAGATGAGGTTCGGCATAAGAGGTTTTAGCCTGGAAGCCAGCATCTTAGTGATGATCTTGTAAGACGTGTTGCATAAACTTATGGGCCGAAAATTGGACACATCCTTGGAATTATGCACTTTTGGGGCAGGGCCACGAAAGTGGTGTTCCATTCCTTTAGCAGTTTATCATTCATCTGAAATTCATTGACTGCGAGGAAAAGGTCCTGCTTGATGATTTCCCAAAAAACTTGAAAGAAAGCAGCCGGAAAGCCATCCGGACCCGGGGCTTTGTCTCGCTTCATAGTAAAGACAGCTTTATGAATTTCCTCCATCGTAAAGGGCTTGGTAAGATTGTTGTTCATCTCAGGTGAGACCAGATGTGGAATGTGCTGAAGCATTTCATTCATAGATTGTTCCGAGGGAGCCAGATCAGCATGGAGAAGATTTGAGTAGAAGGATATAAGCTCATTGGATATATCAGAGTCAGCAGTAAGAAGAGTACCTGAAGGCGACACCAACTCACGAATCTTGTCCCTAGCTTTATGTTTACAGGCAGTAATATGGAAGAATTTGGTATTACGATCACCTTGGTCAAGCCAAAGGGCCCTAGAACGCTGCCTCCAGTAGGTTTCTTCTTCTTTGAGAGTGTTGTGATAATCGCTGAGGAGGGAGATTTCCTGTTGGTGAAGATTGTCCAACCTTCCCACATTCTCGATTTGCTCAGAAATTTTGATCAAGCTCTGAGAAAGCTCCTTCTTGCGAACCTTGATGTTACCGAAGACCTTAGACTTCCAAATTTTGAGCTGTTTTTTGATTTCTTTGAGTTTGCTGGAAAATCTGAACATATTGGTTCCCTCAATCTCGATATTCCACCAGCTTGCAACCAGGGGGGTCAGATGGTTATTTTCAAGCCAAGCCAGCTCAAATCTGAAGGGAGGATTCTTGACATTCACCATATGGTTGGCACAACAGTGAGGGGGTGTGATCGGAGCCAACCCTTGGGAGGGAGCTGAGATAAAAGTCCGGAAAAAGAGAAATCCAATCCAGCGAGCCAAGAGCTCTATCTAATCTGCATTGAATGTGATTTCTGCCCAATCTACGGTTTGACCAAGTGTAAGAAGAGCCGTGGAGATCCATATCCAGAAGTGAATTTTCTCTAATGAAGTCAGCCAAAGCTTCCCTGCTAGCCGGCATAGCAGGCATTCCCCCTTGTTTATCTGAGGGATAAAGAGGACAATTTAGATCACCCATTATGAGAATGGGAATTTTACCACAAGTAACGATGAAGTTGGTGATATCCCTCCAAAGTTTTCCTCGATGATTCTCCAAGTTTGGAGCATACACATTGATAGCGATCCAGGAGGAGTCAGCACCAATTTCTTGAAAAAGGATACAAAGAAAATTGGGGTGCTTGAACAGGCAATCCCCTTTGAGAATTCTGGGATTCCACAAGGTACAAAGCCCCCCGGAGTTTCCAGTTGAAGGTTGAGATTCAAAACAGCCGCAGGCCAGATTTTATGAAGCCGAACCTCAGTTTTTAGCTTGGTTTCCTGTAACATGATGATATCAGGTGAGTTCTGAAACTTGATGTCTTTGATGATTCTTTGCTTTTGAAGAGAGTTGAGCCCTCTTATATTCCAAGAAATGATCTTCATTTCTTTTGTTTGGGTTTACTCCCCACCACCATGGGGATAGTACTTTGGGTTCCTTGCGCCACATTTGTAGCAGCTTCAATCTGTAGCTTAACACTGCTTGGAATTCTGCCTCTAACTTTCTCCAAGCCTATATCAGGTTTCTTGTTGCTGCTTCTAGTGAAACGGTGATTAAAACAATCATCGGTGGAGAGATCCGAGGGAGAGGGGGCAGAATCAGAAACAGGCGGGCAAGGTGGAGGAAGGGTGGGAGGATCGAGGGAGGAGGGGAACGAGGGAAGGGGGTGGGAAGGGGAGCAGGAAGCGGCGAAAGGGGGAGGAGGCAGCCAAAAGGTCCACACCAAGAGATGAAGAGCCTGGAATCGAAGGGGCCAGGGGTGGGGAGAGAGAAAGGGGGATAGAGGAGGGGGGAAGGATCACAGCAACAGGATCAGTGGACGGGTTGATTTCTCCATCCTCCAGGAGAGCAAAGGAATTAGAAGTGGGGATGATCGGGATCTCAATGGAGGACGATTTAGGAACAAATTTTTCTTGAATTTTGGGGAGAGGGTTTGGGACAGTGGTTTCGGTTGGGGTTTAGAGGGGCAGCTAGAGGCCCTATGGCCTAGTTTTTTGCAGAAAGAACAGGCTTGAGGAATGTATTCATAGTCAAAAGGCTGTTTCCAGTTCCCAAAGTCCGAGATAAGCTCTATGTCTTTTGGCAAGGGGCAACTAATGTCAGCATTAACACAGAATCGAGCATGAATAAATCTAGTTTTTGCTTTCGTGGCTTGATCTATAGCAATCAAAGAACCTATAGAAAGAGCAATACCTTCTATGACCGCCGGATGCCAAAATTCCAAAGGAAGCCCCGGAAGGCGGACCCAGATTGGGGCTTGGGTCATGGATTCCGTGTGTGGGTTGAAACCAGGAGACCATTTCCTGAGATAAAAACCCCGCCTGCCAAAGAACCACGGACCACCCAGAAGCGCTCTAGCGAAATCTTCTTTCAAGCTGAAAGAGAATAAGATGAATCCATTTGGCATAGCCGCTATTTCAAGTGCTCCACATGGTTGCCATTTTAGACGAGCCCATTTTTTTATATCCTCCAGTGGGGGCCTCGGGCCCATCAGCGTACCCACCAAGGACAGGTCACGAGAAGCAGCAGCAGCCTCCGTGATATGAGAGGGGATGCGCAGGGAAAAGGACCCTTCTGACAGCGAAGGGGAAAGCTTTTCCGAGCTGTGAGCTGATGTGGAAACCTCCACGACTTTTGACCAAGCGAGAGGCTGTGAGGGAGAGAGAGGCCCTGACAGAGGGGCCCCCCGATCCGGACCAGGAGGGTCCGGCATTAGAGAGGGGACCAGAGATCGCAGCGTGTAAGCGAGGCAGAAGTGGGCGGGAGCTAGGCCAAATCCGGTTGTTCAATTTTCCGCTTCCTAATTCTATAGTATTCTCTTTTTGGTCTTATATGTTCACTCGAATCTATTTTTGGAAATTATCTTATAATAACGTGTTATGACAATAGTGGCACATTGCATGCTTTGGTTGACTTAGATTTACATGTGGTTTTTATTTTTGAATTGCATGTTCAAGAAATGTTTTTAAAACATTACTATTCTCATTTGAAAAAATGTACATTGATTAAGATTACTTTAAACAATTCTATTGGTTTAATGCCTTTGATCTGATACATAAAATATTTATGTAGACAACCAACCAAAAGAGGAAGACACTTTGTACTAAAAGAGGAAGACACAGTCTCTTCCTCTCCACTTAAAAATAAAGGAGACAATGTCATTCTTAACATGTCGTAACCCATTCAACTTGTTGCGTCAAATGTCATTGACCATACATCCAATGAATCTATACAAGGTGAGTGGAATTTACTCATTTTATAAATTTATCACTATGATAAGTTTTCAATTGTCATTGTTTACATATATTTAGTAAAAATTTAATTTTTTCATTGTTGATGCCAAATGGGGGGGGGTTTGTTGGCACGTCATGCATGAATTTGCAGACAAAAATTGATATGTTAGCCGTGTGCCATTATAAAAAAACCATTTATAGGCCCTGCATAATTATAGGAACCTATAACAAAGTGGTTTATTTGCTATATGTATTTCATACCGTCTTCATACAAAGCATGGCTCCCACTAAGCTCATCAAAGAATATCTAGCCAAACATAGTACACGCATTAATGGCCTATCCTAGTGGTCACTAACATACATCTATTAAATTTATTTATGTAGAATTGAGTAATTATTTTTTTAATTGGTTAATATTAAATTTGAGACAATTGAAAAAAATTTACTTACAATGCAGGTTGGCCATTAGCGGTCGCTAAGCTCATCAAATATTGTCAAGCCAAACATAGTCTAGGAAGTAATGGCTTAGCCTAGCGGTCGCTAATATACATCCATAGCTATGTAATATTGTCCAAAAAGGGCACTACATTGTATAGAAGAAAGTTGTATCACAAATTTAATTATGTTAACATGATATTTATTTCCAATTGATAATTTTTTTAATTGGTTAACATGAAATGCGAGAGAATTGAAAAATAAATTGCTTCTATACGGTTTACCACTAGTGGTCACTAAGCTAATTAAATACTGTCAAGCCAAACATAGTCCACACATTATTGGATTAGCCGAGCGGTCACTAATATACAACTATAGCTATGAAATATTGTTAAAAAAGATTAGTACATTCTATAAAATCAAGATGTATCACACAATTATTTACTTCGACATAAAATTTATTTTAAATTGATTAATGTTTTTTGAAATAAAAGTGTATCACCCGAATTTGCGAGAGGGGGAGTGTGAGCGAATCCAAGTGTAATCTCAATCAATAAGTGTTAACCTACCAAAAATTTGATAATTTTAATTGGTTAATATCAAATTCGCACAATAAAAATAAATTACTTCGTGTAGTTGGCCAAAAGGATTATTTAATTATTTTAGATTTGGATAGTTTTCTCTATGAGAAAAACCAATCCCATAAGGATATGACATTCAAGTTTGGTATGGAGACTATCAACTTGTAATGTGGCCTCAAATAATTTTTAAAGCTACTATCAAAGCATAATCTGAAGTGGGAGTTTTGTCTATCTATCTCTTTTATGCCAAAGTTGAAAAGATGATAAAGGATTTGAAAAAAATAGTATCTAAATGAAGCTAGATATTTTTTGGGAAAAGAACATTTCTCATATAGAAGACGAAATTGCAAAGTAAAATATCTCAAAAAGATTTGGAGTAAAGACAATAATGTTTTTAGCTCTACATACACATTGTGTATTACAATAGGCCCAAAGGGAAACCCTACTAAAATTTTTATGGTGGGGAGGAAAGCCATTAGAAAAATTGTTTCAAAGATATGTGGTTGATGATAAATATGCACAAAAACATATCACATATACTATCTCGTGGTTTGAGTGTTGTAGAGGGCATAAATTAAGCTGCAATAAGTAAAAATTATGAAACTTTTAATTATTTCAAAATGTTTTTTACAATGATATTAATTTGTACATTCATATGGTCGCTATTTATTTTATATTTTGAGGTTACACATTTAAAAGTAGTCAGTATTTATATCTTAAATGTGATTAAGTTGATATTATAGTTTTATAAGTTGTTTGTGTAAATTACCCAAATAAAATATTATCACAATAATATGTTAACCTAATTTTTTATCAATTTTGGAATATTACATTAATTATGATTTTTTTATAGATCCAATAAGCAAACCTAGGAAATTAATAGTTTTGAGAGTTGAACGTTTTTTGTTTGGAATTTGTGGTATTGATTTGACAAAATACCTCGTAATATGGTTCTAGATTTTAGATCTAGGAACACTAAATACTTTAAATGAGAATTTAGTGTTGAATTTTTAAGGACTACATAAAAATATGTTGACATTTCCTTATGGTCTTCATTTATGGATTCAACAATGGTGAAGTACATGTTCATGAAATAGTTTAGTTGGTCATAAGATAGTCACTTCAAGTTCATTTGGGGATGCCACTAATGTAAGATCAAAACAAATGCTAATCAGCAGATAGAAGACATTTTTAGTAATTTCTATGGTGAAAATAATATACTATTGATCGATGATGTAAGATTCTTGTCGTATGAAGTCAAAGAAGAAATTACTCTCAAAACCCAACATCTTGGAAATTTGATGGAAATCTGTAAGACCGATTCATTAATTTTTACTCAAGTAAAGAGGACAATTCACTAGGTCCTTGGAGATAGGTATTACTGGCTCTCTCTCCACAAATATGTCAAGAAATATGTATGGAAATGTGATGCATGTTAGAGAATGGGGAATCCTATGTTATCTATTTAAATTCCCCCAATCCTCAGCTAGTTTTAGGGCCATTTGAGAAGTGGAGAATTGATTTCATTGGGCCTTTTGACCCCTATAATACATAAAAGAGTACTTGTTAGTTTTCATCGACTATGTTACAAAATGGGCCGAGGTTCAAGAAATGACATCTACGGTGAGGATGTTGTAGCTAACATTTTGTACAATAGGATTATCTTAAGATTCGGAGCTCCTAGAACCATTATATTTGATCAAGGACCTCATTTCTTGTCCTACATGATTGAATCATTCTTGAAGATATACCAAATATAGCATAGGAAATCATCACCATACCACCCCCAATCTAATGGGAAAGTGGAGGTCACAAACAAAGAATTACAAAACATTTTGACTAAGTTTTTCAATGTAGATAGGAAAATTGGGTGTCAAGACTTCTGAAGATGTTTGGACATATCATACCATTTGTAAAACCACCACTTGGTTTTCCCCATATGATCGGTATATGGGAAGAATTTGTTTCTCCCTATAGAAGTTGTGCTACAAACCTATTGGATGATAGAGAAGATTGAAATTTAGCTGGATGCATCTCAATGTGAGAGAGTGATGTAATTGAATGAACTTGATGAGATGTGGATGGAGGCACAACAAAAACAAAAATCCTTCAACATCATAGAAAATCTTGACATGACGCTCATATCAAAAATAAAAGGTTCAATGAAGGAGATTGGGTCTTATTATTTGACTCAAAGTATCAACAATTCAAAGGAAAATTGAGAACAAGATGGTTGGGACCCTATCAAATTGAAAAAATTTATGATAATGGATCTGTGAGACTGTTGCCAATTGATGGTGATAGGATAACTTTGTTGGTGAATGGCCATAGACTGAGGATGTATCAACATCCCCAGGATAAGGAAAATTTCACTAAGGACATGCTACTTTGTGAAGAATTTGATTCAATGGAAGACTACAACTCTTCCTGCCATGAATATTTTGTTTGGGAAATTCAAATAAAGGGATAAGATCATAGTTTTGATCCTCTTCCCCTATATCATAAAAATAAAAAATATGTTTTATTTCATGCATTCAATAAAGGTTAGAGATGTCAATTATTAGAATGTGCATTAATCACAATTACTCTTCAAATGCAAGAGGTGAAGTGCCAACGGTCAGTAGAAATTTGAGGTGTAAAGGTGAAGTGTACTCATCCCTTGCTATAGATATTAACTTTTTAGAACTCCCCAATGCATTTATTTAATATGTAAAATCAAAATCCCATTCCCAATGCATTTATTAAGGATGTAAAATCAAATATCATGGAGTAAAGTGGGGGTAAGGAGTAATAATGGATGAGTAAATGACATGTTCTACCCTTCTCTCGAGAAGGAAAACTAACATACGCAGTTATGATGAAAGGATGGGAACCGTGCAAAGAATTGAAATCTTTTTATCCCAATTAAGTACCATCAATATTTTTCGTTGCCATTTTTGTGCTAAATTAGTTCCATTATAAACTCAAAATGTAGTTCAAACTTCCGCATCGATATTTCATGCGATTTCTCTATTTCTCTCGCATAAACCTTCACCATTTTTCTGTAACTCCACCTGGACCAATTAGAGCTATGGGGAAAAAGAAGAAATTGGAACCAAAGTCTACAGAGCCTCTCCTACGAAATGATGTCATCTCCTAAGTATTCCATGATGCAGGTTGGTTGGACTTTATTCACAAATTTGAGGGTTTTAATGAATATTTAGTTGATGAATTTATGTTGAAATTTGAGGCAACATGCTCTCGAATAGGAGGCAAGAGAATTGAAATAGACAGTCACATTGTTGCTAGAATATCGGCCTCCCAGATTTTAGGCTCAAGGTTATAACTAACTCCCCACTTAAGGATTTTATACCCCTGTTTCATGATGAAGGGGAAGTTCTTCCTTAAATAATCCTCAATGCCTATGGAATTCAAAAAGGTATTAAGAGGGAGTGTTTTTTGGGTCATTTGAGGGAAATTGCTACTTGGGTGAACATGTATCTTGTTTGTGATGGGAAACTATCGGTGATATGGAGTGAAACATTGAAAATTATCACTCATTTAAAGAAGGGTCGAGACAAAACCTAAGCTTAAGGTTAATATTCAAGAGTATCTTGCAGAGGCTATCATTAAGGTGGGTGAAAAATACAAAAATGGAGGTAGTAAAGCTACCCTAAAACACCCAGAGCTTATCCAATTAATTTGTGCAAATTAGGCTTTTTATATGTCTAAGAGAAAGGTATATATGAAAAATGTAAGGGAGAGTTCTAAATAGAAGAAAATCAAAAGTGCTCCTACACTAGTTTCTTCATAACCACCTCCCAGTTCTCAGCCTAAGCTTGAATCGACTCCTCAACCTTCAAGTTTGGTTATAGAATAATATGCAAGTGAGGATTATCACTCATTTGTGCCTCAATATTCCATTGAAAATATTACCCTACAATCCCCTCGCTACTATTTCATTGAGACGGGAAGGTCTTGTTCCTTAAAGAAGCTTTCATTTTTTTAGCTGCATTGTCTAAAGAGGGTTCATCCCTAATTTTGTAAGAAATTGCTGAAGTTGGTACTTGTTCCCTTGGAGGTGGAATAAATGATTATTAGTTTATGAAAACCATTCCCGAAGAATATTTCCTAATAATGATATTCTAGATATTATTACGGCTCTGAAATCTATGTCCGAAGCTTGAAAATACTTGTAGCGCCGAAACAAAGACTGGAGCTCAAAAACTATTACAATGGAGATTAGTCGTCTGGATTCACATGAAGATGAACTCCTAAATAAGTATCAGGATGAAATTTCCACTCGAGGAGAAATGAAATGGTATGGAAGAAACCCATCCATTTATGTAAAATGAATGTCCAACGAGTTGTGGAGAAAGTTAAAGAAATAAATGTCTTAAAAGTAAAAGTTGATAGTTTAAAGAGGAAAAAGAATATTGGTTTGCAAGCATGGAATGATTTTTCCTCTCATTGTGACCAAATGTCTCTTAGAAATAAAGAGTTGGCCTAGGAAAATAAGAAACATAAAGAAGAGGTTGATTCAGGTTCAAATTCTAAGAAGAAAGTGGAATCAGTTGTTGAATTTGTTTCTCCTCTGGCTTGCAAACTTCTAGCTTGTAGGAATCCCTCTTCAGTTTATAGTCTAGTTCTTTGGGAACAATTTTCGCATCGAAATAACAAAGGATATTTTGTGGAGAGCTCCATAAGGCTCCAGATGGGATTTTTTTAGAAATTTATCAAGGGAGTACTCCATAAATATAATATTTTTTATGTCAATTCTACCTTCACAACATATTGGTTTTCAATGTCCTTGATTTCTTTATCAATTTGTCTATGGGGGAGTTCCAATTGAAATATTTTCAATCATTGATTAGGAACCAAATTGTGTGGCGTCAACAAACAGATATTTTTAATCAAGTAACCTAAACTGTTGGTTTCTATATTAGGCCTACCCACCATAATGATGTCTCCATGAAAAAGGATTTAAGGTCCCTATATTATCAAGCTGGAATTAGAAGGAATACTTTAGAAATATTAGCCAAATGTGTTTAGGAATTTGAGATTTATTTCTAGCACAAATTTGGTGAAGCTTTGACACTTGTGATAGGAGGTGGGATACTCTAAGTTTTCCATTGAAAAGAAGGGAATTCATTTTCCCTCAAAACCTCAGTTGGAGTATGTGAAGGGGATGCAATTGTAGAAATCATTAGGAAAATGGTAGAAAAGGGTGAAATAGAAAACTATAATGAATGGTTTTGCAAGTAATTAAGACCTCCCCTTGTTCTCAATCCAATGACTACTTGGTAGAATAATGCTGCCCAATCTCATGATAATTTCAAAGCATGGTAAGACGTTATCTTGGAAACTCGGGGTGCTTTAAGAAATAAAGAAGCATTATGTAGACCAATTTGAGGAGTATGACATGGCAAGACAACTCGAGAAAACAGTAGTTTGTAGATAGTTTTCATGAGGACATACAAAAGGTAAAGTGTAGGGGAAATGATGAGTGCATAAATTTACTTATTATATCATCCCTATAGCTATAGATTTTTCTCCTAAATACATTAATTATTACATGGGAGATGTTCTAGGTAGTTGTATCCAAAGTAAGATTTATGCCTTTCTCCTTATCTTGTCTCATGTGAACTAATCATAGTAGGAATTCCCACTAAATACCGTTGTGAGTGATGTGATGACATGTGCAGTTTGATAAAGTTCATTTTCTACCAATTTTGATCAAGACACAGTCAAAGACATCGAGTCCTTTGCCATTATGCCATTCTAAAGGATTTTCTCATAACAACCTATAAATGAGGACCCTATTTTTAGCTATATTATAGGATGTCATAGAGAATCTATGAGGTTGTTATTGGTTAAATCTATTACCTATAATTATGGCAAGTTTTATAACTGATTGTGTCTATAAGACACCTCCTTGAAAATATTTCATAGTTAGTAGTTTTCAATACAGATTTTATATATCGAGTTGATAATTATTTTCAGTCTCATGATGGAGTATGTTCTGAAATCATTTAGATCAATATAATCTATGTTGTTTTGAGTATCTATTGGTGTTAATTACCTCAATCCCTAAGGAGAGCAAGGGCCCACTCAACTGAGGATATTGGAGGATTGGTGTTTCGTGTATAAAGTTTCGATTATCTTGAATCAAATGATTATTTGAATGTAGTCTTATATTTCCTTACTTTATTATATTTCCTTACTATCATTTCTTTCATGTGAGCATTTCAATTTAGTTAAACATTTCCTTTTGAAAGCATTTTATTATAGAAACATTGTTTCACTAGATTAAATGCATTTCTGAATTTTTCTTTCATTTAAGTATCTTAGAACTATATTTACTTTATGTAGTGTAGATAGAATGAAGAGAAAAATACCAACTAAACCCCCAAGGAGAACAACAACAACAACAACTATGTTGCATATAAATTCTCCGCATATAACCTTAAACACAACTATGGTTTAGAACAACACCAATAATTAAATTTGTTGGTTAAATGATTGGAAATTATAACAACCCATCAATGTAGGTCATGTTTTTGTGGTTATTGCAGAAGAAATAATAAATAAGGAACATCTTATTATTTTTGTCAATGTGTTGAGGAAATAAATAAATTGATAGCCCCAATCATATATGGAGAAGGCCTAGAATATCCTATGGGGTCTTTGGTTATTACTTGAACATGGCTAAGAACATACCCAATGAAGAAATCAAATATGTGTTTGTTTGAGGACTTTGAAACTCATAGAAATATTCTTCATTATTCTCACCTAGTTGTTGCATCTAATGTTCAATTATTAAATATGGAGGTAGGGTCTTGTGGAAATTTCATGAGTCGACCATGAAATAATATTGGACACCCCGAACATTATATCGAGACCCGTAAGGTTCACTTGGATTGAATTTGTACAAATCTTCTCTTAAGCCTAAAAGTGGCTTACTTTCTCAAGTCAAAGGTATGTTAAATTAAGATTAGATATGTACATCTCAATGAATTTAATTTGAATATTTATTTTAATGATTTTTTTTAATTGTGTAGGTTTTACAATTTTATTTAATTATTTACTAACATGTTTATGTAGGTTAGTGGTGCCAATAAAGCTTCCACCTTCACTTGGTTGGAATTATTAGTAGATAATTTATTATTCTTGAAGCTAAGATAAGCTAAGGAAAATTAAATATTGGAAACAAAAACAAGCATAAATTCTCATTTCACCACCTATATTATATGAAAACCGCCTTCTTCAAATTTTCATTTCTGACCTATATCAAGTATGAACAATCTCTTCTTAACATGTTTCCTAGTACTTGTTTCGAATCAAAGGATTTTGTGCACTAAAATGAATCCTTGCCTAGCATCGACTAGGCCACCTTGATGAAATGACATAGGTGGTTTAATGCTAAGAACGTTTATTTGCAAAATATTACATTGGCTAACGTTATAGTGACTCAAAGTGGACTATTTAGTAATTTTGCAAACAATAGGACATCGAGGGGACCAAATGGATATGGATAAAACTAAGATAATATTTTGTAAATGGTCCTAAAATGGAGGTGTATGATTAGACGAGACCTCTCTTGCTTCCATTGAGACCGAGATATCACTGTTGAAGTTATAGAATTTTTTTGGTGAGGGCTCTTAAGGGATACCTCCCACATGAGGTATCCTAGAAGAAATGGCACCGTTTGACCAAAAAAAAAGCATCCAATACTGTTTACCAAGCCACTGGACGTGTTGGCATAGTCGATTAGGTGCCACAAGCTTCTATTTGTAAAATATTGCGATTGTGACCTTACAATGACTAAAATTGCAATATTTTGTACTTTTGTAAACAATAGTACAACGAAAGAAATGAAGTGAGATGGAGAATACCAAGAAATTTTTTTGTATAGGGTCCCAACATAGAGGTGTAGGATCATAAGAGACCTCTCCAGGGGCCATGAAGACCGAGATATTACCCATCAAAGTTATATCCTTTTTTGGTCTCAGAGCTCCTAAGGGACTACACACAGACGAAGTAGCCTGGAAGCAATGGCACCATCCAGAACCAAAATGAAGAATCCAATATTGTTTAGGACACTGAACATCTTAGTGTATTCGATTTGGTGCCACGAGCTTCTTTTTCAAAATATTGCATTTGATAGTCGTATTAATCGACTCAAATTGTAGTATTTTACGCTTTTACAAACAATTAGACAACGAGAGAACCGAGTATGCAATTGTGTGAAAAAAATTCAAAGTGTGAAGCAATTGGCATTTAAGAGTGCAATTATATGTCGGGATAAATAGGTTTTTACAGAGATTTGTAATATGCATTGCAAGTCACAAAGTAGATGCCTTATCCATTTAGGTACTTGTCCCACCTCTCATTAACAAGGTAGTTATAAAATCAGACTCAATGATGGTTCTAGGTGCGAGAATAGAAAATATGCTTCTAATATGGATATTCCAAAATATGAACTCACTCATGAGACGTACAAGAAATATATGAGGTTTCCCGATCCTTGTTTTGTAGAAGATTAAGAGTAGCTTTCACTTTGTAATCACTACTATAGATTAGAGGAGCATGAAAACTCCTTGGATGGAGGGATTCCTATTCAAAAATAGTGAGAACTTTGTGAAATATCCTTAGCCACAAGGATGATTTAGAAACCCATAAACCTAACCCATTCGATGGTGGTATGAAGAATGGAGAATAAGAGAGAGGATGCTTTTGGAGACAAGGAAATTATATATAAGTTGTTGATGGCGGGTAATGTGGGAGGAAGCTTCATGTTTGCACGAGAGAAGGTGTACAAGTCGTACCCTAACCTTGAGGTATTATAACCCATGATAACTACCTTTAAGGTACACCTTAGTGGTCATTCTAAACTCTCATTAGGCCTCATCAACTGATATGCCATCTTACATGTAACCTCCTCCTCTGATTCTCGTTGTCATTAAGAAATAATATAGAAAACTAGCCTTGTTATTACATCCTAATAAAAACAAGTTCCCAAGAGCCAAGGGATCTTTTAAACTTATCACAAAAGCATGGGGAGTTATCTCGATAATACCAAAAAGGCTACGATGCCATGAGAAAAAAATTAATAAAGGCACAACCCCATCTTCCTCCAACCAAATTCCAAAGTTACTACTATTGTTATTAACATTACCAACAATCTAAATGGGAAATGTCGGATATTTTGAAGGACGAAAATGCTATATATCCAAGAAAAATTTGGTACAAATTTTTTTACCCAATATAGCTATCTCATTCAAGGAACAAAGATTGACATGTCCAAAGGTGCTTGTGTAAGATGGAAATTTGAGAGGATTTTTGAGGTTCAATTTTATTTTCCAAGATGCATAACTCCAATGTTTGAGAATGTTTATGTATATGCAATGACATTTACGATTCAAGAAATCGATGATTCCTAAATGTCTAATCTTGCCATAAACCCCACTAGTCCTCGATCCCTAGATATAGGGATACATCATTACTTGGATTCCATTTATAATGATAGAGATATTTGTAAATTCATATTATGACCTCTAAATATATATGCATTTCAAGTTTTTTGGAAATAACATCACACCCTTCACTAGGATTGATGACTACCCATATATTTTTAAGGCACTTTTGAAAGCATCCATGGGTTTATCATAGAAGGAATTATCAATGAATGGAAGGTCACTAAGCCATAGGCCAATTGACTTCCATTGAGAAATAAAAAGAAATATTTACTAGGAAATTGATAACATCTATTTGTTCTTATCCATTCCCTTATTTCTATGCTTATTTTGAACACTTCAGGAAGTTCTGTCAAATTTTCTATCCATTCTAGTAGAAGAAGAGCTTTCTCTTTCTCTAAAGGAGAGGATACTGCAAGCAATTCGGTTATGATCCTACAGGTATACGTGTTGGTATATTCTTTATGTTTCTTCCATTTACTTTGAGATTAATTTTTGTGTTGCGATGGTGGCCATAAAATATGTATATAGGGATCTCTTGAAGGACCTATTTAATTAGGATGACTCTAACTTGCCAATGATAACTAAAGAGGTCAGTCCATTGGTTGGTTCTTGCATTCATAACAATGTTGTGCCTTAATAGTTTCTAGGATAGGATGATCTTTGAAATTTAATTAAATATCTTATTTCCTTGGCCTATTGTGATGATCCCAAATAATTACCTCAAACGTTCTTGATATCCTTTGAATATTTTCTCTTCAATAAAAAACAAGGATCATTTATATCGTTTGGAATCCAATGCTAAACATCTCTATGACAACAAACATATCTTTCCTGAGAAATGTGAATTTTCTAGAGTATGCGTAATTCTTATTAAGTAAATGAGACAAACTAGGCACTTTCAAGGAAGAAGAGGTTCTTGTGAACATGTATCAGAACAAAATGTCTTGCTCAGAGATTGTTCTGTTCAAACTAAATCATGAAGGTACACATTTACACACCAAGAAGGAAGATGTTATACACTTGTTGGCTTGAGAAAATTTGTTTTGTGAAAAAATTGGTGAGTTTCAAGCCAACACTATGGGAATCTAAGTCCCTCTACTTGAATGGTGTATCTTCCGTATGTGCATGCGTGAAAAAGTGGATATGGTGGCCTTTCGACTAGAGATCCAATAGGGGCACTCCACTGACCCTATGGCAAAACTAGCAATTTCTCACTAGAGAATAACTTTGTCTGAGAAGGGGAAAGGGAGTGAGAATGGAGATAGGAGAAACTAATGTTGTGAGTAGAATATCAGATGCCCACACACATTAATTAGAAATTTCATTTACATGCATTTATAATCAGAAGAAAAACAAATCCACAGGAGAAGCTACAAGACCTGAATGAAACTCATTGGTTGTAAAGGACCAATCAGTTCCTCAATCAAAGAGGCAATAATTCCTTCTTTTTATTATTGAAGCTTGAGCAGAGTTTGTACATAGCTTGAGAATGGAAGAAATTCGAGGAAAAGATAAAATAGAAGAAGAATGGTGTTTTTTTATCTTTTCATGTACGAGCACTCTGGTCTTTTTGAAATCAATCACAAGCCCCTTGGAATGATGTTAAGAAGCCATTATATCCTTTGCCAAAATGGATACAATCTTTACAAATCCTTGACGCTTTTCAAATTCCTTTGTTGTGAAAAAACACTTGTGGTGGGTTAAAAACCAAATCTTGCAAAACAACCGTTACATTCAATTTTTCAATTTAAATATAGACCATTTGATTTGCTCATATAGATTTGAAATTAGGCCATCCACGTCACGGGAAGGGATTGGAGTAGTTGCGGGGAATCCCTTTGCTTTTAGTGATTTTTTAGGGATTTGGTAATTTGGAAAAAATTGGCCGCACCCCCACTTTGACTTTTCAACTTAGACATGTGGCACGTTCGATTGGAAATGGAGTCTGACCCTTTTCTCAACATTTTAACCTTTTTTGGAAAAAGGCTCAAAAACTCAATTTCCTCTGCCGGCTAGCTGCTCTGATTTGACTAGGACATGTGGCACATTCTGGTTGGAAACGAGGTCGCGGCTCTTTTCTAAACATTTTAACCTTTTTTGGAAAAAGGCTAAAAAAACTCAAATTTCTCCACCATTCCGCTCTACCGCTTTGAATTTTCAACTGCAGGCTTCACCTTTGACTTTCTCCCTACGGGCTTCAAGTTTGACTTTTACCTTTATAGCCTAATCGGGGCTGTGGGTCATTTTTTAAATTTTCACCCTTTTTACAAAGAGGCTCAAAAACACAAACTTCTCCACTGACCCACTTCTCCAATTTGACTAGGAAACATGGCACGTTCTAGTTGGAGACAAGGTCACGGATCTTTTCTAAACATTTTAACCTTTTTTGGAAAAAGGCTCAAAAACTCAATTTCCTCCACTAGCCCACTCTCATGCTTTTGAATTTTTCGGCCGATCTCGGCTTTTCGGGTCCCAAGTGTCCCAATTGAACTTGTGCAGCCTAGGACAAAAACTTCCACTTTTTCCGCAGTTGGAAATTTTAGCTTTTTGGGTCCTAAGTGTCCCAATTGAACTTGTGCAGCCTGAGGAAAAAAATTCCACTTTTTCCACAATCAGAAATTTCAGCTTTTCGGGTCCCAAGTGTCCCAATTGAACTTGTACAACCTGGGACAAAAAAATATACTTTTTCCGCAATCAGAAATTTTGGAATTTTGGGTCCTAAGTGTCCTAATTGAACTTGTGCAGCCTAGGACAAAAACTTCCGCTTTTTCCGCCATCGGCAATTTTAGCTTTTCGGGTCCACAGGAAAATTTACATTTTTGCCAAAAGTGACCAAAAATGTTAAGTTCACAAAACAACCTGTTCCTCCCCATCCAATAGGATCTGACCACGTACTTGCATTCATTGGGGCCAAAATTTGACTAGGAAATGACACCCATCATCTCGACTGTGGAAAAAATACACGGAGGAAGAGAACTTCATCATTTTGAGTCCAATTTTTGAATTTCCTTCATGAACCAGAGGCATGGAGGAAAAAAAATGATTTGACGACCCAAGCCATAGAGTAGGCGAATAATTTCGATCACAAAGGAGATTGTAAAGAGGATATTTTATGCATAGACCGGGAGATGGAGAAATTCTCAAAATGAGAAAAATAGAGATTTAAACAACTCAGGGCATGACTTTTGCTAATTTCTTGAATCTCTGACTTGGCTTAAACACCAACGAAGGGCATGAGCTCAAAAAATTTGAATTTGGCTATGAAAACGTAGAGTAGTTTTCAGGAGACAACAACTAGCTCTGGCTTGGGGACATGGCGTGAATTGGGCATGGCTAGGGCATGACATGAGGATCCAGAATCTCAAGTTTCAAAACATATTATGTTGACCAGTGCCTTATCCATTGGGCCTTGCAGAGTCATGTACAATTCTAAGAAATAATGGAAGAAGGAGAAAACACACAACAAACCAACAAAACTAAACTAGAACCACACAACAGAAAAAGGAAAAACACACCTACGAAAATCACCTATGGTACAAGACGGGGACAACCCACTTTCATTGATGATACAGTTTCAAGTATTTCCCACTTCGAGGAAATTCCAATGGCATTCCATCCAAGTATGAGAGGAGAAAAACATTCTCACCATAAGTTCCATGAATTTGGAATGGGCCGAGCCATAATGAATCAAACTTTCCATGGCTGCCCTTTGGTTCTCTTCTCTTGTCCCATAGCAAGACAAAGTCTCCAACCTTGAATTATCTGGCCTTTTCTCTCTTGTCAAATATCTTCTTCACTTTCAATTGATGTTCTTTAATTCTATCCACCACTTGGCATCTACTTTCTTCTAGCTTCTCTAGGAAGAGGATCCTCTTGTCAATGGAGTCTTTGTATTGACCATCTTCTATTTCTTGCAACAACTTGAGAGCTGGCATCTCAATTGTGAGGGGAATCTCTGCCTCAACTCCATACAAAATTTGGAAAGGTGACATACCTATTGCCTTCTTAGGAGTGATCATATCAGCCCATAATGCATCATATAACTTCTTGTGCTAGTTCCTTTGATTCTCATCTACCAGCTTGCGAATAATGGTCACAATGTTCTTGTTGCTTGACTTAGCTTGCCCATTTCCCTATGGGTAGTAGTCAGAAGAGTGAGATAGGGAGATTCCAAAGCCATAACAAAACCTTATGAGATCCTTGGAAGATAAATAGGTGGCATTGTCTACAACAATTTTCTGTGGTATTCCAAAACGAACAATGATATTATCCTTGATGAAGTTGTAGACTATTTTAGATCTGGCTTGCTTGGTGGGATGGATTCCACCCATTTAGTGAAGTAATCAATTATAGTGAGTACATAAGTATGTCCTGCACTATAATGAGGATTTATAACACCAATAAAATCTAGCCCCCATTGCTGAAATGGTTCTTCAATCACCACAGGTCTAAGTGGTAGTGCAACTAGAAATTGTTGACATGCTTTGCATTTGGAAACCCAATCCTAATTGTCTAAAAAGATGGAGGGCCAATAATATCTCCCTCTGAGGATCTTATGTGCGGTGACCATTGCTAAGAAATGTCCACCACAAGATTGTTTATGATATGCCTTGAGCAACTTTTCTTATTGCTTCTTATCTACACATCTGAGGAAACAACCATCTAGGCCTCTCTTGTAAAGTGCATGATTCCAGATCACAAACTTGGCTTCCTTTAGCTTGAGTGTCCTTCTTTGTTTGTAATCAAGATGAGGGGGACATTCTCCATAAGTGAGATAGTAAGCAATGTCAGCATACCACTCATCAGTGGTGGTGACAAAGAGCACTTGTGGACTGTCTCCTGAATAGGTTGAGAAAACACCATCCTTTTCTCCCTGCTGAGCTTTGAGAGCTTCATCTTCAACAATCAGCTTGCAAAAACCATTTCCTCTTACCAGATTAGAGGGTCTAATATCCAAGTCATACTCTTGGGTCTTTACAATCCAACTTCCTCTCTTAGCCCCAAGATCTTGTTGAGTCAAAATGGACTTGATTGTAGTTCCAAGGACCATCACCACCTTTGTATGGGAACCGAGAATGTAGAATCTGAAACTTTTAAATGATTTGACCACCTTTGTCGAGGCATGTTTCTCAAATTGGTTGTACTTTAGCTCATGATTTTTCAAAGGACAACTCATGATGGCAATGGGTGCTTCCAAACCTTCATCATTTTTCGAACAAGGAGAATAGAGAGTGTATGTTCTGATGCATAGCAATACATGATGAAATCCTTATTGAAATCTGGGGATACAAGAGTTAGAGCTTTGGCAATGGCTTTCTTGATCTCCTCAAATGTTGTTTTTCCTTCCTTATTCCACTTGAAACTTTCTTGAGGTTTCATCATGGAAGTTATATGCTTATTCAGTTTAGAGAACTCAGGCACAAAACGATGAAGGAAGTTTACCTTTCCAAAGAATGAATGAACTCCCTTCTTGTTGGTTGGTAAGGCTAGTGCTTGGATAGCTCTTACCCTCTCAGGATCAATGTGTGCTCCATGTTCATTCACAATTTGTCCCAAAGAACTTGTCTTCGTGACTCAAAGATGAACTTCTTTGGATTTAGAGAAATGCCATGTTTCCTACACCTTGCAAGGACTTGCTCCAAATGGTGATATGATCTCCGTCCTCTTTGAAAAAACCATGAGGTCATCAAGATAAATGATAATGTAGTGTTTCAAATCTTTGAAGGCCAAGTGCATTTCCCTTTAGAAAGTGGATCCAACATTGATCAAGCCAAAAGTCATTTTGCTATAGGAAAAAGTGCCCCAAGGTGTTTTGAAGGCTGTTTTGTTGCAATCCTCTTGTGCCACCTTGATTTGGTTGTACCACGAGAATCCATCAAGTAGAGAGAGCACCTCAGATCTAGTGACTGCTTACAAAATATGATCCATGATTGGAAGAGGGTAGTTGTCTTTGAGAGATGCTCGATTGATTTTGAATTCTACACAAATACTTATTTCCCTGTTCTTATTCCTTCTTGGTAAAATGTTAACCACCCATGTTGAATGGTGGATGGGGAAAATTATTCTAGCATTGAGCATCTTTATCACCTCTTCTTTGATAACATTAGAAATCTTTGGATTGTAGGGCATTTGTTTTTTCCTGAAGGGCTTGACTCCTTGCTTCAAAGGAATGGAGTGATGCATATCCTTTGGATGAAAATATTTGAGTTCATCATAGGAGTAGGCCAGGACATCTGAGTACTTTTTTAGAAGAGCAACAAACTTTATCTTCTCTTCTGGTGAGAAGCATTTACCAATGTTAACCATACTTGGATTCTCTGAAGTGCCAATGTTTTCTTGATCAAAATCAGATGGACACCGAGAAGAATATTTTTCTTTCTCTTTGATGAACCTATCATGCTTGTCAAAGAGGTATTCCAAAGAAACCAGGCCTTTGGGGATTTTGTTTCCTTTCGGTTTGATTACTCCCTCTTCATCAATTCCTTCCTTCTCTCCTTTGGGGATTGATTCACGATGTGGGCTTTCACTTCCTTCAAAGAATAGATTCTTGAAGTTATCCCTTTGTTCTAAGAAGGATAGGATCTTATTATCATCATTGAAGACCTGCCAATGATTTGCATTGTCTGCAGTATGTTGGAGTCCGAACACCATCTCAATGGTCACTTCATCTGTGCCAAAAGAAGGATGAAACATTACTAAGGAAGTGACACTACTAGAGAATCATCCTTTTCATTCTGCTCCCTAGGGATAGCTTCAATGGAGAATGCATCAAAGAATTCAATGTAGTCCCACACTCTGTTTCTATAGTGCCCGAGCCTAGGATTTTTCACCGATATTCTGGCGGACTGCTTCACCACAACCTCTCCATCGCCTTTGCATCTCAACTTCTTTATTCCCATGTCCTTTGTTTCATTCATGCCTAAAAGTAATGCTTCATACTCTATAGTATTGTTTGTATTATCAAATTATAGCTTGTAGGAAAAATGATATACCTCATTGGAGGGAGATTATAATACTACACCAGCTCCTAAACCTGCTCTGGAATGACTTCCATAAAACTCCATTGTCCAAATATGATCTTCTTCTTCTTCCATGAGGAGTGGCAAGTTCTCTTCCTTTTGTGATGTAAGGAAGTAGTTTACTAGCCCAAAATCTTGAAAGAGGATGTTAGCTCTTGGATCATCATATTTCCTTATTGTGAATTTCATTTTCCTGATTGGAAGCGGTTTCTTCATTTCTCCTTTCATTGGGATAGTTGCGGATGAAAAATCCATGTTTATTTCTCCACTTAGATCTCTGTAAAAACTTCTACTCAACATCATACCAAAAGATGTTGGGATATCTCGCCATTAAAATGGTCAAGAGTATCTTCTTGTTTGAGTAATCAGCTAGTACTTTGAGCATCCTTGATCCTTCCTACAAATAGAACTTGTTTGGATTCAATTGAGTAGCATGTGCCATTTACCCAAGTCAAAGTGAGGCCGAGAGCATTTGCAACGTTTGTTGGCATCACATTATCGAGGCTCCAAAATCTATAATACAATTATTCAACTAGAAACCTTTAATAAGAAGTGATAGGTAAAAAGGTTAAACTGTTGGTGGCGAAGGCACCGAGGGCTAGCATGTTTTGAGAAGGTGGTATGGATGGTGTGGTAAGTAAGCCTTTAGAATTAGATCTATGGGATGTAGAGTTACTACCCCGGAACTACCTTGATGAATATGTCAAATTGGGAAGGATGTGTTTGTAGGTATTCAATCTTAGAGAGCTGAACTTTTATTTTTCTTTCATGCTCCACAAAGTCAAATGGAGTTATGGTAGATGAGGAAGAGGTTCCAGTAGTGGATGAGGAATTAAATGACAGGGGTTTTGTTACTTTTGGTGTTGGTTTCTCCTGTTCAAAAATAGTAATTGGCTTGGAAGGAGATGGAAGTGTAGCCTTTGATTGAAATTTATATGTTCTTGCAGAACTAGCATTTAGAAGATAATTGCTCTTAACAACTTTTGAGTTCGAGAGAAATAACATAAGTAAATAAAAAATACTTACAAGAAATAAATAACATAGGTGACACAATATTTATAGTGGAAAACCCCAATAGGGTAAAAACCACTTTGAAAATAACTTTTACTTAGAGAACTTATTTTACATCTAGTAAGATCACCTCCTCCTTTGAAACCCTATTTACTAAGGGTAAAACCAAATCACTTGATTTACACACCTTTGATATATTTCCGAATATATCAAATGAGGACCTAAAGTCCTTTTTATATAAGGTGATCGGGTATGTCTCCTGACCCACCTTTTCAACCTAAAATGGTTGACACATACACCTAGGTTTATAATATTTAATATTAGAAATATAATCATTTCATGATATTAAATATTTAACCTAAAGTATATACCTAGGTTAACATATTTAATAATAGAAATATAAATATTTCATATTATTAAATATTAACCTATATATTAGTGATGGACCCATATACATTAAGGGTTGGCCAGACCACTTAATCATTATGTTCCAACACTCCCCTTAATGTTAAGTGGGATAACATAACATATGCCAATAGATTACCTTCCCGTGGTACACTACAGATTTATAATCCTTAAACCATAAAGGTTTTAGGCTAGCATATCGGTTGAAGGAATTATAACACCTTCATCATACTCAAATTACCTTTTGGTACAAAAGGATTTGGAATCCCAAAGATCATCCCATGATCAGTGGCTAAGTATGATTTGTGAGTTTTACATGTTCTCATAGGTTCTCATAAAAGGTTATTGAACCCAAGCATATAGGAGCCTTTTACAACCAAGGACCTCCTTAACAATATGCTTGTACTAGATGTTTACCAGTAAACTCAATAGCACTAAAGAGTTTACTGAAGACCGCCTTTAAGATCTTTCTACACTTCTTTCTAAAAAAGAAGTCGAGGAGGTATACATGCCCGAAGGTCTTTTTACACTTGCTCGAAGGTATTTTTACACTTTCTTGAAGGTCTTTTACATATTGCCCGAAGGTATTTTTACAAAAACCAAGTTCCATTAGGAGGTGACATTGTCATGCACACTCCCCCTCAATGGAAACTCCGACAATCCAAGCTTTTCATGAAAGTGACAAAACTTTGCAAGCACTCAGGGACTTTGTGAAGATGTTAGCAACTGCTCTTCAGTCAACATGAACTTGAGATTTATCTCATCACTTTACACCTTCTCACGGGTGAAGCGTATATGTATCTCAATGTTCTTCATCCTCTGATGTTGAACTAGATTCTTAATCAAGAGTAATACAACTCTGACCACCACATAGAAGAGAAATACTTCCTTTAGCTTACATGTGTATCTCTACCAACAACCATTGTAGCCACATGGCTTCTTTACTTCTTCCATTGTACTTCTTTGCCTCAGTAGAAGAAATGGAGACTATTGATTGTATTTTTTGTTCCAAGTAATGGTTCCTACACCAAAAAACTTGAACACATATCAATATATTTTATAACACAACATCGGTATGGTTAGAATCACAAAATCCATATAAGATAGCATTTTCATTCTTATTATAATGCAACCCATAATTGATTGTTCCTTTCAAATATCTAAAAATTCTTTTTGCAAGATTCAATGATCTCTAAAAAGGTTCTGCATAAACCTTGAAGTAATTCCTACTGTATAGGAAATATTTGATCTAGTTATAGTTAGATAAATCAAACTATCAACTAACAACGTATATAAAATAGGATCAACCTTTTTCATATAGATTTAGGATCAATATTTATTCCAACTTCCATTGAAGTAGAAAATGGTTTACAATCAATCATAAAAAACTTTTTCAATACAATGGTTGCATATTGTGTTTTGAAAAATAACAATAGAATGAAATACAATCATACAAATAACATGATGTGAGAGACCTAACTCATTCATTTCAAAGTATTGCTTCAATTTCTCTTTAATCCTATGAATTAAATCATAATTGTCACCAAACATAAGAAAATCATCAACATATATACATATAATGATAATATGAGCCTTATTGCTTAATGAATATATCATTGTTAGAAGAACAATTAACAAAACCTAATAGTTTAAAGAAGGAAACAATTTTCACATACCAAGCTCTAAGAGCTTGTTTTAAACCATACAAGGATTTCTCAACTTACAAACATAGTTTTCTTTACTAGTTTCTTCAAATCCTTTAGGTTGAAACATGTAAAGTTCTTCTTTTAAATTGTAATTCAAAAAAATATTTTTCTTATCCATTTGGTGGATTTCCCACCCAAATTGAGCAGAAATTACAAATAAGGCCCTAATAGTACTCATTTTAGCTATAGGAAATGTCTCAACATAATCAATACTAGGTTTTTGAGTGAAACCTCTAGCAACAAGTCTAGCTTTATGTTTGTTAATACTACCATCAACATTATATTTTACTTTGTATATCCACCTAGACCCTATAATACTTCACGGCTCAGGTTCATACAAGGTAATTAATGCATGGTACATATGATGGCTTCTGGTCATTTTCCTAAGGTTAATAGGATTTGAACTTTCTAACATAGATTGAGCCCAATTTAATTTCTTATCTAGGAAGATAAGAGTTTCAGAAACATCTATAACATCAAAACATCATCATGACCATTTACTAAATTAGAATCAAAACCATCATTTAGAAGCATTTAATGAAGTAACTTCAAGAGAAGAAGACAACACATGTAAACTTTTCACTAGATTATATCTAGACATTTCATATAAGCTTCGATAATTAACATGTCCTAACCTTTCATGCCATAGTTTTGAATTATTCAAACTTTGAGATATAAAACAAGATGCAGAAGAGAAATCATCAAAAATATATAGAACATTTATTTGAATTCCTTCAGCTATTTTACTCTCATTACTATCCTTGATATACCAAGTATCCTTCATGCATGGATTCTAGTTGTGTCCATACCTCTTTCGGATGTTGATATTACCAATGTGTAGAAGGTACTCATTGTTCACATTGTGTAGAATCATAGAAAGAGCCTCATTACATTCGTTGCAAGAATGTATTCATGTTATCTATAGTTGTTTCTTGACAATGGTGGGAGAAACCTCAGATCTAGAAACAATCGTCTAGAGTTTTTCGCCATAAATTTTGTTTTGACCCAAATGTTGTAGTTGGTTTCATTCAGGATTTGGGTTTTGTCAAGACAGAAATAGTTGGACATCATTATTTTCCTAAACTTGTAAAACACACCCCATTATAATATACAATGTACCATAGAGTTAGATACATATTTATCGATAATAAAAACAACACTTTTAATAGAATCATATCTAAATTTTATAGATCTAAAGAAACTATTTGATCATAACTAATTATGTCATTACAATGCATACTAATTAACCTCTCATGATCAAAATAATAACCCGCAATATAAAGGGCTCTGCATTATACCCCAGATTTATATAAAAATATTTCGACCATATAGAAGTGAAGAAGAGACCCCTAAGAATGCATAACAACTTCAAATTTTGAAAAAAATTAATGTAGACAAAAATCTACGGTGACTTAAATTTGACGTCTAAATGACCATCATAATGGCTTATTTTTTGGTCTGTCGTGACGGTCATTTGATTGTCAATTTTAACACAATGAAAGTTTCCTGGAACCTATGAGCTTAAATTTGACGTCTAAATGACCATCATATTGTCTTATGTTTGGTCTACCATGATGGTCATTTGACCATCAAATTTAATGAAGCCAAAACTTGTTGTGTATTTCTAAGAATGTGAAATTCATAATTTCTTCTTTTGTATAATATTAGGAGGTTATATTTTAACACATTATAATAACCTATTATAATTTATAATGTAAAAATATATACATTTTTAAAAAAAAAAGGTATATAGTTTATAGAATGTAAATAAAAAACAACATATAGTTCATAAAAATTATAAACTATATATTTTTTATATAAAAAACACATAACCCTTATTAAAGGGTTTAAAGGACATAGACCAGGTTAAAAGAATTTTACCAGGTGCAAGTAGATTTATGAGAGTATAGATTAACCTGCATATTTTACAGAGGGACAAGTAATTTCACCCGACCAATGAAATAAATTCAAATCCCTATTTTCATGAACCTTGTCTCCTCCTTCATTTACTCTTAATTTTACCCTACACACATTTAAAACTATGGAAATATTGCAAAATATTTTATATAATTCTTATAAGCTAAAAACTTTAAAACTTTTATGTGGCTATAACTACTAATATTTTAATAAATATTTACCACACTTCACGTGGGCCACCAATAAACTAGCCCTTTTTTTTTTAATTCTCTATTTATACTTGAGAGTTCCACATTTATACTTGAGATATTATCTCATTTTATTCTCCACTCCCACTCTTATATAAAAGAAAACCTTTAAATAGGTTTATTTATATAGTTTTTATAAACTATAAGATATAAATGAATGGGGCCGCCCCTTACATGGATAATATAAATGGTTAGGGACACATGTTAGGTTTTATTTAATAAGTATTAAGATTTAAAAAGTAATCCCTTCATGGCCAAACAATAAACACAAGCCCCCTTACTAAAAAAAAGTAAGCACTTAAGTTTTTTAAAAACATATATAAACCAAATCTAATAAAATTTATATTTTAAGCGGTTTAAACTAACCATATATATAAAATATGATTTAAACTTAAGTTTGTTTTTTAAAAAACTATATATGCCTAGATTTATAAGTTAAGTTTAAATATGATTTAAACTTAGGCTTAGAATATGGTTTGTTGACTCTTCCCTCAATCCCATGTAATTTTAATATGGTTAAAGACTTTTAATATATAGTTTTTTTTCCAAAACTATATAAATTTTAATATGATGTTTATATAAATTATTATATAAACCTTATTCTATATTATATATATTTTTATTTAAAAATAATAATATAGTTTTCAAATTATATAGGATATAGTTATAGATTAACTATAAACTATAGTTTTTCAAATTGAATCCTTTTAGAGGGGACAAAGAACATGGGTATGAATTTACC
Source organism: Taxus wallichiana var. yunnanensis (assembly GCA_018340775.1). Lineage (NCBI taxonomy): Eukaryota > Viridiplantae > Streptophyta > Pinopsida > Cupressales > Taxaceae > Taxus > Taxus wallichiana. The sequence goes on from CM031239.1 coordinate 342,307,206, forward strand.
TTCCGAAATATTTAACCTAAAACATTTGAAATTATAGAAAACATGAAAATTATTTCATATAGTAATAAATCCTTTCTTTTTTTTGTATGTGATTTTCACGCAAGTAAATATTTGAAGCCCCTTTCACCTGTGCACACATCAATCTCCAAACAAACATTAATTCCATATAATTTACAAAATGTAAATGAAAGTAAGAATCATATCATATTACATCTCCCCCAAAAAAAAAAAAAATTAGGGATTTAAAATTGAAAAACCCTAAAATTTTACGAGAGTTTAATTGCACAAATGTAATGCCAAAATAAATTGGGGAAAAAAAAAGGGGACCAAATACTTTTAAATACCCTTTCGGGTTGGTTGAAAAAACCCATACAAATTAAATAAATAAAATACACAACATTTGATCTTAATTTATTTAATTTACCTCACTCTGTTACCATGTTAGAATTTGAGGATTCTAATAAATACGGATTTAATCAACTTACATATTACATAATGTTACAATAAATATTTAAATAAAGATTACATCATAACATAAGTAAATAAAGAAATACTTATAGGAAATAAATAACACAGGTGACACAATATTTATAGTGGAAAACCCCAATAGGGTAAAAACCACTTTGAAAATAACCTTTTACTTCAGAGAACTTATTTTACATCAGTAAGATCACCTCCTCCTTTGAAACCCTATTTACCAAGGGTAAAACCAAATCACTTGATTTACACACCTTTGATATATTTCGAATATATCAAATGAGGACCTAAAGTCCTTTTTATATAAGGTGATCGGGTATGTCTCCCGACCCACCTTTTCAACCTAAAATGGTTGACACATACACCTAGGTTTATAATATTTAATATTAGAAATATAATCATTTCATGATATTAAATATTTAACCTAAAGTATATACCTAGGTTAACATATTTAAGCTAGAAAGAATTAGATCATCATTAGTCTCAATCGCAAAGTCTTGAACCTCCTCAATGTTCTTGGTTGGGCCCTTTTGAGGAAAAAAACCAACTTAGGTGGAAAAACACCGATGAAGAACATTTTTAAGTTGTTTTGTAGGGGGTACCACATCTTACAGGATCCTTCTTATCAACATATTATACCTCGCTACAAAATCTCTCATTAATTCAAAGGTCTCCTTCTTCATCTAAACCAATTAGACAAGCAGATCTCGACAATCTTCGTGCTCTTGAACCTATATTCAAATGCACTTCTTATATCTTCCCAAAGATGTAAAAAATCTTGGGGGCAACATGTAGAACCATTCAAAAATATTTTCTTGGAGTGAATCAATAAAGAGCCTAACTAAAACACATTCATCTTCAACTCCCAACACCCCATAAGCAATGATGAATGTTGCTACATGTTCCTCCTAGAGTGAGAACCATCCCCTTTGAATTTTGGAAAGTTATTTCTTGAGCCTCTTGGGAGGTCATGCGGTGGTTGTGGAAGAGAAAGTGGACCAAAGTATTTTTTCCCATGGTATGTTAGGCTCGCATTCCTCACGCTCATGATCACCCATTCTATTCTTGTTTCTATCCTCCGGTCTTTGCTAGGGCTACTTTTTTCTTGCTTTTTTTTTATTTCAATTTGGATTCTTTCTATTTCTTCAAGTTGAGCCCTTATCTCCTCTTAGCAACTACCCCTCTTTTAAGCTCTTCAAATGTGGGATCGTGTGTCCTCCAAGCCTTAGTTGTCGGGTGTACCTTCTATCAACCAACTTGAAAGTTTATGCTCTTCTTTGGGGCACTGGAATTTGTCTCGACCTTTCCAATTCGACAACATGTTCCTCTTCGAGGTCCATAATCCTTATGGAAATGAATTACTAATTGAAACTTTGTCTATTATTCCAAATGGCTTCTCTAAGATCAAAAGCAATGTCTTCTTATATGTGAGAGTAAATCACGTCTCTTCATAGGAGGATTTCCCATAATAGCCATGATTTACATCCATGAAGTTTGTGTGATTATTTAATCTCCAAAAAAACTTTTCTTCTAGAATCTTTTTGTATTCTATGACCCCGAGGTCGTTTTTAGGTACAAATGCTACAAAATCGACCCTACGGTGGGAGCCAAAAACTATTGGTGAAAAAAAAAGTTGTAGACAAATTTATTGAGTTTCAAGCCAACGCGTTATGAGAATCTAAGTCCCTCTACTTGAGCGGTGAAGCTTCGTATGTGCATGCGTGCAAAAGTGGATTTCAATGGTAGCCTTTCGACCAGGAGATCCAACAGAGGGGCACTCCACGGCCCCGTGGCAAAGCTAGTAATTTCTCACTAGAAAAGAACTTTGTCTAAGAAGGGGAAAGGGAGTGAGAATGGAGATAGGATAAATTAATGTTGTGAGTAGAATATCATATGCCCACACACATTAATTAGAAATTTCATTTACATGCATTTATAATCAGAAGAAAAACAAATCTGTAGGAGAAGCTATAAGACCAAATGAAACTCATTGGTCACAAAGTACCAATCAGTTTCTCAATCAAAGAGAAAATAATTCCTTCTTTTTATTATTCAAGCTTGAGAAAAGTTTGTACAAAGCTTGAGAATGGAAGAAATTCGAGGAAGAAAAGAAAATATAAGAAGAATGGCGTTTTTGTCTTTTCCACGTACAGAGAACTTTGGTATTTTTGAAATTCTCCAGCCCCTTGGAATGATGTCGAGAAGCCATTATATCCTTTACCATAATGGTTACAATATTTACAAATCCTCGACGCCTTTTCAAATTCCTTTGTTGTGAAGAAAATGCTCTTGGTGGATTTAAAACTAGATCTTGCAAAGCAACCATTACATTCGATCTTCCGGTTTAAATATAGACCATTTGATTTGTTCCTATAGCTTTGAAATTGGGACGTCCATGTGGCAGAAGGGATTGGAGTGGTGCAGGGGGAAAGCCCTTTGCATTTTGTGATTTTTTAGGGATTTGGCAATTTAGAAAAAATTGGCCCGCACCTCGCTTTGAATTTTAAACTTAGACACGTGGCATGTTCGATTGGAAATGGGGTCGATCCTTTTCTCAACATTTTAACCTTGTTTGGAAAAATTCTCAAAAACATAATTTCCTCCGCAGCCCGCCGCTTCAATTTGACTAGGAAATGTGGCACGTTCAGGTTAGAGACAGTGTTGCGTCTCTTTTCTAAACATTTTAACCTTTTTTGGAAAAAGGCTAAAAATCCTCAAAGTTATCTGTCGTTCTACTCTTCCGCTTTGAATTTTCAACTGCAGGATTCACCTTTGACTTTCTCCTGCGGGCTTCAACTTTGACTCTTACCTTTATAGCCTAATCGGGGTGTGGGTCATTTTTAACTTTACACCATTTTTACAAAGATGCTCAAAAACACAAACTTCTCTACCAACCCACTTCTCCAATTTGACTAAGAAATGTGGCACATTCGGTTAGAGATAGGTAGCGGATATTTTCTAAACATTTTAACTTTTTTGGAAAAATGCTCAAAACTCAATTTTCTTCGTTGGCCCGCTCTAAAGCTTTTGAATTTTTGTTCTGTCATCACCAATCCGGCACTATGATAATTATTCACCGGAAACTCCTCGTGCTATGATTATTTACTAATGCACAACCTTTAGTTTGGTGGATGTAATCTGGAAACACAACAACAAACATAACACAAGAATACCATAGACTATGATAAGAAGGAATGATGATAAATCTGAAATATCAGAGTAAATTATAATATTAACATGAAATTGTTACAATCTCACCCATGAGGTACTTCAAGTGTTACTAACTTCACTTGCCTTCCACCAATACTATGGGAGAAACTTTACAATTACACCTCTTAATGGCTTCTTCAACACACCTTTAAACTGATGGCTTCCTTTACACACTTCATACAATATTTCTCACTACTTCCTTCTATGCTAAATGAAGGGGGTGGCCTCTTTATTTATAGAACGCCAAGCTTATCTATCTTATCTCTAAGATAGGATAAGAAATCTACTCGACGAATCATATTCCATACCTTAACTCTTGTCTGTATATGTAAGCTTATCTTTTAAGATAAGATAAACCTTATCATTTCACATGGGTTCCACATTTTTAGACTTTTTACAAATAAAATACACAAAATATTTATGACCTCACTCCTTGTCCTTATTACCAATATAATATTTCTAATTCCTAATCATGTAGACCCTACTTCTCTACTTACCCCAACTTTGACATTTTAACATTACTGGACCACTTACGACAAATATTTACTTTTTACCACAACATTCCTATTATACTTTTGACTATTACCGTACTATACATTATTGGCGGCGTCGTACTGGCAGCGCCGTTATCTTCTATCGGACGCTACTACTAATTATACTTAACAACATCCTATTCCTAATACATACATTAATGAAATAGAAATTACGGAGGAAAATTTTAGTGTCGACATCTTCCCCCTTCCTAGCTTCTACTCCGTCCTCGGAGTAGACTATTCTAGTGCTTGGAAAATCTTCAACTTGTCGTGGTTGACCCATTTTGTAATGGGAGTGCCATCCAATTCCTCCAGTCGGTATGTACCATTTTCATGCACAACTGCTATTTTGTAGGGCCCCATCCATTTTGGAAGAAATTTTCTCTGTCTTTTTTTTTTGTATCTGGAATCATATACTAGAACCAAGTCATTCACATGAAATGGAGACCAATGGATATTTTAATCAAATTATTCCTTCTGCTTCATTTTCTTCTTATAACTTGTATCCTTAGCTATTTCCTCATTTCCTCTAGTAAATGAAAATGTACCAACATTTCTTTTCTTGAATCACTTTCATCCATCCTTTCATTTTCCATAACTCACCGTGGGAATATCAAACTCAATAGAAGAAGCTGGATCAATGCCATAAGCCAACCGAAATGGAGAGTATCCTATTGCTGACTTTGATGTTGCCCTATATGCCCATAATGTTGCATGAATCCTCTTATCCCATTTATGTACCTACAAGGTTGCATCTTTTTCTAGAATTTGACACAACACAAAATTTGTTCGTTCCACTTGTCCATTTGTGCTTGGCTTGTATGTTGTTGTCTTGTTGTGCTTAATAGAAAAATTATTAACTAGGGTTTCTACCACCTCATTAATGAAGTGGCTTCCTTGATCTGTTATAATTTCTAATGGACAACCAAATCTGGTGACAATGCATTCATATATGAACCTTGCCACTTCATCCATGGAAGTTGTTTTCAATGGCCTAACTTCAACCCACTTGGTTAAATAATCTGTGGCAACTACAATATACTTATTTTGGTGTGAGGTAGTTGGAAGTGGACCTACAATGTCTATTCCCCATTTTTCAAAGGGACCAAGTGGAAGAATATGGCATAATGGAGCTGATGAAGTTTTACGGTTACCATGTGTTTGACAAATATCACATGTCTTAAAATAATTATAACAATCTTTAAAAAGAGTGGGCTAGTGATAACCTGCATCCAAGATCCTTCTTGCTGTAAGTTATCCAGAGAAGTGTCCTCCACATGTACCATTGTGGAATTCTTCTAGCAGCTCCTTCCCTTGATCACGTCCAACTGCCCTCTTGTACTATCCATCAGGTCCTATTCGAAATAATACTCCATGCATAATAGCATATGGACAACTGACTTGAGTAATCTTTCTCTTAGTCTTTGCATTGGCACCATCAAGAAACTTGAATTCATTCAAACAATTCTAAATATCTATGTATTCACTAGGGATTGTGTCAAGGGAGAACAATGCTGCATCAGGGAAATCATCATCATCACAAGATGATCCTAAACCATCATAGGCTCGAGAGAGTGCATCTACATTGACATACTTCTTTCTTGGCCTATCTATAATATCAAATTCAAATTCTTGTAGCAAAATTATCCATCTTGCTATCCTCCCCGATGGGTTAGGCTTATTGACAATATATTTTAGATCCCGATGATCTATTACAACTATAAATTTTTCTCTAGCAAGTAATTTCTAAACTTCTTTATAGCAAAAATGATAGGTAGAGCCTCTTTTTCAGATTATAAGTATAATTTAAGTCAGCACTACTCATTTATCTACTCCCAAAGTAACCTGGATGTTCATTCCCATTTTCATCCTTTTGGCTTAAAGTACTTCCTAGTGCTTTGCATCGAGGCATCACTGTACACAATGAATGGATTACTCCAACTGGATTCTTTAAAATAGGTGAAGACACTGGGCTTCCTTCGATTGTCTAAAAGCTTCATGCACCTTATTTCCTAGTTCATAAGTAACATCCTTCTTCAAGAACTGGGTTAGTGGCTATGCAATCTTTGAGAAATTCTTGATGAACCTTCTATAGTAACCCACATGGCCTAAAAATGATCTCAACTTACTTCTATTCATAGGAAATGGTAAATCTTTAATTTTGAAACTTTATCAAGATCAATACCAATACCATCTCTAGATACAACATGCCCTAACAAAACACCTTTAGAACATCCAAAGACACACTTTGTAGGGTTTAGTGAGGCTTGTGCTTCATCTAACCTTTGAAATGTTGTCTCCATCTGGTGTAGGTGGTCCATCTTGCTCCCATAGATGCAAAAATCATCCAGAAATACTCTGATGAAGTTCCCAATGTAGGGTTCAAACACCCTATTCATCAAATGCTGGAACGTTCTTTGGAGCATTACACAACCCAAAAGGCATAACTCTATAAGCAAACGTTCCCCAAGGAGTGGTGAACGTGGTATTCAACTGATCTTTCTCCGCTATACGAACTTGGTTGTATCCGCTATATCCATCAGCAAAACTATAACACTCCTGGCCAGCTACTTCATCCAAGATCTGATCTGAGAATGGAAGATGGAAATGATCCTTCTTTGTTGCCTTATTGAGCTTCCTGTAATCAACACAAATACGTAGCTTCCCATTCTTATTTATTGAGATCACAATGGGAGAAACCCATTCTGAATTCTCCATAGCAAATATGAATCTTGCATCAAGCAACTTATCTATCTCTTCTTTTATAGTCTTAGAAAAATTAGGATTCATTCTATATGACATTTGCTTTATAGGCTTAACACCATCTACCACTCAATAGAATGTTCTAACCAACTTACTTGTGAGTTCCTTGTAATCAAAAGTGAATATGTGTATGTACTTTGAAAGAGCTCGAGGTAGGATTCCTTCTCACTCTCCATCATAAAGCATCACCAATATTTATTTGTTGGAGACGATCATCAACTTCTTTTTCGAGATAATTTAATGGGGTCATGAGTCGGTGTGACCGGAAGGATATCCATGACTGAAATATCAACCTCACTTTTTTCATCTTCGGTGTCACTTCACTTTGGTACTAGAGTAATCAGAGGATGTCCAATCATCGGTTTCATCACTTGAATCCACAAGTTCGCCTTATGATGCCAAGGGATCACGTTTATCTTCACCCTTTCTCTACCACGTCCAAGTGTCATGAAGCCTTCATTCCAGTAGTTTCTTGCATGAACTCTCCTTAGCCATGGTCTTCCCAAAGAACATTGGGTATGCAACAGCATTACCATTTTTATCACCGAAAGTCTACCACATATACAACACCCATAACAAATATTGCCACATTTGAAACTACACCTTCTCGGTTTAGTTTTTCCCTTATTTAATGACTTTAATGAAGTGTTGAAGGGCGATCAATTTTTAAACCCAACATATTCATTAAAGACGGTCATTACATTAACTGCAGCAACACCTCCATCAACTAAGACATCATGAATTGAAATACCATTACATAATACCTCATCTTGTAGAGCATAGAGATCCGCCTCGCCTCTAAAACAGGGACCTCAACCTCCTTCCTTCGTTGAGCATTGAGTCCACTTCGCAGCCTCCCGCCTCTTCTCGGAAGGCATAACCAAGAGTTGACCATATGTAATATTTGCAGGCCTTTTAGACAAATCTTCCAAGATAGAGTATGGTCCTTGCCCCTATGAAATCAGAAAATCCTGCACACCCAACTTTCTTCTCCTATGTTTCTTACTAGTTTCTCCTTTCATCTTCTTAGGATCATTTCCATCTTGATTATTTTTTTTTTTCTTTCTTTTTGTTACAAACACATCTACTTCATTATTTATGCTCTTATCTACTACATCAAAATAATTCAAAGGTGCTTTTCCTTTATCATTATCTCCTTTACCAAGAGGTAGAAGCTCTATCTGGACAATTATAATTATAATGACCCTTTTATAACAACCATAACATACAACTTCAGAAATATTTCTTTTTGAAGCTCTATCTCCTCCCTGAGAACTAAATTATTTTCCTTGAAGAAGATTAATAGTTAACTGATCCATCTTCTCGAAAGCAGATCTTCATACTCAAGTAGATATACTAGGAGAAAGATTTGTGCTCACCGAGAGTGGTTGTGGATTCTGGACTAAAGGTGTTGGTGTAGGCTCTACTTTAACAACAATTTCTTTGGGCTCCTCTTCCATGCTTTCTTCTTGCCTTCTTGCAATATCCTTTGCTTGTTCAATGGTAGCTGGACAGTCATACTTCACTCATTGTTTGATTTCTGGCTTCATCCCAAGAATGAAGTGCTTACATAGGAGATTATCCATGTCATTCATCAACCCATCCGCTAATCCTTCCTTCCGGATCTGGGCATCGAGCTTCCTCCTTAGCTCTATAACATAAGCATGATAATCCCTTATCTTCTCCTTCTCTCCTTGGGATAGCTTTGTGATATCGATCATGAGATCTGCATATCTCTATTGTTCACCAAATTCTTCAAGAAAACTTTCAGTTAATAAATCCCATGAGTTTTTCACATTATCACCTAGTGTTTCAAACCACCTAAGAGCTGAACCATCCAAAAAGGTAGGAAAAAATTCAGTCCATTGTTCCCTTCTTATAAGGCCATTACAAATATAAGATCGTTTAAACTCTTGAATGAAAGAGGAAGCATCTTCATTAGATTGGGCTGAAAAAAATAGGAATCTTCCCCATTTTCAAAAGTAACCATAGTGAAATACCAACCCACAAGTACAATCAACAAGACTTATGTGCACAAATAATTAAAATCACTATAATAGAAAATAGAAATGACCACGGTAAACTATGGTAAAACTTGACTTACTGCGGTAAAAACCGACTTTATTGTGGTAAACATTATTCACAAGTAAAAGTGAAGTTATCATGTGGTAAATACTATTCACAAGTAAAAAGTGACTTTATTGCGGTAAATACTATTCATGGTAAAAAGTGAATTTACCATGGTAACTACTATGCATGGTAAAAACAAGGTTACCCTCCAAATGATTTCTGACTAAGTGGGAATATCTCTCTAGAAAATCCACCAACGAGGAATGGTCTCAATGAACGGAACCAAAATTTCACCACCAATCCGGCACTATGATAATTCTTCACCAGGAACTCCTCATGCTATGATTATTTACTAATGTATAACCTTTAGTTTGGTGGATGTAATCTGGAAACACAACAACAAACATAACACAAGAATACCATCGACTATGATAAGAAGGAATGATGATAAATCTGAAATATCAGAGTAAATTATAATATTAACATGAAATTGTTACAATCTCACCCATGAGGTACTTCAAGTGTTATTGACTTCACTTGCCTTCCACCAATACTATGGGAGAAACTTTACAATTACACCTCTTAATGACTTCTTCAACACACCTTTAAACTGATGGCTTCCTTTACACACTTCATACAATATTTTTCACTACTTCTTTCTATGCTAAATGAAGGGGGGCCTCTTTATTTATAGAACTTCTAGGATTATCCATTTTATCTCTAAGATAGGATAAGAAATCCACTTTGACGAATCATATTCCATACCTTAACTCTTATCTGTACATGTAAGATTATCTTTTAAGATAAGATAAACCTTATCATTTCACATGGGTTCCACATTTTTAGACTTTTTACAAATAAAATACACAAAATATTTATGACCTCACTCCTTGTCCTTATTACCAATATAATATTTATAATTCCTAATCATGTAGACCCTACTTCTCTACTTACCCCAACTTTGACATTTTAATATTACCGGACAACTTACGACAAATATTTACTTTTTACCACAACATTCCTATTGTACTTTTGACTATTACCGTACTATACATTATTGGCGGCGTCGTACTGGTAATGCCGTTATCTTCTATCAGACGCTACTACTAATTATACTTAACAACATCCTATTCCTAATACATACATTAATGAAATAGAAATTATGGAGGAAAATTTTAGTGTCGACAGTTCGATCTGGCTTTTCGGGTCCCAAGTGTCCCAATTGAACTTGTGTAGCCTGGGACAAAAACTTCCACTTTTTCACAATTATAAATTTCATCTTTTTGGGTCCCAAGTGTCCCAATTGAACTTGTGTAGCCTAGGACAAAAACTTCCACTTTTTCCGCAATCAACAATTTCAGCTTTTTGGGTCCCAAGTGTCCCAATTGAACTTGTGCAGCTTGGGACAAAAACTTCCACTTTTTTCGTAATCAACAATTTCATCTTTTCAGGTCTCAAGTGTCCCAATTAAACTTGTGCATCCTGGGACAAAAACTTCCATTTTTTCTCGTAATCGAAATTTCAACTTTTCGGTCCGTATGCTAAGTACAAATTTACCATTTTTTCCAAAAATGACCAAAAGTTTTAAGTTCACCAAAAAACCCGTTCCTCCCCACCCAATAGGATCTAACCACGTACCTACATTCATTGGGGCCAAATTTTGATGGGGAAAAGACACTCGTCATCCCGACTGTGGAAAAAATACATAGAGGAAGAGAACTTCGTCATTTTGAGTCCAATTTTTGAATTTCCTTTACGAACCAGAGGCATGGAGGCAAAACAATGATTTGATGACCCAGACCATAGAATAGGTGAACAATTTTGATCACAAAGGAGATTGTAAAGAGGGTATTTCATGCACAAACCAGGAGATGGAGAATTTCTCAAAACAAGGAAAATAGATATTTAAACAGCTCCAAGGCACGAATTTTGCTAATTTCTTGAATCTCGACTTGGCTTAAACACCAACAAAGGGTATGAGCTCAAAAAAATTGAATTTGGCTATGAAAATGTAGAGTATTTTTTAGGATACAATAACACTACTGCAACACAAGGCACCAAACGAACTGCTCGAACATTTTAACGGGTGCCCCGTAAATGATTTTAGAAGCTTCGTTTTGGTGTCGAAGAAAGTGTCATTGCTTAGGGATACTTCATTTGGCGTAGTACCTTAAGATCCCGGAGACTGAAAAATGTTATAAATTTGACGAGTGATTTCTTGGTTTCCATGGCACCAAGAGATGTCACATCTCGATCCTACACCTCCGTGTTGGGACCCTCTAAAAAATTATTTCTCTATTTTCTCCATCTCAATTTTGTTCTCTCGATGTCCTATTGTTTGTAAAAGCGTAAAATATTATACGTTGAGTTAGTGCAAGGTTATCAAATGCAATATTTTAAAAATAAAATCTCTTGGAATCAAACCAACTATGAAAACACATCTGGGTGGCCTGGAAAATGATTTTCGAGGCTTCATTTTTATTCCATATGGTGTTGTTGCTTTCGAGCTACTTCATTTGGGCATATCCGCCTAAGAACCTTGAGACCAAAAAAGGCTATAACTTTGACAAGTGATTTCGCGGTCTCCATGGCACCTGGATATGTCTTGTCTAATCCTACACCTCTGCGTCATGATCCTATACAAAATCCTCTCTCAGTTTTCTCCATCTCAATTCAGTTCTCTCGTTGTCCTATTGTTTTTAAAAGTGCAACATATTGTAGTTTGAGTCACTGCAAGGCTGTCAAATGCAAGGTTTTGCAAACAGAAGCTCTTGGGACCAAAATGAATACGCTAACATATCTAAGTGGCCACATAAATTATTTTTTAGGCTTTGTTTAAGTTTCAAATGGATTCATTTCTTCGGGTTGTTTTATCCAGAGTATTCCCTTAAGAGCCCGAAGACCAAAAAAGGTTATAAATTCGACACATGGTTTCTTGGTCTCTGTGAAACCTAGAGACATGTCTAATCCTACACCTCCACATCGAGATCCTCTCTAGAATCTTTTCTCATTTTTATCTAGCTAAATTGGGTTCTCTCGTTGTCCTATTGTTTATAAAATCATAAAATATTGTAGTTTGAGTCAGTGTAAGGATGTCAAATGTAATATTTTAGAAATGAAATCTCTTGACACGAAACTCACTGCTCCAACACATCCGGGTGGCCTGGTAAATGATTATGGAGGCTTATTTTTAGTGTTGGATGGTTTTTTTTCTTCCGAGATACATCGTCTAATCATAATCCCTTAAGAGCTCGAAGACCAAAAAAGGGTAGAACTTCGACGGGTGATTTCTCAGTATCCGTGGCACATGGAGATGCCTCGTCTAATCCTCCACCTCCATAATGGGACCCTATACAAAATATTTTCTTGGTTTTATCCATATCTATTTGGTTCTCTTGCTTTCCTATTGTTGCAAAAGCACAAATATTGAAGGTTGAGTTAGTCTAAGGTTGTAAAATGTAATATTTTACAAACGAAGCTCTTAGCACCAAACCTCTTTGGGAAACCACATCCTGGGTGGCCTGATAAATGCTTTTGGAGGATTATTTTTGGTGCCAAATGGTTTCGTTGCTTTTGGGCTACTTTGTCTAGGCGTAGTCCCTTAAGAGCCCAGAGACCAAAAATGTTATAACTTCGATGGGTAATTTCTCAATCTATTTCTTATCATCAGTCTCTCTCACACACACACTCTCTCTCATGCACTATTTTCTCTCTCTCTCTCTCTCTCTCACTCTCTATCACTCTCATTCTCACTCTCAATCTCTATCTCTCTCTTTATTTTCTCTCACTTTTTCATACTCTTATAACTAGGGCTTGTGGGTACATACCCACAAAGTGAAAATTTCCACTAGGATCCGAAGGGTTAAGAGAGATGAAAAGGAATTAATTTGGTTAACATATAATTTGGGGGTTTTCTTGTTGCTCTTCATGAGTCCTTTATTCTTTAGTCAATCTAGAAGGCATCGGAACAAGTGACACATTTTTGATTGGGCATCCTATCTTCTCTTCATTCAACATTAAGTGTTAAGCATACAAATAAATTTATTCAAATCAGAAATATAATGAAAAGATCCTTGCTTTGACAATAGGTTTTTCTACCCTCCTTTGTTTTGAAAAAGTAATTAAAATATTTCATGACTTGTATAGATTTGGGAAGTGATGAAATGGACAAACCTTAAAGATTTCGATAAGCTACCTTGATCTCGAGTTCATAATGTATAAAATGCTCATAAATTCTTTTGCAACTCCCTCTATTAGACTAATTATAGAGGATGAGAATGACATTTTGGATACTATGAGGTGGCTCAAATTCCCCCCTCTCCAAGAGTCTACTTCTAAACAACTCTATCACAATATTTCCTTCTCCCCAAACCTTTCCCTAGGCCTTAACAATAAGTGAAATGTTTATGAGACCATTAGTAGATGGGCTCATAGTTTTATTGTTTTGTCATTTTATTGTATTTAGTCAAAGAAATATTGATGTTTATGCTTAATCACAACACCCCTGAATGTCTGCAACTTAATGGGTTGAAACTCTTAGTGTGATTGCATAACATGGGGCTTTTCCTAAAGTGTGGTAATTTGCAATTAGGAAAGCTCTCCAGATGAAGGTCAGTTCCTATTTCTCTCTTTTGATGTACACATCTAAATTATAGAGGATCTACTCTAAAACCTACTCTAACTTGCTAGGGAGATAGGGTTAAGAAAATTACAAGAAACTAAATATAAACTAACATAGGTGATGCACAAAACATAATGTTGAACACTTGCTTTACATGAAAATGGAAACCACAATCAGATTAAGAAGTGTTGGTATCGAAATTGATTCTCCTGGAAATTGAGTAGCATCATCTGCATTTAGCAAGACATTGAGAGATAGACAGATCATATTATGAGTCATTTTATATCCGGGAGGGGATTTTTCTAACTCTTTGTCACTCAGGAATCAAAGAAATGGATAACACCTTCATTAAGGATTTGATCTATCCTCACTACTTTAGGTCATGCCTTTGACCAGGGTGAGAGGAACCATTTTTTAACCTTTGTTTGTGAAGGAGATGAATATATCCTTCTTTGCACAAATTTGAAAGGAGACCCTAAGAAAATATGATCAATGCACCACAATTTAACTCTCACGAGTTGTCACTTCTAAAGAATGGTGATATTTTCTAAACAGGTTAAGGTTACTAAAGACATTATGGAATCCTAATTGCTTCTACATATTTTGGCAGTAGAGAATTTATTCATTTGTGGACATATAGGGGAAAAAGGGGTAGTTCAAGTGGGATTTATTGTTTTTGAATAATTTTGGTGGGAGATTAAGTAGGATAAACTTGATTTTTCCATATCTTTGAGAAAGTTCACAAAAATTGGAAAACTAAATGACAGAATGCTTCAGAACATCTAAAATATTCCTTCAACCAGAAGGTGTGCATCAATGGAGGCAAAAAATTGCATAGTTTCACACAATCTCCAAGAATTTAACATGAAGGCTTGATCTAAAGACTCAATTAAACATTAAATACCCATGGTTCCTCATGCCTCAGATACACTCAAAGGCTTACAGACAAGCTTTATCAACAAAATGACAGTAAAGTGATTTTAAATTGTTTATCTCATTACAAGATGAAGGCTCTTCTCCTAATGAAATTACAAATGCCACTAAACTATCATAGGGACAAGATCCTGTGTGATTTGGAGTGATTTTAACATAAGATTGCAATAGGAATAAGAAAAACTACTTGCAGACATTCTGAAATAAAGCAGACACAAATTGGCCCAAGATTAACATAGATTAATTTGAAGTTGATTAGATTCATCATAGGGAAAGTTTCTTTAAATAGTCTCAGAGCTTGTCAATGGTTGTACAATTCCAACCAACTTGACATGACCAAATCTAAAACATAAGAGATTAACATGTTTCTCAAATGGTCTCTCAGGAAGATGGGATTTCTCAAATTTTGTCTTCAAAATTCAACCCCAACCCTTTACAAGAGTATTATCATTGCATTTATACAATTTAATCACTCACTCATCCCAAATTTTCCCCAAAAGAAGAATATTCGAGGAATCCTTTTCTTGTTACCAATTTGTCTCAGAAAGTGATGTTTAACAAATTTACACCCGTAGCTGCCAAGTGGACAAATCATGAACTGATCACATTTCTTAGACCCTCGACTAATGATTGGGATGCCATGCCACAATGTTTTGATAGTCCTTCTAATCATTCTTTTATTCTATCATGCGAGAAATCCTTGTTTTAATCATTTTTCGGTGGCTCTGTATAGCTGGATCTGATAGGAAATCCTTTTCACCCTCGAGGCAACACCTTTTTCATCCCTTTGCACCTGCAACCTCCATCATTTCATCCTTTTCCCATTCTTTCCTCTGTAACTCTACTCTGCATCTAACTTCTCTGGTAATTCACATTTTGCATGCGCCCTGAGAAATTCCAACTTCAAAATATCAACCTTTATAATCCTTAGACTCACAAATTAAGCTCTAAATCCATTCAATTACACCTTGCAAACAAAATGACAAGGAATTTCATCAAAAAATGATGAAAAACAATGTGTATTTATATCTCTAGGAGTCTTGGAGCAAAAATGGTGGCAAAATCATATGCAATGCACAACAACCATCGATTCTCTCCTTTCTCAACTTTAGTTTGGAGTTGTCCACGTGCTTTCTTAGCGCAACTACAAAGGTGAAGTATAGAGGCAAGTTTCAAACAAGCACGGGCCTTCCACGTGCCCTAGGCCCAAGAAAATTTCCATTTGGCCTTTGAAAAGTCTCAAGTATAAAAGGAGCTAGTGGAAGCCTCCATGTGTCTCACTAGTGCACTTTTGATATGGAGCCCAAAAGCAGAGACCCTAAACAAGCACGGGATCACCATGTGTCTCAGTCTGGTAGAGTTGTTAAAAAGATTTAAGGACCAACAAAAGGTGCCACATACCTAGTGGAGAAAATTTCATCGCCCTTTGAAAAGTCCAAGTAAAGGCAGAGTGAGTGGAAACTTCCACGTGTCTTCATGGCACTCTTTCAAAAATAAAATTCATGGGTAGGTCCCCAAACAGGCATGGGCCCTCCATGTGTCCCAAGCCTTAGAAAGTTGCTTGAAAATTTTAAGTATAGAGAGGAGCCGGCAGAAGCCTCCACGTGTCTCCTTGGTGCAACTTTGAGATGGTACCCAAAAGTACGGAGACCCTAAACAAGTGCGGGCTCACCACGTGTCTCCCTGGCACAACTACTAAGGTAGGACCTAGAGGCAGATCCTCAAATGAGTTCCAACCCTCCACATGTTTATGGTCCGACAAAGCTACACCGACTCGCATAAAAAAATGTCTAAGTCTAGGAAGGGCAGTGGAAACCTCCACGTGTCTCCTAGTGCAACTCCAAAGGTCAAACCAAGAGGTAAATTTTTAGATGAGCACAAGCCCTCCATGTGGACAAGACTTGAGTTGAAGCGGGCCTTAGAGTTTCAAAATTCCCCACCGAGATGCATCTAATTAGAAAGGACCACGTTTCCACAAAGATGTTGAGATATAAATTGATGGGGAAAACACACCCGTCAAACCGTAAAATGCAGGGAAATCACCATTTGCACCTAGAAATGAATCTTTCTTTAAGGAAAAAGAATTTGAAAATGATACAATGCCCAAATTTGATCCACGACCATGGAGAAGGATCTTCAACAACATACAAATGAATAAAACCTTTCACGCATCCATTCAGGGAAATAGAAAATATGACAAAGCCCGCAGATTGAAGAATTTTTAGAGAAAATGGGGTGAGATCAAATTGAGCACCAACATCGGCTCGACTCGGGGATGGGCACTCCCAATGAGTGCCACAAGAACAAATAGCAGACCAAGTGCCAAAAATAAACCATTGGGCAATAGAGTCACGAGCCAACCTTCCAGGAACAAACTGAGAAACCAACAAAAATGACCGCCAAGGACTACAATGAAAAAAAAAAAAACATGAAAGCAGAAGGAAACCAAAAGACTATACATTGTACAATGGTACATACCTCGATTCTAAGAAATCAATCAAGGAAATGTTTCAAATTCCTTCCATTAATAGGTAATTCAAGTAACTCCCCATCTAGGTCTTTTAATAAGAAGGTATGTTCACTAATTCAAATGTCAATTGAATAAGGGCCAATCCAAAATGCATCAAACTTTCCATGTTTCCCCTTATCCTCGTTCCTGCTATCCCACAATAGCACAATATCTCTCATAGTGAAAGCTCTTGGAGTCACCTTCTTATCGAACAACTTCTTCAATTTCTCTCTAAATTTTACATGCCTTTGATGGGATGCCCTTCTTTCTTCATCTAACTCAATAATATGATTTATGTGAGCATCATAAGGACTAACCTCTTGATCTTCCAGTTGTTGAAGAAATTGAAATGAAGATAATTACATATGTAGGGAAGTAGAGATTGAGTTCCATACACCAACTCAAATGGGATTTTTCCAGTAGCTTGTTTAATAGTGATTCGATCAGCCCAAATAGCAAACTTCAACTACTCACCCCACTTCCTTTTGTTCAACTCCAAAGTTCTTCTAATTATCTTCAACAAATTTTTATTGCTGGACTCTACTTGTCCATTTCCTTGGGGATTATAATTGGAAGCATATGTCAAATTGATCCCATATTCATGACACATAGCCACCAAAGGTTTAGCTCGAAATCTCATGGCATTATCAACAACTATTTTGGCAGGTACCCCAAATCTGCAAATGATATAATTCAGGATAAAATCCATGACAATTTGGTGAGTTGCCTTCTTGGTGGGGATTTCCTCCACCCACTTAGTGAAGTAATCTATGGCCACTAATACCCACTTATGGCCTACACTTGAGGGATCAGAAATCTCCCCAATGAAATCCATTCCCATTGCCTAAATGGGGCTTCAATTGATATAGGCTGCAAAGGAAGGGATCCTGAAGCTTTTAGTCTTCTAGAAAAGCGTTGGAAACTTTCACATTTTCTTACCAACAGAGTTGTATCTTTGAAAAGAGTTGGCCACCAATAACCAACCCTTAAGATTTTATGAGTTGTGACTCTTTCCAAAGAAAATATCCCCATAAACTCCTCCATGGAGATCAACAATTATTTTAGGGGATTCATCTTCAGTAATGCATCTTAAGAGAACTCCCTCAGGGTTCTTCCAAGCTAACCCAAAATTAGTAATGACATATTTTTGGGAAGCTAACTTAAGTGCTCTTTTTTATTCTTGCTCAAATGTTCAAGGCATTGTAGATGTTTGAGATAAAAATGATGTCCTTATACCATTCATAATTTATCAGTTTTTCAAGGACATTCAACCTTTCTTCTTCAACTTCATTTACCTCAATTTTCTGTAGATTTCTCTCTGCCATAAGTTTTTCTAGGCCCAAACCTCTGACCAATTTTGTTGTTTGGATATCCATATCATACTCTTTGCAATTTGTTTACCCATCGGCATCTTTTGCTTGAAACCTCCATTTCTGATAGGATATCTTTCACCATGGTGTGGGGAACATAAGCAATGACTTTGGAACTCATAATATATGGCCTGAAGACCTTTTTTGATTTTACCAAAGAAAATGTACACCTCTCCATGATAGTATACTTTAGCTCAGCTCCTTGTAATGCCTTACTGAAAAATGCAATTGGTATTTCTGCTCCCTCATCATCCTTCTACAACAACACAGATGCTATAGTACTTTATGAAGAAAAAGAAAACATTTAGAAAGCCTTCTTATAATCTAGAGCTGCTAAAACAGGGGCATTCTTTAATGCTTCTTTGATCCCGAAAAATCTTGAATAGTTGCTTCTTCCCATTTGATACTTTGGTCTTTCTTCAGCATGTTAGTGATTGGGATAGTTAGTTCAGAAAGTTAGAGATAAATCTCCTAATAAAATTAATCTTCCCAAAAAAGGATTGAATTCCCTTCTTGGTTCTTGGAATAGGGACTTTGTTGATGGATTCTACCCTCTCAAGATCAATCATGACCCCTTCCTTTGACACAATGTGTCCAAGCAACTTTTCTTTCTAAAATCCAAAATGACACTTCTTGGGATTTAGTGAAATACCATACTCCTTGCATCTTAACAACATTTTTTCTAAGTGTTGCAGGTGGTCACTCCTTTTCTAAAGAAAATAGTCACATCATCTTGATATACAATAATGAAATCATTAATATAGCAGAGAAAGCTACATCCATTGCTCTTTGGAAAGTGGCTCCAAAGTATTCATTAGACCAAAAGGCATTATGACATATACATATGTTCCACAAGGAGTGGTAAAGGCAGTCTTGATTCACTCTGATTCCTTCACAACTACCTGGTTATATCCAGAAAAACCATCCAAGTGGATAACAATTCCAAACCAAGAACCAATTGTAACATGTTGTCCATATTTGGTAGATGGTAGTTATCCTTCATTGATGCTCTATTCAAGTTACTAAAGGCCCACACAACCTTATATCTCCATTCTTCTTTCTGACAGGTACCAAGTTTGCAACCCATGATGAGTACCTTATGGGTTATATGATTCCTCCATCCTTCAATTTTTCAATTCTTCTTGCATCTTCAGGGAAAGGAGTGGATTGATTGGCCTCTATTTCTGCCTAAATGGCTTGGTAGAAGCTTCCAAGGGAATTTCGCTTGGAAAATATCCTCTCTATATGCTTTCAATTCAGAATAAGACCATGCTAAGCAGTCCTGGTATTTCTTCAACAATTGGACATATGACTACTTTTCTTCCTTGCTCGATTTCTTACCTAGCCAGATCTTACGTGGTTTATCCTTCATGCCTAGGTCATTCTCTTCAACATCCCTTGAGGCTGACATGTGTCTGTTGATAATGTAATCGAATTATCAAAGTTTGATTCAAGTGCTACCAAACCTCTGGGAATAGTATTAGTCTTCAACTGAATGATGTCTTTGCCAAATAAAGTCTCCTTTCCATTAGCCATACAAACCATTAGCTCCCAATCTATACATTGATCAACAAATTCTCCTTGGTTCTGCAAAAACCTTTACACCTGGGTGTCATCTTCAAACACTTGCCAGTGTTTAACATTGTTAGGAATAGATGGCCTAGTCAATACCTCAATATTATACTCACAATAGGGGATACAATACAATTTTCAAATCTGGACCCCAATACGGCCAATTTGTCTACTAGAGTATTGTACTTCCTATTGTGATGTATTATGTTGAAGGATTCAAACATCTCAATGAAATCCCAGACTGCATGCTTATACTACTTCATTCTTTGATTTTTTGTTGCATATAGTTTTCTAACCTACTTGACAATTAGCTTTGAATCTCCTTTAACAATGATGTCTCTAATACCATATTTATAAGTAATTCTCAAAGCCAATAATAGTTCTTCATATTCAGCAATATTTTTAGTGCACTCAAAGTTGAGTTTAAAAGAGAAAACAAAATCTTCTTGGCTTGGAGATATCAAAACAATACCAACACCATTTCCAAATTTAGAGAAAGCCCCATCAAACAACAAAGTCCAAGGAGAACCTACTTGATTAAGAGACTTGCATTGATCAATTTTGTGCTCTTTACCATCAACAAATCCAACAAAGTTATCAGCATCAATGTCAATGTATAACACTTCATAGGAAGCATTATTGGGATCCTCAATGAGATGTAGTGTCTTCCTTTCACCATACAACTTTACAAGGCTGCCCTCAATAGTTATAGTGGAAAAATACGTATCCATTTACACACTCCCACCTACACTATGAGCCCATTTTCTTGATAACAACATTCCCCATTTGGAAGGGAAATCAACAATAACAACATATAGGTTTAAGCTCTTTCCTGGTTAAGCTGCAAGTTACACTATCAAACCCTTAACACATCCAACCATTGGCACCTCCCTGGAATCCATGGCAGTGCACTTCCCATAAGTTGTTTTCACTTTGATATCTAATTCATTCATGACCTCAACAGAATAACATTGCATGATGCTCCAAAATCAAACATACAATTGTGTAACAACTTGTCCCTAATAATAAGAGTAGTGAAAAATGGATCTACATTCAGCTGGGACTCAACCAAGGATGTTCCCAAATATACTTCAAGTGGCTCACCTAGTTCTTCCAGCACTTGGGGTTTTTCCAACTCAATGGTAGGAGGATTCTCAACATTGTTTACATTTCTACCTTGGGTAATCTTTTCTTCTTTAAATCCCAAATACTCAAAGGCCCTTTTTGTTCTCTGAAATCCTAAGCAGCTCAACAATTGGAATAGAAATATTGATCTAACTCAAGACTTGGGCAATGTCATAAGGAACATATTTGGGCAAGGTAGCATTTGGAGGAAGACTGACAAACTCATCTAACAACAAAGGATTTTTCATGGTCTGAGCATGGCGGGGATACCATTTCTGTTTGGGGAAACAAGGCCTTTGCTAGATGTATCTTTCTTAGGAGTTTCTTTTGAGATATTGGTGAGAACTGGAGTTTTTGGTTTGGCTTGAGGCCCTTCCCTTTGACAACTTTACTCCTAGTGTTATATTCTTTTTCTTGGGAAACCACAACATTCATTAACAACTACATATCCTCCTCAGAAGGGATTCCTCCATCATACTTTTTAATAATTAATGCCCTTAAGTATTTAAAATCATTATTAGGAAATTCAAAATCTTGTACCATATCTATTTCAAAATCATGAGAGGGAGGAAGGGGTAATACTCAGTGAATGCAATCCCAAAATTCACAAAGCATTTCGGATCTCGATTAGGTTAGTCGAAGTTACTCCCTGTTGTGAGCCTATAAATCACCCCATCATACACACATCATCATCAGTGTCATCATCAGATTCCTCAACTAATTTGTATTCATCACATGGGGCATGTGGAAAGAAACATCTATCACACCACTCAATTTCATTAGCTTCTTCCACAATAGAAACTTTGGAAGCTAAAGGATCATGCACCAATTTGTTTTCCTTGGGTTGGGGCTGTCTATTTCCTGATCCCACAAGTCCTTTACCTCTATCATCAGATCTTTGATCACCCCTAGGATGATTTTCAAATCTTTCTTGACCTTGTGCTTTATGCTGACCTTGGGAACTTTTTCCAATCCCCTTCTCTTCCCTGGCCAATTTATAGGATATTTCCTTGACAACTCCGCCAATGTTTTCACAACCTCTTCTAGATCCATAGACTTACTTGACTGAGGCTTCTCTAGATTGATCAGCTTGATACCTTCCCTCTTAGGAGGCTTACCAACTACTTTGATATTGTTTTCAATCTGCAAAGCCATGGTGAAGGCCTACCTCAATGTTGTTGGGTTCTTATCCCTCAAATAATAGGCAACCTTCTTATCAAAAGCATCAGAGTATTTTATCAAACAAGAAACATCACTTGGCCTCAGGATCATAGGTAGCCTATTCAAGGTCTTATTGAACCTTGTATTGAAGTCATGAACAAATTCATTAGGATTCTTCTTAATATTTTCAAATTCTGATAAAAGAAACCTAGGGTCTATTTTATCTCCATATTGCAATCTAAAAGCATTCTTCATTTCTATCCATGAATCAATGGAGTTGTTTGGAAAAGATTTATACTAGTCCCTGTCATCCTCCTTTAGAGTATGAATAAACAAATTTATGTACACATCCTCAAATTCGATCTCAAAGTCTTCCATCATATTGACAAAAAGATTTAAGTGTTGATCACCAGTAATAACATTATTTCCTTGAAATTTAGGTAGTCTATTTCTAACATCTTGGGGCACAACATTTGGATATCCAACCATACCTCTGAAATCTATAGGACCAAAAGTGTTCACAACAAATGGAGGTCTGGGTGGGGGTTGGGCCATATTGTTTTGGGGAGGTGATCTTATAGGAGAAATAGAATGATGGGGAGTGAGGGGTCTATAGGGCTTAGGAATGAATGTTCTCTAAAAACTCTATTTGTTGGAAGATCTTATTAGCTTGGGAGAACACAGGGACAAAATGAGACGCAAAATTTTCAAATACAAAATAAGGTCCCTCTCTAAATGAAGAATTCAAAACTAAAAATACTACTCCGATCCGGAAGAACTTGAGGAAGTATGGCTATATTCAATGACAAGCTGATCAGTTTCCACAATTGATAACTCCTTTCTGGATTTCTGATCTCCAACAACTTTCTAGATTCTTCTTCCTTTAGAATTTGTCTTTCCCAATTCTAGAAACAACCTTCTAGCAGGGTCTTCAACGAAGAGAGATCTTCTTCCTTCTAGCTTTGCAGAGATTAGTGATAAATTTCAATTGACAGAGGTTAAGACACTGGCATTTATCAAAAGTTAATTCAAAAGCAGAGTCACCACTAAGGATTTTCACCTTAGTTGTGCAAATGCACTAAAATTGGTCTTCACAAATGTTTGTCAACACTGAATTCATGTAAAGCTTCAAAATCTAACCTTCCTTTACCTATTTAACTTTGATGATGTAAAATTAGTGCAAAAACCAATAGAAATTGGAAATATTACACATAGGACTTGTAACTTGCACAAATCTTATAGATCTCAACAAAGGATGATGTTTAAATAATGTATTTGTACTCAACTCATGTAAGAAATATTACCAGGTTCGATATGTGTACACCTTTGTTTCAAATAGTCCTCGGAAAAGGCGTCAATCTAGTGTTGTTTCCGCACAAATCAATCTCAGAGCTCAAATAATCCCGGTAATGGTGCCAATTTGGTGTTGTTTCTACACAAATAAATCTTAGAGATCAAATAGTCCCTGACATCAGTGCCAATCGGTGTTGGTATCCAAATTGATTCTCCCTTGGAAACCGAGAAGCATCAAAGATTTAACAAGACACTGAGAGATAGACAAATCATATTATGAGTCATTTTGTAGCTGGGGAGGGGATTTGTCTAACTCTTTGTCACTCGGGAATCAGAGAAATGGATAGCACCTTTATTAAGGATTTGATCTATCCTCACTACTTTAGGTCGTGCCTTTCAACTAGGGTGAGAGGACCCGTTTTGTAACCTTTGTTGGTGAAGGAGAATGAAGATATCCTTCTTTGCACAAATTTGAAAGGAGACCCTGAGAAAATATGATCAATGCACCACAATTTAACTCTCACGAGTTGTCACTTCTAAAGAATGGTGATATTTTCTAAACAAGGTTAAGGTTACTAAAGACATTATGAAATCTTGATTGCTTTTGCATATTTTGGTAGTAGAAGTTATTCATTTGTGGACATACAGGGAAAAAAGGGGTAGTTCAGGTGGGATTCGTTGCTGTTGAATAATTTTGGTGGGAGATTAAGTAGGACAAAATTGATTTTTCTAGAACTTTGAGAAACTTCAAAAAAATTGGAAAACTAAATGATAGAATGCTTCAGAACATCTAAAATATTCCTTCAACTAGAAGGTGTGCATAAATGGAGGCCCATATTTACATGGTTTCACACAATCTCCAAGAATTTAACATGAAGGCTCAAGATAAAGACTCAATCAAACATTAAAGACCCCTGGTTCCTCATGCCTAAGATACACTCAAAGGCTTACATACAATCTTTATCAATAAAATGATAGTAAACAGATTTTAAATTTTTTATCTCATTACATTAGGAAGGCTCTTCTCATAATGAAATTACAAATGCCACTAAACTATCACAGGGACAAGATCCTATGTGATTTGGAGGGATTTTAACATAAGATTACAATAGGAACAAGAAAAACTACTTGCAGACATTCTGAAATAAAGAAGAAATAAATTGGCCCAAGATTAATAGAGATTAATTAAAAGTTGATTAGATTCATTAGTAGGGAAATTTTCTTTGAACAATCTCAGAGCTTGTCAATGGCTATACACTTGCAACCAACTTGACATGATCAAATATAAAACATAAGAGATTAACATGTTTCTTAGATGGTCTCTCAGGAAGATGGGATTTCTCAAATTTTCTCTTAAAAATTCAACCCCCGACCCTTTGTAAGAGTATCCTCATTGAATTTATACAATTTACTCACTCACTCATCCCAAATTTCCCCCAAAATGAAGAATATTCGAGGAATCCTTTTCTTGTTACCAATTTGTCTCAGAAAGTGACGTTTAAAAATTTAGACTCGCTGACTACCGGTGGACAAATCATGAACTGATCACATTTCTCAGACCCTCAACTAATGACTGGGATGTCATGCCACAAATTTTGACAATCCTTCTAATCATTCTTTTATTTTTTCATGCGAGAAATCCCCATTTTAATCATTTTTTGGTGGCTCTGTATAGTTGGATCTGACAAGAAATCCTTTTCACCCTCGAGGCAACACCTTTTTCATCCCTTTGCACTGTAACCTCCATCATTTCATCCTTTTCCCATTCTTTCCTCTCTGTAACTATAATCTGCATCCAAACTTCTACGGTAATTCACATTTTTACAAGTTCCGAGAAATTCCAACTTCAAAATATCAACCTTTACAATCCTTGGACTCAAAAATTAAGCTCTAAATCCATTCAATTACACTTTGTAGACAAAAACAACAAGGAATTTCATCAAAAATGATGAAAAATAATGCGTATTCACATCTCCAAGAGTCTTAGAGCAAAAATGGCTGCAAAATCAGATGGAATGCATAGTAACCATCGATTCTTCCCTTTCTCAACTTAGTTTAGAGTCGTCCATGTGTTTCCTTGGCACAACTACAAAGGTGAAGTATACAGGCAAGTTTCCAAACAAGTGCAGGCCTTCTACGTGTCCTAGACCCAAGAAAATTATTATTTGGCCTTTGAAAAGTCTTTGTATAAAAGGAGCTAGCGAAAGCCTCCATGTGTCCCACTGGCACACTTTTGATATAGAGCCCAAAAATAGAGACCCTAAACAAGCATGGGCTCACCACCTGTCTCAGTCCGACAGAGTTGTTGAAAACTTTTAAGGACTAGTGGAAGGAGCCACGTGCTTAGGGTGAGAAAATTTCATCGACCGTTGAAAATTCCAATCGAAGGCAAAGTGAGCGAAAACTTCCACTTGTGTTCATGGCACTCCAAAAATAAAATTTAGGGGTGATTCCCAAACAAGTGTGGGCCCTCCATGTGTCCAATGCCTTAGAAAGTTGCTTGAAAAGTTTAAGTATAGAGAGGAGCGGCGGAAGCCTCCACGTGTCTCCTTGGCGCAACTTTGAGATGGTTCCCAAAAGTGGAGACCCTAAACAAGCGCGGGCTCACCACATGTCTCCTAGCATAACTACTAAGGTAGGACCCAAAGGTGGATCCTCAAATGAGCACTAGCCCTCCACATGTCCATGGTCTGAAAAGCTACACCGACCACATGAAAAAATGTCTAAGTCTAGGTAGGGCCAACGGAAACCTCCACGTGTCTCCCTAGCACAACTCCAAAGGTCAAACCAAGAGGTGAATTTTCAGATGAGCGCAAGCCCTCCATGTGGACAAGACTTGAGTTGAAGTAGGCCTTAGAGTTTCAAAATTCCCCACTGAGCCACATCCAATCAGAAAGGACCACGTTTCCATAGATGCTAAGATATAAATTTATGGGGAAAACACACCGTCAAACCGTAAAATGCAGGGAAATCACCATTTGCACTCAAAAATAAATCTTTCTTTAAGGAAAAAGAATTTGGAAATGATACAAGGCCCAAATGTGATCCATGACCATGGAGAAGGATCTTCAACAACATACAAATGAATAAAACCTTTCACGCATCCATTCAGGGAAATAGAAAATACGACAAACCCCACAAATTGAAGAATTTTTTGAGCAAATTGGGCGAGATTAAATTGAACACCAACAAGAAGGATGAAGATACATCACAGATTAATCCATTGATGAGAATCCACCAACCATTAAACAAAAACCATTAAACATGTAATACAATAACCATGCACAGATAACCAAGATTGTAATGAGAGATCAAATGAAAGCAATGAACACAAGAGAGGGTTGAAATCATCCACAGACTTATTTTATTTCTCCACAATTTGATACAGTGCATTACAATGGCCAAGAGGTACAAAATTGCATTACATCTTGAATGGGAGGTTTGAACTCCACAAATTCACTTATAGACCAGAGAAGAAGGGAGGGTGCAAAGAAAAATTATCCAACATTAGAAAAATGCCCCTCCTTAAAATATATAGGAAGAATGAGAGAAGGAGATAGAAGAAATCGAAATCTTTCTCTAGCTACCATAAAATGTATTGAATTCACCTATAACAGTGATGGGTTCCACTGCAAAACCCATACCTCCATGAATTATGCCTTGTTGGGAAAGAAAGGAAACCCATACTTCATCATTGTCATAGGTGAGAAACTTCGAACATCATAAAAAATGGTAGAATATTTATTTTCATTTTGAATAACTTAGTCATAGCAATGTAGATCAGATTGTAAGCTTTCTAAAAATCCGTTCTTGTCAAAATCTGATCTCCCAGTCATAAGTTATGGCCATCTGAAGATTGGGGTGTCAAACTACATTAATGGCGAGTGGTTGACCTTCTCCTTTCAAAGTTTGAAATTTCTTACAACCTCTGAAGTCTGAAATTTCAAACTTTTAGAAATTTTGATTTTGTGCATTTAGTTACTACACACCACTCAAATGACTTGAGAATTCCGAAACTCCGAAACCTAAAAGTTCGAAAGTTTGAAATTTCAAACTTTCGCAATTCAAAATTTTAGAGGTTTAGTTGTGATTTTGTGTTTTGGGGCTCCAAACTTCCAAAACTTGAAATTATGAAATCTTGAAATACCGAAATCCCAAAATCCGAAAAGTCTGAAATCCTAAAATTTTGAAATCCTAAAATTCGAAATCCCGAAATCCCAAAATTCTAAAATTTTGAAATCCCTGAAAACTCAAATTTGAAATCTGAAAAGTTTAAAATTTCAAAATCAAAATTTCAAAAAACTAAAAATACCCTTTTGAATATTATCCCCAATCTATCAACTGGTGAAATTTGGACTTGTTTTGAGCAAGTTAAGCCCTTGAAAATTGATTTCGAGTTCAGCGATAGAGGTGAAAATCTAAAATTGGAGAAATTGCAATTTCTAAGTCCTAATTTCTTGAAAATTCCTTCAAATCTTGTGGAATGAATTATTAGTCCCACCGAGCATGCCGAAAATATTGAATGCCCAAATTCCAAAAACTTTGGGCTTAGGCCTCCATTCTTTTCCATCAAGCTCTGATATCCTTCAACTTTCCCTTGGTCATTCATTTACCGACCTTACATTTGCAATTGCCAATCCCGCCTATAACCTCGACTGCCTAATCTGAAAATGCAAGATCTCGTGGCAAAATGAATCCCTCCATATTTTCAATGTGCAAGGTCATGTTTGTTCAATTTTTCCTAAGGGGCAAAATTGGATAACACTTTCTTTAGATGGATTCTAATTCATAACAAGCTTGTTTTGGCTTCTAATAATTTATAGTTTGCAGAGACTATAATCTTGTTTTTCTTTAAATTTTTATATCTATTTATGTTTCTTTAAATTGGATGGCATTGACATTGACATTATATTATTATAATTGATGGCATTGAATCATTATAGTACAATGGAAAATTTGTAAATTCCTTACACATATATTTTATTTCCCAAGTTAAAAACATAAAAAAATAACACTAATAATACATATTAACATAAAATACATATGATATCATATTAATCTAGACTTAGATACATGCATAAAGCATGTTTCATCTACTATACAAGTTTAAAAACAATTTTTTTCTCATATATTATATTGATTCAAAAATTCTTGATAACATACAAAATTTGATCAAAATCAATGTCTTAACAAAGCCATGTAGGCATATACAATGGTATACATCGACAAAATATAAATCTACGCCAATATGCCACGAAGGGAGACAAAAAAATCTATATACGTCATCAATTAATCTAGTTCTCTTTACTCACCGGGAAGAGGAATGTGGCACATCATTTGAGCATCCCATATTGCATGCGGACCTCCTATGCTCACATGATTCCTGTAGATCCATCTGTCAATACAAATAAACAACATACCCATTAGTATACAATTAGTAACATATAGAATGACACTACTTAAAAATAAATACTTACCGCAATCTGATGATCACTATTAATCATCTTCTTCCTCTAGATATCATGAACAACATCAAAGCACGTGGTGCATGCGGTGGTGTGGTCAACTCCTATTGGAAATCATGATGAAAAAAATTAGAATGCATATGAATTTTATTTAGTTATACTAAATAATTTTATTTAATATAATCTCTTCGTTATGAAATTTAATTTACTAGCGCATACCTATGTAAGAGGCGTGATAGAAGCTATGCCCATCGTAACTCCAATATCTAAAGAGCTTCGAATCTCATCAGGAGACTGGAATGGCATCATCAACTAAAATAATAATAAAATTCACATTAGTAAATTCATAGGTTAACTATAGTACATTCTCTTCATGTATATATGATGAATAAAAATAATTATAAAACACACATTCTTGAATTCACCAACATGCGAGCTTGTACAAAGCATTCACCTTTTCAACATCAAAATGTAATTATAGGATATAACATCTCTATACATGGAAAAAAAAATAAAATATAAATTTAGTAATTTATTACTAATTTATACCCGTAGGGATGAAGTTCCCGTAAACAATAGTGAAGTGTGGAATGTGAAACATGATGCATAGTTTGACACTGTAATTTTATAAAAATGCACATGATAAATTTTCATTCACAATTGATTAACATTCTAAATTATATTATTTTGTACTATATATATATATATATATATATATAATTGTAACTCTTTTAGGTAAAATTACCTATTATTAAATACCAAATTCCACATTCAATATATCATTTGTGATGATGATATTATCCAACAATGAATATCGATGAGCCTCTTACTAGTCGGACACTCTACTCGGTCTTTGGAGCTACCTCGTGAGGCTGTGAAGCTGCCACATCAACCATGTAGGTCCCTCTACACCCAAAAGCATGACGCTCTATGTTATATTATGCATTCCTCCTAGAAGGACCAGGCTTGTTAGTCGGTTGAGACGAGTGCCATGCTAAAGCACATTGTGTAATTGATCCGATAGAACCAAGGGCCTGAACCTTCACAACAAAATTTATTGAAACATGATGAACATGTGGGTGGGAAATAGGTTTAACTAGCATTTTTAGTAATTGATGTGACCCCTCTCTATTCTAAGTAGAGCCTTTGTCTCTGCCTTGAAAATATAGATTGTCATAAAATCTAGGTATTACATTAAGGATGAACTCGTAGTAGAGTTTCTTTAAGAAATATTGTGGCACCTCAAAATTATTGCAAGGTGGTTGGTCAAAACCATGCACCACCTATGCCAAAATCTATTTATTTATCCCCTCGTGATTACACCAGTGGATGGAAAATATTTTGCAATCCAATCATAACAGTGCATTTTTTTAGGATCAGTTAATAATTCACATAATTTGTCTTTTGTTATTTTTTCTTCTTCACCGCATCATATGACAACTTGTTCGCATAAAAGTTACGGAAGTTTTTTAAAACTCTCCCAAAGTGGTTAATTTATTCAACAACACTACCAATATTAGATACCAATGATCATAAAGATACAACTAGGTTTTAAGGATGTGCATTTGTGTCATTAAGGTTTCTTAACATTTCTATCAAACCCTCAATTTGAGATTTATTGTTTTCAATTTCCCCAATACTTGTTTTTGGGTGTTAGGAGGATGTCGTGACATAGAAGGGGTGTTTGAGGGATGTTTTCTTCTTCATCTTGGTGTGGAGGTGAATCGGGGTTTAATATAAGCTAGAGATACATCCTCAAATGAAAATAAATAACAAATCAAAAACTATTAAAAAAATTAGATTAATAAGGAAATATACCTACAAAAACTATAACCGACCAATATGATCTCTCCACAATCAACAATTCAAGGTACCAATGGAGATTCCATTTTAGAAAATGCTCTCATTTTTTCTACATTCGTATTTTGCTCCCTTTATTTTTTTATTTTTGTAAAGTGATAGGGCTCAAATTTTCAACTGTGTTTTTTATCAGTCATAATGCGCTTGTTTTATAATGAAAGCGTGTTATGGATCAGATTTACTGAGCCATAACACACTCACATTATAATGTGACTCTAAATTTTCCCTTTCGCATTATAACGTGACTGAGCCATAACACGAGTGTGTTATAGCAAAAATGGCCAATAAATAGATTTGTGTGTCATTTTTTGGCCCCCATTTCCATGCACTTACCCATTTGTTCAACTAGGAGTGCATCAAAATTTTCATCAAGTAACCTAAAGTGGTTGACATCAAAGTCATCCATGATGTCATTGAGGCAATCAAATGCCTCGATTCTCTTCTCATTCAACTTAGACATTTCCTCCTGCAACATCCAAATCTGAAACTCTAAGGCTTCACTATACTTAAGAATGTTGAGGCATCATCGATGATTCCTTCTTTCAGAAGTAGGTTTGACTATATGTTCTGTACCTCTTTCCAGGATTCTAACATGAGCTCTAAATTGGCACTTTCCTCTATGAGGAATTCATCTAGCTTGGAAATGGTGTCTTTTTTAGAGCATAATTCATTAAAAAGATCAATGACATCTTTAATCACCTACTCTCCTTCTTAAATTAAATTTTAAATCCACACTCCTACTTCCCAACCTTGTTGTACTATTTTCTCGACTAAGGAAAAAGAGGTGTCATCAAATCTTGGAGGTATGGAAAGGGCAGTTGTGTGAATAGGATGTGTGATCTTATTTAGAATGGAATTCAACTGTTCGACATTGTTCTTAAGTTCATCCTTGATAACCTTGTCCTTGTAAAACTTATCCAAAATATTACCCAAACAAACTTGGACATCCTGCTTGGCTCCTTCATGAGTATCCTTTTTAAGGAAAAACCTTGAGATATATTAATCTATTGTGGTGATATGTTTTTTCTTCCCAGCAATGATGAGTCGTTATTTCAACAAATCTCTCCCAATTTGATTGACCGAAAAGTTATAAATGACCCTTAGCCTCTTTGATTTCCTTTGGGGAGTAAGATCTAGGATACTTAGGTCAACAACATCTCTAATTGGAACCTTATTCTTCTACTTGGGGGTCTACTTGTCCAAACATGCGGGGATAGAAGAAGAAGTGAACTGTTTAGTTAATGATATGGGAACATTTTTCATGGTAGTAGATTGGCTAGGGGTTACTAGGGAATTGTTATCCAATTTTCCCCTAAGGTAAAATTTGAAAAATAGGGCCTCACAGAGAAAATAGAAGGGTCATTTTGGCCAAAGGAGCTCACATTTCGAGGTCAAGATGAGCAAGTTGAAGTGATCCGGAAGCATTCAAATTTGGTGGGAAAAATTCTAAATTGGCAAACTCAAAAGGTCCAAAAGACATCAAAGTCTAAAGTCTAAAATTCATACTTTGGACATTCAAGAGTTCAGAGTTAGTAGTAGAGTCATGTGATGAATAGTGTCATGCAGGGAAAAAAAGAAGTTTGAAATCTGAAGTCTAAAATTTGGACTTCAGGATTTCAAGATGTCAGAGGTTTCATGTGCCAGGTGGATGAATAACCCCCGAAACCTTGAACCCCTAAAATCCTGAAACCTTAAAACCCCAAAGCCTCGAAACCCCAAAACCCAAAACTTTGAAAACAAAAAGTTGAAACCCAAAGTCTGAATTTCAAACTTTGGGGTTTCAAAGCATTTTGGAACATCAAGCCCGAGTGAACGCAAATCACGACTTGAAGTCTAAAATTTGAAGTTCAAATTTCAGACTTCATGGTTTCGAAATTTCATAGGTTTCACAAACTCATCCAAATAAATAGTACAAGGACCTCCACAAGTATAAAAACCTAAAGGTCGAATCCTGAAAGTCTGAAATTTTTGATTTCAGAGGGTGTGATGCATGGTTGGAGTCGAAAAGGTATATCAACATGTCACATTGATTGTTGTATGTCACCCTCATCTTCATATGGCCATACCATTTGACTGGGAGCTCAGATTTGCATAAAATAGGACTTTTTAGAAATCTTTGTGTCCTCTACACAAAAGTGACCAATTTCCTTAATTTTAGTAAGACTAAATATTTCAAAATGAAGAAATACAGTCCGCCATTTTAGAGGAATGTTTCTAGATTTCTCACCTACCAAATGATGAAGGTATTGGCTTCCTTTCTTCCTAAACAAGGAAAATTACATAGAGGTATGAGTTTTTAGTGGCACCCATCTTTGTTGTAGGTGATTTTAATGCATTTTTTTGGTGGTTGAAGAAATATTTTGAATTCCTCTTTCTCCCTTATTTCATTCTTCCTATATATTGTAAGTAGGTGCTCATTTTAAAAAGTTGGACACCTTGTATATTCCCTCCCTTCTTCTTCTTGTCTATAAGATATTTTGTGGAGATTCAAAACCTCCCTACTGGACATTGTAATGAAAAATATGTTCCTTTGAGCTTGAGTGTGGTGTATTGTATCAATTTTGGGAGCAATATAAACAAATTTGTGGATGTTCTAAACACCCTTTTGTGTTTTATTGTAGCTCTTCTGGTCTTTCATCACATGTAAATTATTGTGCATTGTTGTGTTTTCATTGCAAGATTCTAGTTGTGTTGTGTTTATTGTGTAGGTTGTCTAACATTCCTTATTGGTGCATCACCTCTAGTAGATTAGTTTATTTTTCTTGCATCTTCTTATCCCTATCTCCTTGGAAAAATTTAGGAAAGGATTTAGGTTAGTTTTATGCAAATTGGTGAGTGGTGATAGATACAAGAATAGGAAGATGAATTTTCTACAGAGAGCTTTACCAATTGTAAAAGTCCCACACTTTGCTAAAATATCCATGTTATGCAATCACACTGACAATTTCAATGCATCAAATCAGGAGTGTTGTGATTACGCATCAACATGAACTTATTATAGGAAATTTGAGTGGAGATGATGTGGTGAGAAGTGAGGGTGGAGCGAAGAGGATGACCATAGGAATGGATGGAATGGGAGTGGTAATGGAGGGAACTTTTTTTGTAAGAGGAGTCTCAAAAGGATATCGTAAAGCTAGAATGTCTCCGATGAAAGATTAAGGATAGAGGAGAATACCGAGCCATGGAAGGAGATGTGGTGAGGAGTGTAGGAGAAACTGAGATAGAATAAATATATGATGTGGCCAAATATAGAGTGAGAGGTGGAGGGGAAGGAGGGACTGAGAATGGTGAAAAGGGAAGAGGTGGAGAAGATGGTGACTACAACGTTTGAGTTTTATGAGTTGGTGAGGAACTGATATCAATAATCTCTATTGATGATACCTTGGGAGGGGAATCTTCTATTTAAGGAAATTTAGAAGAATATCTTACACCCATGGAGACAATGGTAATTCTAAGAGGTTTTAGAGTAGGTTTGGAAGTGGACCTTCTTCCTTTTGAAGAAGTGGGATGGCCCACCGATGGTTATACTTGAACTGTCTCAACAAAAAGCTGATCTAACACTTTTGGCATGATTCCAAATTATGTCAACCACTTGGCAGTTTGATTGAGAATAGGTTCGATATTTTTCTTGAACTTCTACATTCCTTGATTGATCATTCAATCTATGACATGGGTTTATTTCTTACATTGTTTTGATCGTATATGGGATCCTAAACCTATTTGTTGTCATGAAGACATTCGGGACATCTAAAACTCCATACTAAGTAACTTATTGAAGAATCAACCTCTCAAAATCACTTTCTAGGATCATGAATTCATCTCTGCAATTAATCCAAATAACCTATAATTGAGTTACGTAAGGACCGGTTGATCCGTATCCGCCAAGTTTTTCCCAATAATCAAACTAATACGTGGATGAAAGGTCTTGAAAGTAATCTCTTTGGATTTCAACCTCAACATTCTTTACCTTGGATGTTTATGCGTAAGTATACCGTCTTATAAAAATGGGGAACTAAGCTCTTGTTTTATGTCTATCATGTTGTATCTTATGAAAATGTAATAGTTTCTAACTAACTCCATCAAGACCCATTTATCTATGGGGCACCTTGGTAACTTGTAGGGAGCACCTGAGAATCCTACCACCTTAAGATACATGAATGTTGGGAATTTCAATTATATGCCTCCCTATTCTCTGACCACTTTCCAAGAATTATCTAAAATTCATCGATTTGTATGAAGTCTTATCAAAGAAGTACAAGATAACAACCAAAAATGCACCATTGATCCTTCTAAAATGCTTCACCCCTTCCTTCATTATAAGTTGGGGGTAGAAGTTGTAAATTTGAGTCAATTTCCTTTATCCCACTAGTGATAAATGGGTAATTCCTCATACCAACAACCATATATACAAGATAGGAAGTCATAAAGAAATTCCCACAGTTAGGACGTCGATAATTAGAAATAAATGACATATTTGATATGTTCTACGCATTAGATAAGATCAGCATTCTTCTAGATAGTGGTAATGTATAAATACATCCACTTTTGGAAATCCTTGGAAGAAGAAAGTATAGTAACTATGCTTAGTAAGGTGATTATATCATTCACTTCTGGAGAAAATATGATCATGGAATATTCTTAAGGACCCTAGAATTTTTTTTTATAGATTTTACCAAATAAATTTTGTTGATAACCCACGTGTAAGTATAAGTTTTTACATCCCGGTGATAAAGAAAAGATTCTGGGAAATTATGGCATATTACGCGACATCAAGAAGCTTTAATAAGTCATGAAAGTAGTCATTATCCAATTTAATTACAACCATCTTGTCATCGTCTCTCACTATTCGAGAGTCTTTGTCAAAGTGTGCAGCAAGAATGATCACAAACTATGGGAATTACATCGACAGAGGGAAAACTTCAGCCAAAGAAATTGCACTGTAAAAAATTCCTTGCATTCATCCATTTTTGTTTGTAGCTCTAAACATTTACTAAAACTCAAGAAAGTTAATATGCCCAAGATCTGTATCTCCAATGTTGTGGATGTCTAACGTGATGCTTGAAGGGGGAGCTACCTTTTCAAAACTATATTTCATGATTTATTTTCCATTTAAAGACGATCAAGACATACATTCTTGGAGAAATCCTTGAAATATCTACTCTAAAACAAAAATTGGAAGTTGGGAGTGGAATTTCATCGCTGCAATGCAGTCTTGAAGTTTTGCACTACACTTCCTCTTTGTAGTTCTACCTTAAAGTTTCGTTGGACGAGGTAGAGCCTTGCTTGAGCACCGCACTTTAGAGCTACGGTTTCTTCATGAACATCCAATTGTAATTTTATATTTCACTTCGACCCCGAGTTCTGAATTTTATTGTGCTTATAACTCTTTGATTTCGAAAGAAGAATTAGAGCCTTGTTTTGCAGCCTCGAATTTCCTTAGTAGTTCCTTCATGCCAATTTCTCCTCCGAATTTCGAAAAATGAATTTTTAAGCGTATGCTTCAAAAACAACACAAAACCCATGGAGGTAAAAATACATAGAACAATTAAGTTCATAACTTAAATATAAAACCCCGAAGATGACACAAATGAGAAAATGTGAAGGGAACACATGAAAAAGATGAAAATGACAAAAAGAACCCTAAAAAGGGAACCATGAGAACTTGTAAAAGATAACTTGCAAACTTTCCTAAATACCGGATAAGAAAACCACAAAATATTTCACAAAATTACACCTAATAGTAGAAAGTTCTTCATGTTTGAACATCCAATCAATATGATCTTCTTATTGTTGGTAATTATGAAGCATGTTATTTCATTCCTCTTTCACTTACAACTCAACATAGAGGTGTTGACATAACCCTTTCCTCTCGACCTATTTGGTTACTTATATGTGAACATAATATTCCATGCCCTTAGTAATCCATCTAGCTCGCTTCTCATTCATGTCCTTATTCAATAAGAAATCCTTGACCCATAGAGACAATACCATTATCTAGATCCTATTACTAGACAACATATATTTTTAAAATTCTTCATTTCTCGAATGACGGAAAAACTTATTTCTCAACCAAATAATATTTGAATTCATAATATTTGAGTGATTGGATGAAGAAGGCAATTGGTTGTCTTCATTTCTCAAAAGTGCACCCAGAGAGATGGCTACGAGGTGTTCTAAGCTTGCAAAATTGATCTCTCCCTTTTGTAGATACAAAGTGGAAACAACTTAGGTCTATGGGTATACCTATTTTGAGGTGAGTCTCGGTATCAAGGCCGGTTCCTACTTGTGTATCCTAAACTAATTTCGGGAGGTTAAGGGTAAAATATGGTGTAAAGTAATTGAAACTAAGGTGATACACCAAAGTTGTATGAGGGATTTGACTAAGTATATGTACAACTAATATGTGAAAGGATTCTTGATGCATGAACCAACAATTTTCTATAGAATGTTAAGGGAAAAACACTTTGAGGTATTGAGGGAAAGTATCACAACAATACTACTAAGCTAAACATGCACATTAATATCATGTAGAAATTACAAAATTTGCAACAGGGTAAGATAATTAACCAGGGAATTTGCATTCACAAGATTAATGGAAACATACACAAGACTGAAAATAATTAGAAAGGCAGAAAATACTTCACATTCAGAGGGAAAAACTAGCAAAAATTTCTTCAACACTCTTGTATGTAAAAATTCCTCCTTTTGCTTTGCCAAAGCACACAATATATAAAAATAATAATTTTTCCACCCTCCCTAAAAAGGACTAAGGCTTGTACTCGCCCATGCATCCTAATTTTATCCTTCATCTATTAATAAAGGAAATAAAAATAAAACATGCAATTACAAATAGACATTAATAGCCTTTGATTACATATCAATCAAACTGAAGTTGATTTTTCTATTTTTAAGAAAAGAAAAGGTGAATAATTTGCTAATAATAAGCTTGATTGTTGGGCAAGTATCTTTCCTTTTGCACGTGAATTCATCTTCTTGTCTGTTTTGTCCTATTGTGAAGGCATGCAAACATACTCGTGTTTGTGAGAAAAAAATGACAATAATTGTAATATTTGTAAAATAATCCATCCACACATCCATTTGATAGGGAACACTTCCATGTGTACATGCTCAACATTTCCTCTGTAATCTGTGGGGCCACCCTTGTACTTGATCAATTATCTCCATTTGATGAGTACGAGGTAACTTTTGTAAGTATTAAGGTAATTTCTCTTTGATTAATGGTTTGGATGGAATATTACATAGTTTAGACCTTATACAAGGTCAATGCTAATAATGCCACACTCAGCCACCACATGATATAATATTTTCTTAGCGACTTTTGCATTTGAATGGGCCTGATGATTATTGTTGGAATGTATGGTTGGCTCACATTATTTGAAGTTTGGACTATAGTGAGTAACTCAAAATTGAAAATCATTTGAAGCTTTTGAACTCGGCTCTTTGCAAAAATGATTCTTTGTCATTTCTTTTCTTCTCTTGATCTCTACTCTTGAGTTCTCTACAGGGTCTTATGGCCACCATTTTTTGATTATTCGAGTTGTTATTTCGTGATTTCCTACTGAGTTTCCATAGAAGGGATCGAACACTAGTATTTCTTTTCATTTTGATTTTGGTTTTCGAACTCTACAGAGGAGTCCATGAGCTCGACATCCTTGAGTTTTCTTCGTGGCTGTTCATTGATCATTCAGAGCTTTTTTGAGTGGGATTGGCTTGACTTCCTTGATTTCACCATTATTATTGTCTTGAGCTTTTTTTACATTTCTTTGTTATTACAAGTGAATACATATAATTTAAGGATCTTTCTCCCTATTGAGATATGAAGGATGAAGCTACCATTGTTGATTATATTTGAGCCCACTACTATTTGAAACTTTGTTTTCTTTTGCTCTGCTAGAGCTTTGTGAGTAAGTTTTAGAAAATTCCGCCATTGTTGACCTCTGTCAAGCTCGGTTCTATGTAATTAGCATCACTGTTTGATGAAGGAAAGGTAAGTTTTGACCTCTAAGTATCACTGTTGCTTTGTTATTACCACTTTGATTTCAATATACTGATACTTTGTTCTTTCTTTGCATTATCTTTGTGATTTCGTGGTTCCCCTAGATTTTTGAGTTAAAACTCATTCGGGTCCTCTTTCTTTAGTTCTGAACTTGATGATCCTTCGAGGGTTTTGATAGATCCAATTTAATTGGTGAGTTCTTTCTCATTTCTCTAATTTATTGATACCCATTAATGGGTTTTTTTGATCAATGGTCAGGATCTATACCCTTTTACTCTGATACTGCAATTTGAATATGATTTTAATGGGAATGACAATTTCTGAAATACTGGAATATTTCTTTGACTTGGATATGTATGAGTTTCTGATTCAAATATTGTTCTCGGTCAATCCTTGAGCCTTTTTCTGGAACTTACTAGCCTTCTTCTAGCTCTGTTAGTAACCTTTTACTCATTATGGGTTCCTTCACTAGTTGTGCTATTGGATTTTTAGCCACTATGTGAACTGTTGTTGTTGCATTGAAAAAATTCACTGTTTCTTGTAAGAGATTTTATGGATTCTAAATTTTTAAAATTTTTGGACACCTTTGATCTCTAACACTTTGAGCTCTGAAGCTATACTGTAGTAGTCTGTACACTTGATACTTGCTTCATTTCTGAAAATTGTACTTTAGGATGGCTGCACTTTGTAAATGTTACCTCAAAATTTCATTTTCTTCAATTGTTAAGCTATAATGAGTACTCTAAAGTTCTTCACCTTGATGACTTAAAGTGTATTTCCCATTTATTTTCTGCTTAAATACTGCATTTGATTTACATTACAACTTTAGTATGTATGCTGGAAAAGTCATAAATGTCCATTTTACATGGCGAAGCCTTGTTAAAATTTTCCCAAAATTCTTTATTTTTTTCCTTTTTCAATTGCAGTAGTTGTATTTCTAATTAAGAATATAAAATGTAACACTTTTCTATTGAAGCTGATTTGTAGTTGGAAACTGAAACATAATAACTATTATCTTGATCATGGCATGCTTTTTTCTTTGTATCACTTAATTGATTTACATAAATCTTTTAAAGCATGTATTAGTTAAAAACAACATGATGGAAAGATGTAAATGTCCATTTTACATGGCGAAGCCCTGTCAAAATTTTCCCAAAATTCTCTTTCTCATTTTGTTTCAGCTGTAATCCTTTCTTTCCAATTAACTTCAGCTTCTTGAAATATGATTCTTCTTCTTTAGTTGCAATCTAAAACATGTACTTCTATTTTTAGTCTCTCTCTCTATTATAACTTGTAACTTCTTCTATTTGTAGGACAATTAATGAACCTTGAGTTGCATTCTTCCTTCATTCCAGCATGTACTTATGACTTATCTACGATTTATGCCATAGGATAGAAGTCATTGAAATTACAATCTTTGTTTATAGTGAAAGACTTGATTTATTTCTTCTTGGCTGCAACATGTACCTGCACACTTAAGAAAATAGTTAGAAAATATTTAGGCTTTTGGCCTCTCTTATGTCCATGGTTTTCTTTTCTTTTCTCTTTCTCTTCTTTTCTGAGTGAGTAAATCATGTATGTAGTATGATCTTCAAGTAAACTATATCTCCTATTGTTAAGAGATTCATATGCACGAATTAGGATAGTATAGGAATATGGATTGATCCCTGAGCTCATAACTGATGATTTTCCTCTTTTCTTCTTTTCAGGTACAATTCTTTCAACAATGAAGATGAAGAAGGAACAAGGTTGGAAAAGGAGATGTCACAACCAAAGAAGAGACCCCAAGGCAATGATGGGTTCACTCATACTCCTTTATTTTCTCTTTCATGCATGTGTACCTCTTATTTTAGTAGTTGTACTTTACTTTCAGTTACATCCCATGACTTGTGTGGGAACATTTGAAATTCCTTATGAATAAAACATTGAATTCTGAAAATGAGTTGTGTATTTCTTTTATGCATTTCAACTTTTTGTATGGATTGTATGATGAACTAAACAACTTAGTAATATAATTGAATGTCTTAATCATGAAGGAAAGAACATTAAAGAATACCTATAACATCCAATAATGAAATCGATTTTGCAATCTACATTTATGTTTTTGTTCCAAAACTTAGCATTTCATCTATTTTGTAATTGGATGTCTTCATCAAGACAACACAAGCTGTCCTTGGGGCCTTGTGTTCTTTTGTTAAAGATAATCATGAAATTACAAACTATGTGATCTATTACATTTTGTAATAGCACACATAGCTACAAATTTCATGTAATCATTAATTAATTCAATAGTAACCATATTCTCTAAAAGAAAATCCCTAGCTTAGGTATACTTCACCAATGCTATCCATCGTAACAAAGTTTCATGAGTTGCCCATTTTTACACAAGTGTAAAAATTGTCAACATTTATGGTGATCTTGTGGGGAAAGCTGCCTGCTAGCTTGTAGACCAATGCCTTGCTCTTGTCCATTGGGCATGGAGTCTAAAGCATGTAACCAAAATATACCTTCTTGAAGGTCAACCCTTCCAAATGAACTAAAATTGGGAAAGGATCTAGTAAACCAGATCACGTGCGAAATGCACTTATTGAATTAAAAAACATTGCAATGTGTAAGAACTACACTTATTGAAGGGAAATCCTACTCTAAACAGACATTGTAGGATTTTCAATAATAGTGTTTGAGAAACATACCATTCACAGGAATGGGAAGTTCCTCTCCATTCAGCCTCGAGAGATGAAAAGCATTGTGTTCTTTACAAGCTGAAATCATGTAAGGACCACTCTAGATTGTATCAAACTTTGTGTGTCTTCCTGGATTTGCACGATCAACATCCCACTTTAACACAATATCTCCTTCATTGAAGATTCTAAATTTGGATTTCTTATCAAAAGTCTTCTTCATCTGTTTCTGATTCTTCTCCATGTTTAAATGAGCTTGATCTCTTAGCTCTTGTAACTCCATTAATTCTGCATAATGAACCTGTAATGGTTCATTCTCAAGTAGCTCCATTTGATGTACAAATCTAATGTGGGTAACTCAACTGAAATAGGCATTCTTTCTTCTCTTCCGTAAACAAGCTTGTATGGTGAATTATCAACTGATCTTTTAGGAGTCACTCTATCAGCCCAAAGTGTTGAATTCAACATTAGATGCCAAGCTCTCTGGTTATCTTTGAGTGTTCTTTTGATGATCCTTAAAAGATTCTTATTAGTACTTTCAGCTAACCCATTACCTTGTGGGTAATAGTTAGATGAAGAACTTAGATAAATTCCATGATTAACAACCCAATCTATTACCTTTGCACCAAGAAATGCTAAAGCATTATCTGATATGATAGTTGTTGGAACACCAAATCTATAAACTATACCTTCATAAAAGGATAGTATCGAAGTTTCATTAGCATCTTTCAAGGCTATTGCTTCAGTCCAACGTGTAAAGTAATCTATAGTAGTCAAAATCCACTTGTGTCCTTGTGATGAAGGCGGGTTTATCATGCCAATAAAATCAAGGCCCCACTACATAAAAGGTTGATCAACTGAAATAGGTTGTAAAAGCAACAAAAGCTAAATGTTCTTTTCAACAAAGAAGGCACATTTCTTACACTTTCTGATCCATTCAAAATAGTCCTTGAATATGTTGGGCCAATAGTAACCAGCTTTCATAATTTTTAAGGTTGTGGTACATGCTAAGAAATGACCTCCTATAGGTCCTTCATGGAATTATGATAATAATTGTTGAATTTTGTCATAGTCAACACATCGCAACAAGATTCCATTTATATCCCTTTTAAACAATACACCATCAATGAAAACATAGGGTACAACTTGTAATCTGAAATACCTTCATTTATTCTTGTCCATACCTTCTAGATAGATGCCATGTTGTAGATAGTTAACTAAATCAGTCATCCATCTTGATTCCTAGACTTCTTGAGCAAGTTCAAGGTTGCTGATTTTCTGGTTGAACCATAATGTCTAATTGTTGATATGTAATTTCAACATGATGTTTTGAATCTTCTAGGTTTTCTAGTTTGTCATTTTTTCCATATCAGCAATTAGGTGCTCACATAAACCTTTTCCTTGAACTGTCTTAGCAACTTGGATATCCACATCATATTCCATAAATTTCGTTATCTAGCTTGCTCTTTTCTCATTCAATTCTTTATTTAACAAGAAAGCTTTCACACTTGGATGAGAAACAAGAACATGAATTTTATTGTTTGAAAGCATGTACTTGAAATTCTTTATCCCTCGACTACTGAAAGTACTTGTTTTTCAAGAAATGTGTACCTTGTTTCATAATCATGCAAGCTCTGTCCAAAGAAAGCAATAGGTTGCTCAATATTTTCATCATTAACTTGAGTTAATATAGCTGAGATTGTTTCAGCTCTGCAAGTGCATACATTGTAAAATCTTTATCAAAATTTGGATTTGCAAGAGTAGGATCTTGAGAGATGGTTGTTTTGATTGCTTCAAACCCTTCTCTCCCTTCATTGGTCCAAGAGAAATTTTTCCCTTTCTTTAACATAGTTGTTAATGGTTTAACCAATGTTGCAAAATCTGGAACAAATATTTTGACAAAGTTGATTTTCCCAGAAAACTCTGTAATGCCTTCTTATGATGAGGCAATGATAGTTGGGATATGGATTTGATTTTGAAAGGATCAATTGTTAATCCTTTCTTAGAAACAATATGACCAAGTAGTTTACCTTGATGTACTAAAAAGATAGATTTTTGGGATTCAAAGATATTCCAAACTGCTTGCATAACTGAAAAGTCTACCTTAGATGCATTAGATGTTCATCAGAATCTTTTGAAAATATAGTAACATCATCTAAATAAACAAGGATGCATTTATTTAACAAGCTGAAAAGCCATGTCCATTGCACGTTGAAACGTTGCACCAACATTTGAAAGGCCAAAAGGCATTCTTTTGTAAGCATAAGTACCCCACTTGGTGGTAAAATTTGTTTTGTACCTATCTTCTTCTCGAACTAGAATTTGATTGTATCCATTATAACCATCTAGAAGAGATAGTCTATCTGAACTAGAAACTATTCTTAAAATCTGATCCATATTTGGGAGTGGGTAATGATCTTTTAATGAAGCTTTATTAAGATCTCTGAAATCCACACATAATCTGATTTCTCCATTCTTCTTCCTAACAGGAACAAGATTTGCTACCCAACTTGAATGCTTAACTGGAAAGATAATACTGATTCAATCAACTTAGATAATTCTTTCCTCATTAGAGGCTCTATTTTAGGATTCACAGGCCTTTATTTTTGCCTAACTGGTTTAGAATTTGGTTGTAATTTGATAGTATGTTGTGCTAAAATGGGATCAAATCCTTTCAAGTCTTGGTATCTCCAAGTGAAAACATCTTTAAATTCTTTGCAAAGATCAATAAATGAATGCTTTTTAGCTGAGGAACATACCTTTCAAGAAATTTTTTTTTCCCTTCATCAACTGAGATCTCCTCATA
Source organism: Taxus wallichiana var. yunnanensis (assembly GCA_018340775.1). Taxonomy (NCBI): domain Eukaryota; kingdom Viridiplantae; phylum Streptophyta; class Pinopsida; order Cupressales; family Taxaceae; genus Taxus; species Taxus wallichiana. The sequence continues at coordinate 342,351,672 of CM031239.1, forward strand.
GTTATCAGCATGTGTTGATATCTTAGTTTTTCTTTTCTTAACTGATCATCAATGTTGAAGATGTCTTCTAATGTGACAAGACCTTGAGGTAGTTTATTTGTCTTTAACTAAACAATATGGTCACCATATAAGTGTTGTAATTTATCTTGATTCACTGCAGAAAACTCAACTTCTTCTTTGTAAAAACCTACAGATTTGATCATCACTTTCAAAAACTTTCCAATTCAAATCATTATCAAGTATCGAAGGCTGACAATTAGCTTTATATGAGGCTAAATTTTCTATTCTCTATTGTTCCAACACTTCAAAACTAGCACCAATTACTTGCAAGTCTATCTGCATGCTTATTTTCTATTCTAGGAATGGATTGGATGTTAATAGCTTTGAAATATTCCATTAAGTCTGAAACTCTATGTCTGTAAGACTTCATTAATGGGTTCTTACAAACATTGAAATTTCTTACTTGATTGATAACCAACTCAGAATCACCAAAAATTTGTAACATGCTAATACCTCTCTTTCTGGCCCAAAGTAAACCATGAATCAATGCTTCGTATTCAGCTACATTACAAGTGCATGAAAATTGGAGACTCAAAGATGAGAAGTACCTTTGTTGTTGGGGAAGTGAGCATCAAACCTACTCCTGTCCTTTCTTGTTCTTAGCTCCATCAAAATGAAGCTTCCAAATCCCTTCTGCTGAATTTTCTGTTTTGGACAACAAGGGAAGTGGTGTGTTTTCTTCATGCAAGCAATACACACCAAACATGTGTTCTTCAAATTCTTTGAAAGGATCATGAGCATGTTCTTCATGTGTCTTTTCATCCATAAACAGGTTAGAAACACCATCTAATGCTGAAACATGAGCTATATTATCAAAATTAGACTAGTCTAAAGCTGAATAATTAGCTACTACATTAGAAGTGTGAGGCTCAATGTGAAATATGGCCAATGGTTCTGAATTGATAGTAACCTTGGTCCCATAACGAGTAGTGAAAATAATAAGGACCAATCTGAAGAGAGATAACCTCCTATCTTTGTTGTGAAATCTCTAGATAAGCATAATGCAAAGTAAGGAGGTAAATCTACAACAATGACATCTTACAGAATAGAAACATTTGGGCAAGCATGCAATGTTACCTCTAAATTCTTGATTACACCAACTATATTAGTTGTAGTTCCATCAAGTTGTAAGACACTCTTTTTGTAGGCTCATATTGTAGACCCAATTTTTCTACAATTGCTTTTGGCATAACTGTGCTACTTGCACCATTGTCCACCATACAATTATGAACAAGATGTTCTCTAATAATTAAGTGATAGATAAAATGGTGGTGGCTTCTTGATGTCATGAGCATTTAAGACTTTTGAACCATCCATTTAACTTCTTTGATGCGGTCTTGTTCCATTGTTCCAAGGACCATGTCTGCCTTCTGGACTTCCTTTTCTGTTGTTTTAGAAGAAATCTGCAGCTTAGCTAGTTCATGAGAAAGTAAATCTTGTTGTCTGGAATACTTAGAGCATCCCACATTGAGATGTTAACATTATGCTTTTTCATTACATCAAAAATGTTAAAAGAAGAAACAATTTTAGAAACAAATTCTAATGTTTTAGCATAGGATTTAGCGAAAAACTGATTTTGCTTCAAGTTGCTTTTGATATCTAAGGTATAAATAACCTTCTTGGATTAGGTTGTAGCTGTTTTTTTGTTCTTTACCAGTTGTAACACCTTGTTGTTTTTGAGAAACAGATGCACTGTTGGCTGGTTTTGGGCTTATGCTTGTTGTTTTATCAGTGATAGTAGGTAGAACAGGCCTATTCTATTGTTTTTTACTCTCTGCAGCCTTTTCTGAGCCCTAGTAGTAACTACAATGAAATCATCCTCACTAAAACTGACTAAATTTTGTTCAGGGGCCTTCTGAACTTGAGTATCTTGCTTCCCACCCTCCATTTGAGGCATGAACAATGTCTCAGATTGAGGTTGTGCAACAAGACTTATGTTCAAAAAATCATTTGGGAAACTTGTAGCTGAATGAGGTTGATTACAAGGTTGACACCACTCTTCTATAGCCATATTAACGAACTAAAGTGTTAGATGAACTAGGAGCCTTTGGGTCAAATTGCCTTTGTTGATAAGGATGCCTATAATTTTGATTTTGTTGGTAAGGCTGCCTATTTTGCTTGATTTAGCTGATTTTCTTTGATAAGGAGCCTGATAAGGTCTGTTAGGTAATGCAAGCCTATTCTCAATTGAAGTCAGCTTGTTCCCATAGTTCTAAAAAGCTTTAAATACGTCATCTGATGGGGTGGAAACAACAGGTTCTATAATTGTGATAGGATGAGGAATAGGTGCTAAAATATAAAAAAAGGCATTGAAGGCCTTGGTGCTAATTTTCCAGCTTGAATAAGACTATTTTCAGCTCGGATGGTGATATCATAGGCTATTTGGGGGAGCATCTCTCCTCCCATAAATTGAATCATAGTTGAAATATCATTGTTTAATGCCCTAAGATAATAAAGAAAAGTGTGATTAGCTTGAGGCTTGACACTTGCTTGGAATTCTTTCCCAAGTTCTAGCAAAATGGATGTTGAAACTTGACATAAATTCATTGGGAGATCTTTTAATGGTAGACAACTATTTCTATAAGAGATAAATGATCTGAATTATCTTGAAATTGTTTCATAGCAATTTATCACCTAAGTCATCCCAAGTTCTTATGCATCCAATCTCTAGATTTCTATACCATTGCAAGGCTTGTCCTTTAAGAGATGCAACTAAAAGTCTCAAAGCTACATCCTCATGAGTAATATTATGAACTACACATAAGGCTGTGACATCTTTAATGTGCTCTATAGGTGTAACTGATTTTCACCAGTGAATGATGGAAAACTTTTCATGGCAGCATTAGGGATGTCATGGTAAACTAGGATTACTAATGGGCTGCCATTAGTAAAGGTCACAAAAATTCCTTGGTGGTTGAATAGCCATTTGAAAAAATGGGATTTGAACAAAAATATTGACATGTGGTGAAGGAATATTAGGAGGAGGGTTATCAAAACCAGGCCTATTATAAGGTAAAGTATTACCAACTCTTCTCCTTCTTGCAGAATTCAAAGGTAAAGAAACAAACTCAAGAGGAATTCCTCTTACCGATGATCTTGTAGTCACTTTAGGCATGGAACATGCTGCAATACTAGTCTGAAATCAGCCCTACGGAGTCACCAAATAGATCTTTAAGTCTTTAAAATAGATTGTTGCAGCTTGTTGTCCAAAAGTAACTTTTATCTGATGTAAGATCTATTGTAGATCTGTTGTAAATATTTGTAACTTACATGCAGATATGATTCGTGTGTCCCACCGAGTGTGCCAAAAAAATTGTTATCTCTCGAAAGTGCACCCTGTAGAGAGATGGTTGCAGGTGTTCTAAGCTTGCAAAATTTTATCTCTCTTTTATAGATACAATGGAAACACCTTAGGTCTTGTGGGTATACCTATTTTGAGGTGAGTCTTTGGTATCAAGGCCGGTTCCTTACTGGTGTATCCTAAACTGATTTTTTGGGAGGTTAAGGGTAAAAGATGGCTAAAAATAATTAAAACTAAGGTGATACACCAAATTTGTATGAGGGCTTTGACTGAGTATATGCACAATTAATATGTGAAAGGATTCTTGATGCATGAACCAACAATTTTCTAGAATGTTAAGGGAAAAACACTTTGAGGTATTGAGGGAAAGTATCACAACAATACTACTAAGCTAAACATGCACATTAATATCATGTAGAAATTACTAAATTTGTAATAGGGTAAGATAATTAACAAGGAATTTGTATTCACAAGATTAATGGAAACATACACAAGACTAAAAATAATTGGAAAGGTAGAAAATACTTCACATTCGAGAGGAAAAACTGGAAAAAATTCTTTAGCACTCTTGTATCTAAAAAGTCCCCTTTGTGCTTTGCCAAAGCACACAATATATAGCAAAAATAATTTTCCACCCTCCCTAAAAATAGACTAAGGCTTGTACTCACCCATGCATCCTATTTTTATCCTTCATCTATTAATAAAGGAAATAAAAATAGAACATACAATTACAAATAGGCATTAATAGCCTTTGATTACATCTCAGTCAAACTAAAGTTGATTGTTCTATTTTTAAGAAAAGAAAAGGTGAATAATTTGCTAATAATAAGCTTTGCTTTGGGCAAGTCTCTTTCCTTGTGCATGTGAATTTGTCTTCTTATCTGTTTTGTCCTCTTGTGAAGGCATGCAAAAATACTCCTGTTTGTGAGAAAAAAATTACAATAATTGCAATATTTGCAAAATAATCCATCCACACATCCATTTGATGGGGACCACTTCCATGTGTACATGCTCAACTTTTCCTCTCTCTGTAGTCTGTGGGGCCACCCTTGCACTTGATCACTTATCTCCATTTGATGAGTATGAGGTAACTTTTGTAAGTATTAAGGTAAGTTCTCTTTGATTATTGGTTTGGATGGCATATTACATAGTTTAGACCTTATACAAGGTCAATGCTAATAATGCCACACTCTGCCACCACATGCTATAATATTTACTTAGTGGCTTTTGCATTTGAATGGGCTTGATGATTATTGTTTGCATGTATGGTTGGCTCACATTATTTGAAGTTTGGACTATAGTGAGTAAGTCAAAATTGCAAATAATTTTTCCGCCCCCTCGCGACGATGACTCAACCCTTGGCATGTTTTTTCGGTGGCTTGTATAACTCAAGTTGAGTTTGGTATTTGATGTAGACCATCGATCTCTATCCTATTTGATCCGATGTCGTTGATCTTGAAATTGTAGTTAGGGTTTCTAACCTTGCATTGAATGTGGCTAGGTGGGAACTAACCATGATGGTTTGCTTTGATTTGGGAGATTAATCCTTGAGAGTTGATCTGTTGTCATTTTTATTTGTGGCCATTGATCCTTCAACCATGGTTGAGTTTTGTTGACTCACCTCTCGAGTTTGCATGGTAAAGGAAGCTTGACCCTAATGATCATTTCATTTGGATTTTTAGTATGAAGGCAAAGCCCTAGAAAATTTTTTGTTTGACACCATTGTTTGAAGCTTTTGAACTCGATCTTTGCAAAAATGGTTCTCTATCATTCTTTGCTTCTCTTGAGCTCTCTGCAGGTCTTATGGCCACCATTTTTGATTATTCAAGCTTTGTTAGTTTTTGTGATTTTCTGTGGCCATAAGGGCTCGAACACGTGGTATTTCTTGTCATTTTGATTTTGGCTATTTGGCCTCTGTGGAGGAGTTCATGAGCTTGACTTCCTTGAGTTTTCTTTATGGATGTACATTGATCATTCCCGAGCTTTTCTGAGTGGGATTGGTCGATTTCACCATTATTATTGTCTTCGAGCTCATTTTTATAGATGTGAATACATACAATTTAAGGATCTTGCTCCTTTTGAGCTCTAAAGGATAAATATGCTATTTTGAGCATATTTGAGCCCTCTACTATTTGAAACTTCATTGTCTTTTTCTCTTCTAGAGCTTTGTGAGAAATTTTTCAAAAAATTCGCCATTGTTGACCTCTATCGAGCTCGGTTTTGTGTTATTAGCATCATTGTTTGATGAAGGAAAGGTATGTTTTGACCTCTAAGTATCATTGTTGCTTCGTTATTGCCACTTTGATTTCAATATACTGATACTTCGTTCTTTCTTTGCATTCTCTTTGTGATTTCATGGTTCCCTGGATTTTTGAGTTGAAACTCATTCTGGGTCCTCTTTCTTTAGTTCTGAACTTGATGATCCTTTGAGGGTTTTGATAGATCCAATTTAATGGTGAGTTCTTTCTCATTTCTCTGATTTCTTGATACCCATTAATGGGTTTTTTGATCAATGGTCGGGATCTATGCCCTTTTTACTAATGCAATTTGAATATGATTTTAATGGGAATGAAAATTTCTAAAATACTGGAATATTTCTTTGACTTGGATATGTATGAGTTTCTAATTCAAAGATTGTTCTTAGTCAATCCTTGAGCCTTTTCTGGAACTTACTGGCCTTCTTCTAGCTTTGTTAGTAACCTTTTACTCATTGTGGGTTCCTTCACTAAGCTGTCATTTCTTTGGATTTTTAACCATTGTGTGAACTGTTGTTGTTGCAATTAAAAAATCATTGTTTCTTGTAAGAGATTTTATGGATTCTGAAATGTTCTAAAATTTTGTGGACACCTTTGATCTCTAACACTTTGAGCTCTAAAGCTATATTGTAGCAGTTTGTACACTTGATACTTTCTTCATTTCTGAAAATTGTACTTTAGGATGGCTGCACTTTGTAAATGTTACCTCAAAATTTCATTTTCTTCATTTATTAAGCTATAATGAGTACTCTAAAGTTCTTCACCTTGATGACTGAAATTGTATTTCCCATTTTTTTTGCTTAAATATTGCATTTGATTTACATTACAACTTTAGTATGTATGATGGAAAAGTTGTAAATGTCCATTTTACATGGTGAATCCTTGTCAAAATTTTCCCAGAATTCTTTAATTTTTTCTTTTTTCAGCTGTAGTAATTATATTTCTGATTCAGAATACATAATGTAACACTTTTCTGTTGAAGCTGATTTGTAGTTGGAAACTGAAACATAATAACTATTATCTTGATCATGGCATGCTTTTTTACTTTTCTGTATCACTTACTTGATTTACATAAATCTTTAAAGCATGTATTAGTTAAAAACAACATGATGGAAAGATGTAAATATCCATTTTACATGGTGAAGCCCTATCAAAATTTTCCCAAAATTCTCTTTCTCATTATGTTTTTCATCTTTAATCCTTTCCTTCCAGTTAACTTCAACTTCTTGAAATCTGATTCTTCTTCTTTAGTTACAATTTGAAACATGTACTTCTATTTGTCCAGTCTCTCTTCTATACTATAACTTCTTCTATTTATAGGACAATTACTAAACTTTGAGTTGCATTCTTCCTTCATTCCATCATGTACTTATGACTTATCTACTTTATGCCATAGGATAGAAGTCATTGAAATTTGCAATATTTGTCTATAATGAGGACTGTAAGACATGATTTATTTCTTCTTGGTTGTAACCTATACCTGCACACTTAAGAAAATAGTTAGAAAATATTTAGGATTTTTGGCCTCTCTTATGTCCATGGTTTTCTTTTCTTTTTTCTCTTTCTCTTCTTTTTTGAGTGAGTAAATCATGTATGCAGTTTGATCTTCAAGTAAACTATATCTCCTATTTTTAAGAGATTCATATGCATGAATTAGGATAGTATAGGAATATGGATTGATCCCTGAGCTCATAACTGATGATTTTCCTCTTTTCTTCTTTTCAGTACAATTATCTCAAAGAATGAAGATGAAGAAGGAAAAAGGCTGGAAAAGAAGATGTCAAAACCAAAGAAGAGACCCCAAGGAAATGATGGGTTCACTCATACTCCTTTATTTTCTCTTTCATGCATGTGTACCTCTTATTTTAGTAGTTGTACTTTAATTTTTAGTTACATCCCATGACTTGTGTGGGAACATTTGAAATTCCTTATGAATAAAACATTGAATTCTGAAAATGAGTTGTGTATTTCTTTCTGCATTTCAGCTTTTTGTATGGATTGTATGATGAACTAAACAACTCAGTAATATAATTGAATGTCTTAATCATGAAGGAAATAACATTAAAGAATACCTGTAACATCCAGTAATGAACTCGATTTTTCAATATGCATTTATGTTTGATGTTCCAAAACTTAGCATTTCATCTATTCTGTAATTGGATGTCTTCATCAAGACAACACAATTATCCTTCGGGGCCTTGTGTTCTTTTGCTAAAGATAATCATGAAATTGTAGACTATGTGATCTGTTACATTTTGTAATAGCAAACATAGCTACAGATTTCATGTAATCATTAATTAATTCAATAAGTAACCATATTCTCTGAAAGAAACTCCCTATCTTAGGTATACTTCACCAATGCTATCCATCATAAGACCAATGCCTTATTCTTGTCTATTGGGCATGGAGTCCAAAGCATGTAGCAAAAATCTTCTTTCTTGAAGGTACAACCCTTCTAAAATGAACTAAAACTAGGAAAGGATCTGGTAAATCAAATCACATGCAGAAATGCACTTATTGAATTGGAAAACATTGCAATGTGTAGAAACTACACTTATTGAAGGGAAATCCTACTCTAAATAGACATTTTAGGTTTTTCAATAATGTGTTAGAGAAACATATGTTTCATAAAAATGGGAAGTTCCTCTCCATTTAGCCTCGAGAGATGAAAAGCATTGTGTTCTTTGCAAGCTGAAATCATTTACGGACCACTCTAGATTTTATCAAACTTTGTGTGTATTCCTAGATTTGTACGATCAAAATCCCACTTTAACACAATATCTCCTTCATTGAAGATCCTGAATTTGGATTTCTGATCAAAATTCTTCTTCATATGTTTCTGATTCTTCTCCATGTTTAAATGAGCTTGATCTCTTAGCTCTTGTAACTCCATTAATTCTACATAACGAACCTACAATGGTTCATTCTCAAGTAGCTTTATTAGATGTAGTAAATATAATGTAGGTAACTCAACTGAAATAGGCATTATTGCTTCTCTTTTGTAAACAAGATTGTATCTTTGAATTTCCAAGTGATCTTTTAGGAGTCACTCTCTCACCCAAAGGGTTGAATTCAACATTAGATGCCAAGATCTCTGATTATCTTTGAGTGTTCTTCTGATGATCCTTAAAAGATTCTTATTAGTAATTTCATCTAACCCATTACCTTGTGGGTAATAGTTAGATGAAGAATTTTGATAAATTCCATGATTAACAACCCAATATGTTACCTTTGCATCAAGAAATGCTTAAGTATTATCTAATATGATAGTCATTTGGAACACCAAATCTGTAAACTATACCTTCATAAAAGGATAGTATCAAAGTTTTGTTATCATCTTTCAGTTATTGCTTCAATCTAATGTGTAAAGTAATTTGTAGCGGTCAAAATCCACTTGTGTCCTTGCAGTGATGAAGGCAATTTTATCATGCCAATAAAATCAAGGCCCCACTGCATAAAAGGATGATCAACTAAAATAGGTTGTAAAGGAAGTGAAGATAAACATTCTTTTCCAACAAAGAAGGCACATTTCTTACACATTCTGATCCATTCAAAATAGTCCTTGAATATCTTTGGGCCAATAGTAAGCTGTTAGTGTGAAATCACAAGCACCCTAAATGAGTTCTAAAAATCTACTTTTCTAAGGCAGACTCATCGGTGTTATTGCATAACATTGAAATTTCCCCAAGGTGTGGGACCTTGCAAAAGTGGGAAAGCTCTCCAGATTAAAATTTTGGTTTCTTATTCCTCTATTCAAGTGCATGCGTGGGAGCTTGCAAAGGATTTATCTCTATACTTAGTCTAAAACTTGCCAAGGAGACAAGGGTAAAAGGAGTATAAGAAATAAGAAATGACTAAACTACTAGGTGATGCACCAAAGGAATGATGAACACTTATTTTGCTAATAGACACAAACCAACAAAATGCATATAATAAAAAAGCAAATATAGCTAGATATGTAATGAGAGACCAAATGAAAGAAAAAGAGACAAGAAAGGATCTAAAATTGATCATAGACGTGTTTTATTGCTCTATAGATTGATACAGTCCATTACAAAGTAGCCAAGAGGAAAAAACACAATGCAATTTTGATAGAAGGCCTGAAACCCACAGATCCCTTTGCTAGAAGGAGAAGGGAGCTCAGTAAAACAAAGAATGTCCAACCCAAAGTGATGAGACCAACTCCTTCTTTTATAGATGGGACAAAGAGGAAAGGAGAAAAGAGGTAGGAGACTTGATTCGAAGCTTAGCTATTGGCCAAAAATGCCCTTGCAAATCCTACCCACGATCCATCGAGCCTGGTTCCCCATGCTTGCTTGTTGTATGAGAGAAGATGGTAGGCCAAAATCTTAATATCCGGGTAGTGGAAGCCATCAGATCCCGCACTAATGGAGTGGAAGACGTTTTTAGACTTTCTCCCTCAAAATATACTAAAATGATTAGTTCATGTGTCCACGACATAGAAGGCTTCGAGATGCTTCAACGGCCTTCCTCACCTTTTCGGTTCTTAGGAAATGTGGCAAGCCCATGCTCATTTGAGTCTCTGCTTACACTTCTACACTTAGCCCTTTTCTTTTCCTTCTTGCTCCTGGATCTTTTAACATTGCTCCTCCTTCCTAACCCTACTATTCTATTTTGAGCCCGCTTGTAGATTTTTTAAATAGATTTAAGGCTCGGATTTTCTCAAAGGAGCCATTTCTTCTTCCTTTTTATTCACAAGGGTGTTTAATCCCTCTCGGCCTTCACCACTCCATAGTCGAGTCCTTCTGCGACCAATTTATAGGATTTGAATGAGTTTTCTCAGGTTCCTTCTATGTGGGGTCGTGACTGATCCAATATTTGGCACGGGAGTGAAATATGGATAACGGTTTGACGACTCATAGGGGTATCACTGCTCGCTAGATGTAAATACTAATTACCTTGTCATATCAATGGGCATGAAGTTGAGAACAACAATCGATCTTGATTCTACCTTTTATTCATGAGCCTCGATGTTGCGCAATCTCAATTTTCATAAGAAATCTCGAAATGAAGGTTTCTGAGAGTAGAAAATTGTTTTGACCCAGGGCTTCATCTGTCTCTCCTAATGGACCGCATAAGAGTAAAAAAACACCACAACTATATACAAAAATTGAAATCATACATGCTCCAAATGGAACATGCAAAGCATGTAAAGAACTTAGGAGAAAAGCACTCTACACCACAGCAAGACAATGTGCATAAGAACTTAGAGGAAAGATAAAACTAAACTAATATGTATAGGGTGAGAACTCTCCTTTTAGTAGCAGTGCTTACGATAGATCCCATTTATCGGGATCTGCAACTCTTCACCCTCCAACGTAGATAGTTGGAAAGCATTGCTACTTTTGCATCTTTTGATCATATAGGGGCCACTCCATATGGCGTAAAATTTGGAATGCCTTCTTGGTTTTGCTCGATCTGCATCCCATTTCAAAACCAGGTCTCCTTCCTGGAAGGTCCTTGATTTTTCCTTCTTGTCAAATCATTTCTTGATTAAAGCTTGATTCTTTTCTATTACTCGGAGAGAATGCTCTCTGGTTTCTTCTAATTCTATCAACTCCACATACCTGGCTTCCATTGGTCCAAATTTAGACATCTCTAGTTGTTTCACAAGCTCCAATGCTTGCAACTCAAGTGATATAGGCAACATTACCTCTTTCCCATAGACAAGCTTGAATGGAGAGCTTCTTGTAGATCTCTTGGGCGTTATTCTATCAGCCCATAAGGCCGTTTTGAGTTTTGTGTGCCATGTTCTCTAGTTCTCATCAAGAGTTCTTCTGATGATCTTTAGCAGGTTCTTGTTTGTGGACTCATCCTGACCATTACCTTGAGGTTAATAGTTTGATGAAGTACTCAAATATGTCTCATTCTTAACAACCCATCCTGTGATCTGAACCTATGAATGCCAATGCATTTTCTGATATAATGGTGGCTGGTACTCCAAATTTGGTCACTATCCCTTCATAGAAATCTAGGATACTAGAAGTTCATTAGCTTCCTTGAGTGTTACCGCCTCCATCCACTTGGTAAAATAACATGTCACTATCGGGATCCATTTGTGACCTTGGCTCCAATTTGGATTGATGACCCCAATGAAGTCCAATCCCCATTGCATGAATGGTCAAGCTACTAAAACTAGATGAAATGGTAGTGTTGCTAGCTTTTCCTTGCCTTTGAAGAACACACAATTCTTGCACTTTTTGATCCATGAATAGCAATCACTAAACACCCTGGGCCAATAATAACCTTCCTTCATGATCTTAAGCATTGTCACTTGTGGAGAGAAATGGCCTCCATCTGCTTCATCGTGGAATTCTTGTAACACTCTTTCAATCTGATATGTCCCAATGCACCTTAACAGAATGCCATTAATGTCCCTCTTGAACAAGATGTCGTTGCTAAGCACATATGGGATGGCTTTGTAGTCCGAAGTGTCTCCTTTTTGTTTTATTCATTTCTTGAGGACACATGCCTATTTGAAGGAAATGCGCCATGTTTTGAGTCCAATAAGGAGGGGGCATGCCCTCATTTTCTTCCTCCTGACTATCCTGTAGGACAAAAACAACATCTTTTTCATCACTTGCTTCTTCTTGTTGACTTGAGGCCATCTGTTCACATAATCCCTTCCTATGGACCAGCTTGGTGACCTTGATCTCAATGTCATTCTCCATGACATGAGTGATCCACCCTGCACACTTCTCGTTTAGATCCTTGCTGAGAAGGAAGTCTTTAACTCCTACATGGGAGACCAATAGTTGGATTTTGTTGTTTGAAACCAAATGCTTAAACTTCTTCAATCCTCTGATCACCGTAAGGACCTTCTTCTCAATGAAGGAGTACCTCACCTCATAATCTTCTAGACTCGACCGAAGAAAGTAATTAGTTATTCTGTACCTTCTCATTACTGTTGAACCAAGATTGTAGAAATCGTGTCACTACCACTAAAGGCATACAATATGAAGTCTTTGGAAAAATCTAGATTCACAAGAGTTGGGGCTTGTGATATGGCTTCTTTGATAGCCTCAAAGCTTGCTTTTCCTTTAGTTGTCCACCTGAATGCTAAGCTCTTTTTTAGCATCAACGTTGTTGGCTTAATAAGGAAATTTTTTTGAAAAAACCTACAGACAAAATTGATTTTTCCCAAGAAGCTTTGAAGAGCCTTCTTGTGACTTGGCAATGGCAATGCTCTTATTGCTTGAACTCTCTCTAGGTCAATTGCCAATCCTTCCTTTGATACAATATGGCCTAGAAGCTTGCCTTCATGGGCCAATAATATACATTTTTTGGGATTCAAAGTGACACCCCAAAACTCCTGCATCTTTGGAATACCTGCCTTAGATGGAAAAGATGATCTGCTGCATTTTGGAAAAAATAGTGATGTCATCCAGATAGATTAGTACTATTTTGTTGATCAGCCCCTTGAATTCCATATCCATTTCCTTTGAAAAATGGCTCCAGCATTGGAAAATCTAAATGGAATTTTTTTGTAGGCATAGGTGCCCCATTTGGTCATGAAAGATGTTTTGAATTGATCATCTTCTTTAACCATGATCTGGTTGTATCTTGAGTAGCCATCTAGGAGGGAGAACCTTTCTAACCTAGACACTACTTGCAAGATCTACTCCATTAAAGGGAGTGGGTAGTGATCTTTGAGGGAAGCTCTGTTTAAATCCTTGAAGTCAACACACAACTTGATTTCTCCATTTTTCTTCCTAACTGGGACCAGATTTGCAACCCAACTTGAGTGTTTAATTGGAAATATGATGCTTTCCTCTGTCATCTTATTCAACTCCTTTAACAGAGGCTCAATATGTGGGCTCACTGGTATCTACTTCTGCCTGATGGGCTGAGTAGTTGGATCCATTTTGATTGTGTGTTGTGCTAGTTTTGGATTGAACCCTCTTAGGTCTTCATAAATCCAAGCAAACACATCTGGAAATTCTTGGAAAAGTTGTATGAATTCATACCTTTCTTGGTCAGTGGCCACCTTGCCAATTTGAAGTGTCTTGTCTTCTCTAACTGGGATTGACTCTTAATCTTCTCCTTTGATCTGCATGTTGGCCTTTTCCTTTTTGAACTGATCATTGGGATTGAAAATAGATTGCAGTGTCACTAAGCCTTTGGGGAGCTTGTTTGAATGCAGTTGTACTATTTGATTCCTATATTGCTGCTCTGTTCTGCTCTAGTTTCTAGCTAAGAATTCAACTTCTTTTTACAAAAAGTTAATGATCTCCTGATCATTCTCAAACACTTGCCAAGATGTATTATTATTTGGAACTACTGGCCTCATAACCACATGGATATGTGGTTGTTCTTTACCTCTTTTGATGTTGTCAACCACATCAAATGTTGCTCCAACTATTGCAAGTCTATCAACAACTTCATTCTCCTTCCTAGGTATGGAAACAATGTTAAAGGCCTCAAAATACTCCATGAGATTCCATACCCTACTCTTGTAGTTTTTGAGCAGGTCATTTTTATAGCATTACATCCTCTAACTTGATTGGCACCCAACTCACTGTCACCGAATACTTGTAAGTTCTTGATTCCCAGCTTCCTTGCCCAATGAAGACCTTGGACTAAAGCCTCATATTTAGCAGTGTTATTTGAGCAAGAAAACTAGAATCTAAAGGTTGAATAATATCTCATACCTTTGGGGGACACAATCATGGCTCCTCCTCCAGCTCCTTGTCTACTCCTTGAGCCATCAAAGAAAAATTGCCATACCCCATTGTTGTCTTTGTATTCTAGCTTAATTAGGTCAGGAAGAGGCTGATTCTCTTCATGTAGGCAGTAGACACCCAACTCAGATTCTTCCATCTCCTTATAAGGGTCAAAAACATGAATTTTGTTGGCCCACTCATTGAGAGTCAAGCTGGGATATATCCCTCGGTATCTACTTCATTAGTGCTTAGGAGGTCTTCTTGATCAAAAGCTGAGTAGTTGGCATTGATTAGGCTAGGCACATAGGATTCAATATGATAATTAGCAATAGGTTTAGATATGATTGTGGCCTTCACTCCATACCTTGTCCTAAAGAGCATATGTGACCAATTAGTAGACATGTAGCCTCCAATTTTGGCAGTGAAGTCCCTGGATAGACACAAAGCAAAATGTGGTGGAAAATATATGATTGACACATTTTGCAAAACAATCACATTAGGGCAAGCGTGTAGAGTGAGACTCAGATCCTTGATGATTCCCATAGTGGTCACCTGCTTGTCCCATCTAATTGGACTACTCCTCTAGAGATGAATTCATATTGGAGACCCAACTGATCAACTATTTGTTTGGGCATCACAAAACTACTAGCCCCAGAATCAATCATACAATTATGCACCAATTTGTCTCCAATAATTAGTGAGACATAGAAGGGAGGAGGTCTCAAGTTTTTACCTTGTTGTTCTCCATGGTTCCTCCCAAGCTGAACTGCATTGGTAAGCACTCTTTCTTGTTGTTCGGGGGTCGATTTCAACTTAACCAATTCTGCGTGGTAGTCTGCAATGACTGTGATCCGTCTTCCCGGAATGGCCAATGACTCCCATAGTGAAATGTTCACACTTGTCCTTTTCATCTACTCAATAATATTGAATGAGCTATCCTTTTGCTACCCCTTCCCAGACACATTTCTTTCTTACACATGGGTTGTTACAACCGAGTGTCTGACTAGATTTGGAAGGTGGCTTGGATTGGTTCTATATGTTGGGGGTTGTACTTGGAGCACTAGGACCTTGTGGAGTGATGGAAGGTTGAGGGTCACCTGAGTTTAGTGGTTAGCCCTCTCCAATATTTCTCCTTTTGGACCATGTGTTGGCAGCCACACCTTGAGGAGGGACTGATTCATCCCATAGAAGTCTTTAGCCTGCCAATTGACAAGCATAGTCTCATTTGGGGGGCCACCTTGTTGAGATCCTTACTTTGATCTTCCTCTTGGTTAGGTTCTTGTGGCACCATACTAGTTTACACCATCAAGGCCTAATTTATAGCATAATTAAAGAATGTTGATTGGTTGTGTGGTTGTTTATATGGAAAAAACCAATCATATTCTTGGGCCATATTATTCTTGTGGGAACCAATGCCCTTGATGTTGAAGTTGTGTTCGGATCATACAACCTAAAAGGTCTAGCAGCTTGGGGTTGTCCTTGGTTCGACTCTAATTTATTGTCTGAGGTGGTGGCCTATTCTACTGATACTAGAGTCTAGCTTGATATTGAGCATGGGGCTGGTATGGCCTAGAACTCTGAGTTTGTTGTCTTCTAATTGTCACTAGATCATTCCCAAAGTTTTGAAGTTACTTCATCACTTTCTAAAACTCTTTAGAGGTGTTAGATGATGAAGTGGAAGCTTCAGCTAAGCTTTCACTCCTGGGGGTTGGTATAGGAGCTAATGTAGGTGCTTGGTTAGTATCTGGGCTTCCTAACTCAAGGTACAGAGGCATGGATGGCCTAGGGGTGATTTTTCCAGCTTGAATCAAACAGTTCTCAGACCCTTATGGAAAGACTATAGGCTGCAGGTAATGTAGTGCCCCCCATTTACTGAATCATCAGAGAAATATCAGAATTTAAAGCCCTAAGAAATTATAAGAAGGAACCTTCATTAGTGGGCTTTACTACTGTTGGAATTCTATCCTAGGTCCGCTGGAATCTAAGGTTGAAGTCTATCAGATATTCATTTGGGGCTCTCTTGATTGTTGTTAGTTACTCCAACAAAGACAAGTTATCACATTTTTCTCCAAACTGATTGTGAATAGCTGTGCACAACTTGTTCTAGTTCTAGATAGAGCCTACTTCAAGACTCTTGAACCATTGTGAAGATTTCCCTTTGAATGAAGAGGTGAGCAGCTTGATGACAATGTCCATCTTATGGATCTCGTGAATTGTATAGACGTTTGCAATGTCCTGAACGTGGTCACTAGGAGAAGTCTAATTCTCTCCAGTTAAATGTGGGATGCTCTTTAGTGTTGCCACCGGGACTAGATTTTGTGAATTCAAAGTGAGTGGGCTAATGCCAGTGAAGTTGACATAAGGATTTGGTTGTGCCATTCTAATTGGCTGAGCACCCCTCTTGGTTGAAAAAATGGCCTACTAGGAGGAGGTGTTGACAAGGCTCTATTTGGGGGAGATGGAGACCTCTGAACTCTTCTTCCTCTCCTTTCTTTACCTAGGGATAGACACAAGTATTCAAATATACCTTCTTTCCTTGATCTAGACCAGGTTTTTCTCATGAATCTCCCAAGCTTGCGTTGTTGAAACCAATAGATTTGTTTCTTTTGGAGTCGCCAGATGTACAATTTTAAGGCATCTTAAAATCTAGAATCACAAAAAGTTTACATCAATCCCTACTATAATATTATGGAGACTTCTTAGTCCCACCTGGGCGTGCCATAAATGTTAGTACAAAATCATAGCAACGCCAAATGATTTCTAAAAATATGCTTTTCTAAGGAAGAATCATCTCGGTGTGATTGCATAACATTGAACTTTCCCCAAGGTGTGGGACCTTACAAAAATGGGAAAGCTCTCTAGATTAAAGGTTGGTTCCTTATTCCTTTGTTTAGGTGCATGCATGGGAGCTTGCAGAGGATTTATCTCTATACTTAGTCTAAAACTTGCCAAGGAGACAAGGGTAAAAGGAGTATAAGAAATAAGAAATGACTAAACTACCAAGTGATGCACCAAAGGAATGATGAACACTTATTTTGCTAATAGACACAAACCAACAAAATGCATACAATAAACAAGCATAGATAGCCAGATATGTAACAGAGACCAGATGAAAGAAAAAGAGACAAGAAAGGATCTAAAATCAATCACAGACGTGTTTTATTGCTCTATAGATTAATACAGTCCATTACAAAGTAGCCAAAAGGTAGAAACGTAATGCAATTTTGATAGAAGGCCTGAACCCCACAGATCCCTTTGCTAGAAGGAGAAGGGAGCCTGCAAAACAAAGAATGTCCAACCCAGTGATGAGACCAGCTCCTTCTTTTATAGATGGGACGAAGAGGGAAGGAGAAAAGAGGTGGGAGACTTGATTCAAAGCTCGGCCATTTCTTGGTGACAATATCCCTATAAATCCTACCCATGATCCGTCAATCTTGGTTCCCCATGCCTGCTTGTTGTATGAGAGAAGATGGCAAGCCAAAATCTTAATATCTGGGTAGTGGAAGCCATCGGATCCCACACTAATGGAGTGGAAGATGTTTTTAGACTTTCTCCCTCAAAATATGCTAAAATGATTAGTTCATGTGTCCATGACGTAGAAGGCTTCGAGATGCTTCAATGGCCTTCCTCACCTTTTCGGTTCTTAGGCAACGTGGTGAGCCCATGCTCATTTGAGTCTCCGCTTGCACTTCTACACTTAGCCCTTTTCTTTTCCTTCTTGCTCCTGGCTCTTTTAACACTGCTCCTCCTTCCTGACCCTATTATTCTATTTCCGAGCCCACTTGTAGATTTTTTAAATAGATTTAAGGCTCAGATTCACTCGACAGAGCCATTTCTTCTCCCTTTTTATGCACAGGGCCGTTTAATCCCTCTCGGCCTTCGCCACTCCATAGTCGAGTCCTTCTATGACCAATTTGCAGGATTTGAATGAGTTTTCTCAGGTTCCTTCTATGTGGGGTCTTGACTGATCCAATATTTGGCACAAGGGTGAAATATGGATAACAAGTAACCATATTTCATAATTTTTAAGGTTGTGGTACGTTTGAGAAATGACCTCCGTAAGTCCTTCGTGGAATTCTGATAATAATTGCTGAATTTTGTCATAGTAAACACATCACAGAAAGATTCCATTTATATCCCTTTTGAACATTACACCATCAATGAAAACATAGGGTACAACTTGTAATCTGAAATACCTTCATTTATTATTGTCCATACCTTCTGGATAGATGCCATGTTGTAGATAGTTAACTAAATTAGTCATCCATCTTGATTCATAGACTTCTTGAGCAAGTTTAGGTTGTTGATTTTCTAGTTGAACCATAATGTCTGATTGTTGATACATAATTTCAGCATGATGTTATGAATCTTTAGGTTCTACAGTTTTCATTTTTCCATATCAACAATTAGGTGCTCACATAAAAATTTTCCTCGAACTGTCTTAGCAACCCGAATATCCACATCATATTCCATAACTTTTGTTATCTAGCCTGCTCTTTTCTCATTCAATTATTTATTTAACAAGAAATCTTTCACACTTGAATGAGAAACTAGAACATGAATTTTATTTGTTTGAAAGCATGTACCATAAATTCTTTAGCCCCACGATTCTTGAAAGTACTTATTTCTAAAGAAATGTGTACCTTGTTTTGTATTCATGCAAGCTCTGTCCAAAGAAAGAAATAGGCTACTCAATATTTACATCATTAACCCGAGTTAATATAACTAAGATTGTTTCAGCTCCTGCAAGTGCATACGTTGTAAAATCTTTATCAAAATTTAGATTTACAAGAGTAGGAGCCTGAGAGATAGCTGTTTTGATTTCTTCAAACCCTTCTCTCCCTTCACTGGTCTAAGAGAAAGTTTTCCCTTTATTTAACATATCTGTTAATGGTTTAACCAATGCTACAAAATATGGAACAAATCTTATGACAAAGTTGATTTTTCCTAGAAAACTCTACAATGCCTTCTTATGATGAGGCAATGATAGTTGGGATATGGCTTCAATTTTGAAAGGATCAATTGTTAATCCTTGCTTAGAAATAATATGACCAAGTAGTTTACCTTGATGTACTGGAAAGATAGACTTTTTGGGATTCAAAGATATTCCAAACTACTGCATAACTGAAAAGTATGCCTTAGATGCATTAGATGTTCATCAAAATATTTTGAAAATACAGTAACATCATCTAAATAAACAAGGATGCATTTATTTAACAAGTTGTGAAAATCCATGTCCATTGCATGTTGAAACATTGCACCAACATTTGAAAGGTCAAATGACATTCGTTTGTAAGCATAAGTACCCCACTTTGTGGTAAAAGTTGTTTTGTACCTATCTTCTTCTTGAACAAGAATTTGATTGTATCCACTTTAACTGTCTAGAAGAGATAGTCTAGCTGAACTAGAAACTTTTCTTAAAATATGCTCCATATTTAGGAGTGGTTAATGATATTTTAATGAAGCTTTATTAAGATATTTGAAATCTACACATAATCTGATTTCTCTATTCTTCTTCCTAACATGAACAAGATTTGCTACCCAACTTGAATGCTTGAGCTGGAAAGATAATACCTGATTCAATCAACTTAGATAATTATTTCCTCATTAAAGGCTCTATTTTAGGATTCAGAGGCCTCTATTTTTTCCTAATTGGTTTAGAATTTGGTTGTAATTCGATAGTATGTTGTGCTAAATTGGGATCAAATCCTTTCAAGTCTTGGTATCTCCAAGCGAAAACATCTTTAAATTCTTTGCAAAGATTAATAAATGAATGCTTTTCAGCCGAGGAACATACCTTTCCAAGAATTTTTGTTTTCCCTTCATCAACTGAGATCTCCTCATAGTTATCAAAGCATGTGTTGATATCTTAGTTTTGTCTTTCCTTAACTAATCATTAGTGTTGAAGATGTCTTATAAGACCTCAAGGCAGTTTATTTGTCTTTAATTGAATAGTCTAGTCACCATATAAGTACTTTAATTTATCTTGATTCACTGTGGAAAACTCAGCTTCTTGCTACAAAAACCTATAGATTTGATCATCACTTTCAAAAACTTTCCAATTCAAATCATTACCAGATATTGAAGGTTTGACAATTGTCTTTATATGAGGCTAAATTTTGTTGTTCTCTATCTGTTCTAGCACTTCAAAATTGGTACCAATTGTTGTAAGTCTATTTGCATGCTTATTTTTGTTCTAGGAATGGATTAGATGTTAATAGCTTCAAAATATTTCATTAAGTTTGAAACTCTATGTTTGTAAGACTTCATTAACGGGTTCTTACAAACATTGAAATCTCTTACTTGATTGATAACCAAGACAAAATCACCAAAAATCTGTAACATGTTAATACCTCTCTTTTTAGCCCAAAGTGAACCATGAATCAATGCTTCATATTCAACTAAGTTACAAGTGCATGAAAATAAGAAGGACCAATCTTAAGAGAGATAACCTCCTATGTTTGTTGTGAAACCTCTAGATAAACATAATGCAAAGTAAAGAGGTAAATCTACAACAGTGTCATCTTGTAGAATAGAAACATTTGGGCAAGCATGCAATGTTACCTCTAAATTCCTGATTACACCAACTATATTAGCTACAGTTCCATCAAGTTGTAAGACACTCTTTTTTGTAGGCTCATACTGCATACCCATTTTTTCTGCAATTTCTTTGGCATAACTGTGCTACTTGCATCGATGTCCACCATATAGTTATGAACAAGATGTTCTCTAATAATCAGTGATGAATAAAATGGTGGTGGCTTCTTGATGTCATGAGAATTTAAGACTTTCTGAACCATCCATTTAACTTCTTTGATGTGGTCTTGTTCCATTGTTCCAAGGTTAATGTATGCCTTACGGAATTTATTTTTCGATATTTTAGAAGAAATCTGCATCTTAGCTAGTTCATGAGAAAGTAAATCTTGTTGTCCTGGAATACTTAGAGCATCCCACATTAAGATGTTAACATTATGCTTTTTCATTACATTAACAATGTTAAAAGAAGCAACAATTTTAGAAATAGATTCTAATGTTTTAGCATAGGCTTTGGTGAAAACTAATTTTTATTCAACTACTTTTGATATCTGAGGTATAAATAACCTTCTCGGATGAGGCTATAGCTGTTTTTGTTGTTCTTTACCGTTGTAACACCTTTTTTTTTTTTGAGAAACAGATGCACTTTGGATTGGTTTTGGGCTTATGCTTGTTGTTTTATCCATGATTGTAGGTATAACAGGCCTATTATGTTGTTTTTACTCTCTGCAACATTTTCCTGAGCCCTACTAGTAACTACAATGAAATCATCCTTACTGAAACTAACTAAATTTATTTCGGGGGCCTTCTAAACCTAAGTATCTTTCTTCCCACCCTCTATTTGAGGCATGAACAATGTCTCAAATTGAGGTTGTGCAACAAGACTTATCTTCAGAAAAGCATTTGGCAAACTTGTAGCTAAATGGGGTTGATTACAAGGTTGACACCACTCTTTTGTAGCCATATTATATAACAATAACAACTGCAACCAAATGAACAATTTAATCATGGATCGGGAAATCAACAATGGTGGAACTACCCATGATCATCCATCAAGATCTCATGTTTTCCATCTCAAACTAATACCCTGCTCTAATACCACTATTAAATACTGAACAATCACATTGAAAAGAAAACTCCGAATATAATATTCAATTATTGGAAATCATCCAGATATTTTATTCACAGGTGTAGAGGTTACATTATATAGGAGAATGACATCCTTAGAATATGGAGTCAAACAATATCACATTCCCACTTATCTCTCCAACATGATTTTCTCCACCTTTATTTCAACTATCCCTTTATTCCCTCATGATGAGTTGTTTATTACAACTCATCATTCACTCACATAATGTAATATCTAAATATTATATTTTACAAATAGTAACTCACACACACTATTAATAATATTACAAACAATATATTCGTAACATTAAGCGGAACTAAAGCGTTAGATGAACTAGGAGCCTTTGGGTCAAATTGCCTTTGTTGATAAGGCTACCTATAATTTTGATTCTATTGGTAAGGCTGCCTATTTTGCTGATAAGGAGCTTGATAAGGTCTACTAGGTAATGCAAGCCTATTCTCAATTGAAGTCAGCTTGTTCCCCATAGTCTGCAAAGCTTTAAATACATCATCTGATGGGGTGGAAACAACAAGTTCTATAATTGTGATATGATGAGGAATAGGTGTTAAATCTGCCAAAAAGGCATTGAAGGCCTTGGTGCTAATTTTCCATCTTGAATAAGACTATTTTCAGCTTGGATGGTGATATCATAGGCTACTGGGAGCATCTCTCCTCCCATAGACTGAATCATAGTTGAAATATCATTGTTTAATGCCCTAAGATAATAAAGAAAAGCGTGATCAGCTTGAGGCTTGACACTTGCTGGAATTATTTCCCAAGTTCTGGAAAAATGGATGTTGAAACTTGACATAAATTCATTGGGAGCTCTTTTAATTGTAGACAACTATTCTATAAGAGATAAATGATCTAAATTATCTTGAAATTGTTTCAACAATTTATCACCTAATTCATCCGAAGTTCTTATGCATCCAATCTCTAGATTTATATACCATTGCAAGGTTTGTCCTTTAAGAGATGTAGCTAAAAGTCTCAAAGCTACATTGTCATGAGTAATATTATGAGCTGCGTATATAAGGTTGCAACATCTTTAATGTGCTTTGTAGATGTAACCTGATTTTCACCAGTGAATGATGGAAAAATTTTCATGGCAGCATTAGGGATGTCATGGTAAACTAGGATTACTAATGGGCTGCAATTAGTAAAGGTCACAAAATTCTTTGGTGGTTGAATAGCCATTTGAAAAACTAGGATTTGAAAATAAAGATTGACACATGGTGAAGGAATATTAAGAGGAGGGTTATCAAATCCATGCCTATTGTAAGGTAAAGTATTACCAACTCTTCTCCTTCTTGCAGAATTCAAAGGTAAAGAAACAAACTTAGGAGGAATTCCTCTTACCGATGATCTTGTAGTCACTTTAGGCATGGAACATGCTATAATACTAGTATAAAATCAGCCCTATGGAGTCACCAATTAGATATTTAAGTCTGTAAAATAGATTGTTGTAGCTTGCTATCCGAAAGTAACTTTTATCGATGTAAGTTCTATTGTAGATCTAATGTAAATATATGTAACTTGCATGTAGATCTGATTCGTTGTCCCACTAGGAGTGCCAAAAACTGTTATCTCTTGAAAGTGCACCCTATAGAGAGATGGCTCTAGGTGTTCGAGGCTTGCAAATTTTATCTCTCCCTTTTGTAGATACAATGGAAATACCTCGTGTCATGGGTATACCTATTTTGAGGTGAGTCTCTAGTATCAAGGCCGGTTCCTTACTGATGTATCCTTAACTAATTTCCGGGAGGTTAAGGGTAAAAGATGACTATAAAATAATTGAAACTAAGGTGATACACCAAATTTGTATGAGGGATTTGGACTGAGTATATGCACAACTAATATGTGAAAGGATTCTTGATGCATGAACAAATATTTTTGTAGAATGTTAAGGGAAAAACACTTTGAGGTATTGAGGGAAAGTATCACAACAATACTACTAAGCTAAACATGCACATTAATATCATGCATAAATTACAAAATTTGCAACATGGTAAGATAATTAACTAGGGAATTTACATTCACAATATTAATGGAAACATACCAAAGATTGCAAATAATTGGAAAGGTAGAAAATACTTCACATTTAGAGGGCAAAATTGAAAACAATTGCTTCAAACACTCTTGTATCTAAAAATTCCCCCTTTGTGCTTTACCAAAGCACACAATATATACCAAAAATAATTTTTCCACCCTCCTAAAAATAGACAAAGGCTTATCTTGACCCATGCATCCTATTTTCATCCTTCATCTATTAATAAAGGAAATAAAAATAGAACATGCAATTATAGATAGGCATTAATAGCCTTTGATTACATCTCGATCTGGACTAAAGTTGACTATTCTCTTTTTAAGAATATAAAAGGTGAATAATCTGCTAATAATAAGCTTGCTTCTTATTTGGGAAATTATCTTTCCTTGCGCATGTGAAGTCATCTTCTTGTCTGTTCTATCCTCTTGTGAAGGCATGCAAAAATACTCTTGTTTGTGAGAAAAACAATTACAATATTTGCAATATTTACAAAATAATCCATCCACACATCCATTTGATGGGGACCACTTCCATGTGTACATGCTTTGAACTTTTCCTTTGCGATGCTGTAGGGGCAACCCTTGCACTTGATCACTTATCTCCATTTGATGAGCACGAGGTAATTTTTAAAGTATTAAGGTAAGTTCTCTTTGATTATTGGTTTGGATGGCATATTACATAGTTTAGACCTTATACAAGGTCAATGCTAATAATGCCACACTCGGCCACCACATGCTATAATATTTACTTAGCGACTTTTTCATTTGAATGGGCCTGATGATTATTGTTGGCATGTATGGTTGGCTTGCATTATTTGAAGTTTGGACTATAGTGAGTAAGTCAAAATTGCAAATAATTTGGCCAACCCCCTCACGACGATGACTCAACCCTTGGCATGTTTTTTCGGTGGCTTGTATAACTCAAGTTGAGTTAGGTCTTTGATGTAGACCATTAATCTCTATCCTATTTGATCCGATGTCGTTGATCTTGAAATTGTAGTTAGGGTTTCTAACCCTGCATTGAATGTGGCCGGTGGGAACTAATCGTGATGGTTTGCTTTGATTTGGGAGATTAATCCTTGAGCATTGATCTATTGTCCTTTTGATTTGTGGCCATTGATCCTTCAACCATGGTTGAGTTCTGTTGACTCACCTCTCGAGTTTGCGTGGTAAAGGGAAGCTCGACCCTAATGATCATTTCATTTGGATTTTCAGTATGCGGGCGAAGCCCTAGAAAAAAATTTGTTTGACGCCATTGTTTGAAGCTTTTGAACTCGACTCTTTGCAAAAATGGTTCTCTGTCATTCTTTTCTTCTCTTGAGCTCTCTGCAGGGTCTTATGGCCACCATTTTTTTATTATTCGAGATTTGTTAGTTTATGTGATTTCCTGCGGCCATAAGGGCTTCAACACTTGGTATTTCTTTGTCGTTCTCATTTTGGTTGTTCGGACCCTATGAAGGAGTTTATGAGCTTGAATTCCTCGAGTTTTCTTCATAGATGTACATTGATCATTCCCGAGATTTTTTGAGTGGGATTGGTCGATTTCACCGTTATTATTGTCTTTGAGCTCATTTTTTTTACGTTATGAATACATACAATTTAAGGATCTTGCTCCCTTTTGAGCTCTGAAGGATGAAGTTGCCATTGTTGATCATATTCGAGCCCTCTGCTATTTGAAACTTCATTGTCTTTTGCTCTGCTAGAGCTTTGTGAGCAAGTTTTCATAAAATTCTGTCATTTTTGACCTCTGTCGAGCTCGATTCGTGTTATTAGCATCACTATTTGATGAAGGAAAGGTAAGTTTTGACCTCTAAGTATCATTGTTGCTTCATTATTACCACTTTGATTTCAATATATTGATACTTCATTCTTTCTTTGCATTCTCTTTGTGATTTCATGGTTCCCCTGTATTTTTGAGTTGAAACTCATTTTGGGTCCTCTTTCTTTAGTTCTGAAATTGATGATCCTTCGTGGGTTTTGATAGATCCAATTTAATTAGTGAGTTCTTTCTCATTTCTCTGATTTCTTGATACCCATTAATGGGTTTTTCGATCAATGGTCAGGATCTTTACCCTTTTACTCTGATACTGCAATTTGAATATGATTTTAATGGGAATGACAATTTCTGAAATATTGGAATATTTCTTTGACTTGGATATGTATGAGTTTTTGATTCAAAGATTGTTTTCGATCAATCCCTGAGCCTTATCGAAAGTTACTAGCCTTCTTCTAGCTTTTTTAGTAACCTTTTACTCATTGTGGGTTCCTTCACTAGCTATGCTACTGGATTTTTAGCCACTATGTGAACTGTTGTTGTTCGATTTAAAAATTTTACTATTTCTTGTAATAGATTTTTGATTCGAAATGTTACGAAATTTTGTGGACACCTTTGATCTCTAAAACTTTGATCTCTGAAGCTATCTTGTAGTAATCATGTACTTTAGGATGGTTGCAATTTGTAAATTTTACCTCGAAATTTCATTTTCTTCAGTTGTTAAGCTATAATGAGTACTCTAAAGTTCTTCACCTTGATGACTTAAAGTGTATTTCCCATTTCTTTTCTACTTAAATAATGCATTTGATTTACATTACAACTTTAGTATGTATGTTGGAAAAGTCGTAAATGTCCATTTTACATGGCGAAGCCTTGTTAAAATTTTCCAAGAGCTCTTTAATTTTTCCTTTTTTTCGTTGTAGCAGTTGTATTTCGATTGAATATAGAATGTAACACTTTTTGTTGAAGCTGATTTGTAGTTAGAAACTGAAACACAATAACTATTATCTTGATCATGGCATGCTTTTCTGCTTTTTGTATCACTTAATTGATTTACATAAATCTTTTAAAGCATGTCTTAGTTAAAAACAACATGATGGAAAGATATAAATGTCCATTTTACATTGAAGCTCACAAAATTTTCCTGAAATTATCTTTCCATTTTGTTTCAGTTGTAATCCTTTCCTTCCAATTAACTTCATCTTCTTGAAATATGAATGTTCTTCTTTAGTTGCAATCTAAAACATGTACTTCTATTTTCTAGTCTCTCTTCATATTGTAACTTCTTCTATTTGCATGATAGTTTATGAACTTTGAGTTGCATTCTTCCTTCATTCCATCATGTACTTATTACTTATCGTTTTCTCGCCATAGGATAGAAGTCATTGAAATCTACAATCTTTGTTTATAATGAGGATTGTAAGACATGATTTATTTCTTCTTGGCCGCAACTTTGTACTGCACATTTAAGAAAATAGTTAGAAAATATTTAGGCTTTTGGCCTCTCTTATGTCCATGGTTTTATTTTCTTTTCTCTTTCTCTTCTTTTTGAGTGAGTAAATCATGTATGCAGTATGATCTTCAAGTAATCTATATCTCCTATTGTTAAGAGATTCATATGCATGAATTAGGACAATGTAGGAATATGGATTCATCCCGAGCTCGTGAATCGATGATTTTCCTCTTTTCTTCTTTTGAGTGCAGTTCTTTTTCAGCAACAAAGATGAAGAAGGAACAAGGCTGGAAAAGGAGATGTCACAACTAAAGAAGAGACCCCCAAGGAAATGATGGGTTCACTCATACTCCTTTATTTTATCTTTCATGCATGCGTACCTCTTATTTTAGTAGTTGTACTTTAATTTTCAGTTACATCCCATGGCTTGTGTGGGAACATTTGAAATTCCTTATGAATAAAACATTGAATTCTGAAAATGAGTTGTGTATTTCTTTCTGCATTTCAACTTTCTGTATGGATTGTATGATGAACTAAACAACTCAGTAATATAATTGAATGTCTTAATCATGAAGGAAAGAACATTAAAGAATACTGTAACATCCAAGTAATGAACTCTGATTTCTGCAATCTACATTTATGTTTGTTGTTCCAAAACTTAGCATTTCATCTATTCTACAATTGGATGTCTTCATCAAGACAACACAGCTGTCCTTCAGGGCCTTGTGTTCTTTTGTTGAAGATAATCATGAAATTATAGACTATGTGATCTGTTACGTTTTGTAACAACACACATAGCTGCAGATTTCATGTAATCATTAATTAATTCAACAGTAACCATATTCTCTGAAATAAAATCCCCTAGCTTAGGTATACTTCACCAATGCTATCCATCATAACGAAGTTTCGAGTTTCCCATTTTTGCACAAGTGTAAAAATTGTCAATAGTTGTTCCATCATATCCTTATTCTATTGAGTAGTGATCCTTAAAATAATTTCGATCCTGAAAAAAATTTAGAGAATGAAATCCTTCTCATAATTAGGATTTACCAATGTGGAGCCTGAGAAATGGCCATCTTGATAGCTTCCAAACTATCCTTACCTTGCTTATTCTGACGAAAGGTATGTTCTTTTTAGCATAGTCATGAGTGGTTTAGCTAAGGTAGAAAAGCGAGGTATGAATCTTCTTAAAAATTAACATACCCTAAGAAACTCGGGATACACTTATTATAGCTTCAAAGAGAGAGTGCCAAAATGGCACAAATACTTTCTGGATTAATTGAAAGTCAGTCTTCCAAAACAATGTGTCCAAACATATTTCCTTCATGAACTACAAAAATACATTTTTTGGGATTCAAAGAGACCCCAAATTCTCTACACCTTTCAAAAATCTTTTTCAGATGGTCCATGTGATCCTGTGCATGTTTGGAATATATTGTTATATCATCTAGATAAATGAGGATCATATGATTAATAAACCCCTTAAAGGATATGTCCATATCTCGTTGGAAAGTGGCACCAGCATTGGCCAATATGAATGACATTTTATTGTACACATATATTCCCCACTTGGTAGTAAAATCCATATTGAAATAATCAGATTCCTTAACCAAGTATCTAATTATAGCCTGAATATCCATCAAGAAATGAAAACCTTTTCACACCTGCCACTATTTGTAGAATCGTTTCCATACGGAAGAGCGTAATGATCTTGTAAGGAAGCCCAATCAAGATATTTGAAGTCTAAGAAGAGTCTAATATCCCCATTTTCTAGAACTAGGTTGTCCACCCAAGAGGAGTGTTTATTTGGGAAAATTATACTATCTTTGATGATATTCCAAAGATCCTTCTTCATAAATGGTTCGATCTTAAGATTGACTAGTATCTGTGTTTACCTAATCGGCTTAGCATTCGGTGCATGTTTGATAGTGTGTTGTGCTAACCCTGGATAAAAACCTTTGATGTCTTCATAAATACAATAAAAGAAGTTATTATATTCTTGGAAAATACCAATAAAGGCATGTTTCTCATCCGGTGTCACACTCTCTCAATCTTCAAAAATATATCTTCTACAACTTGAAATTGTTCAAAATCATCGTCTCTAATGATCATGTTGGTCTTTTTTTTTTTTTGAGTTGGTCATCCGAATTGAATATTGACTCAAGGGTAACTAGACCTTTTGGAAACTTATTACCCTTCAACTATATAATTTAATTGTTATAGGATTCTTGTAATTTGGACTGGTTTTTAGACGAGAATTTTCCTCTTCTTCTTGAAAGAGAATAATCTACTAGTCACTCTTGAATACTTTCTTATTACTCATATTTCTTGGTAAAACTAGTCTCACTACTGATTCATGATCTCTCACTCCTCCTTCATGACATCAATGGAGATATCGATTAGGAACCTCTTTGCGAACATATCGCATCTTTATTTTTCTTCCTAGGAACTACATGAATACCAAAGGATTCAAAATATTCGATTAGATCCCATACCCTATTTTTGAAGAATCTTAACATGTTTTTTTCTTTGTTGTGCTTTAAGCCTTGACCGATGCATGATGAGCTCACATCACTAAAAATGTGTATGCCTTGATCCCCATTTTCTATGCTAACTAAATACCCCTGTACCAAAGCTTCATATTCTTCCACATCATTAGTGCAACTGAATTGAAGACAAGGAAGATAAATAATTCTTACCTTGGGGTGAAATCAACATAACATCAGCACCAGCCCCATTTTTTCGTATGACACATCGAAGAAGAGTTACCACAATCTGTCAAGGTCATCTTGAGATTTTAAAAGTTTAGATATCATAGTTCCTTTCTTATGGATACAATAGGTTCCTAATCATGTCTGTTCAAGTTCTTCGACATAGGGGTCAAACTGAAATTTTATTCCCAAGAATCAAGGAATATATTCAAAATTTCCTCAATAGGAGTGGTATACTCATAGTCTTCAATCTCTTCATCTCGGTCATGTATGGTGTAATTCCCATTGATGGCATTATGAATATAAGGTTCAACATGATTCTAGAAAATTGGATCTATCCATATAGTAATTGTAGTCCTATATTTAGTCCGAGGAGAATGTGTGACCAATTGGAAGAAAAATACCCACCCATCTTAGTAGTGAAATCCTAAGAGAGGCATATTTCTAAGAAGGGTGGAAGATCAATCATGGATATATCCTGTGTGATTGAAAATATTGGGCATGTATGAATTGTGAAATTTAAATCCTTTATAATACCAATAGTCTGAACTATCATACAATCTAATTAAATAACCCTCCTTTCTACATGTGTATATTGAATACCAAACACATTCGTAATTTGTTTAGGAATTATGGAGTTGTTGCTTCCAAATTCAATCATACGAGTTATGTACCAATTTATTTTCAAAGATTAGGGAAATAGAGAAGGGTGGTGGCTTACTAGACTTAGCAATATTTCTTCCTTTAGGTTGGCATAAGTTTGTAGAGGTGAATGATCCGTGCTTAACTACTTCACTTGGTGTAACAAAACTTTCCAATGCTTCTTGCAAGTAAGTTCCTCTTGGAAGGAATGAAAACTACTTCCCACATGGTGACATTCAAGTTTGTCTTCTTTATATGTTCAACAATACTAAAAGGGATACTTCCTACCTTGTTGGCATTCCTTAGTGTAGTTGCATCCTCTTTTTGAAAATGAATGTTTGGCACTAGAATATTGGACAGATTTTTCATTACTCATAGCTTGACTAACCTTTTCCCCTAATGATTTTCCTTCCATATCCTTTCTTAAAGATGCATGTGAACGAGATTAGGAATTATATTCCTAATTGTATTTTAATGGTTGAATCTCTTTTTCCCTCTTTTTTGATCGAGTGTTAGAATATACTACTATAGGTTATATGTTGAATAAAAAACAATCAGCCTCTTATCAATTAAACAATGTTTTCTCTTCAATTTTTTGAGGTTGATTAGCATCTTCCTATGAAGGAGCCTCTGTTGGTTGTTCTATAGGTGCATATATGCTCTAAACAATAAGTGTTTGACTAAGCACTATGTTAGGGAAAAAAATATTATTAAGAGGCTAAGAGCATGGGTAACCCCATTCATAGTCTTGAACCAAGTTATTTTATCTTTGGGAAAAGGGCTCTAGATGAACTAACAACAAGGGGATTCTTATAATTCAAAGGCTTGACATTATAAACTTGATTTTGAGCTTGATTTTTATTTAGGAAAGGTTTCTATCAGGTTGATCTTGTTGGTTCGGGGGTGTGTAGGGATGATTATACTTGAACTTTGTTGTCTCTTAAGGGAAACCAATTCAATTCGAAACTCTAAAGTAATGGCTTAACTTCATAGAGATCATTTGAAGGAGGAGGTACACATTGATTTGGTTGATTAGATACCTAAGGAAGAGGGAAAATGGTGGAAGATTAGTGGAAAATTTAGGATACATAGGCATTGCTAGACTTGGAGTGATTTTCCCATCTTGAATCAGGTAGTTCTACGCTCGTATAGTAACTTCATAGGAATCTGGTAGTGTTTTTCCCCCCATTGTTTCGATCATGAATGCAACATCACTATACAAATATCTCAAGTAGTAGAAGAATGTGTTGTTTAGGGAAGGTTTGATGAGCGTTGGAATCCTATTCTATGTTTTATGGAATAAGAAGTTGAAATCTCCCATGAACTATTGAGGAGCTATCTTTATAGTAGTTAATTGTTCCATGCATTATAGATGACCACTCTTATCCTTAAATAGTTTATAGATCTTGTCTCCCAATTCATCCCAGTTGCATAAAGAGCCAAATGGTAAACCAAAAACTATTGGATTGATTTTACTTTGAGAGAAGTGGTGAGAATTTTGACTACTACATTATCCTTTTTGATGTTGTGAACTAATTAGATGTTATCCACATCTTGAATGTGTTCAATGAGAGTGGTGCTTGTCTCATCTTTATAGAAGTGTAGAATTTTGAGGGCTTTACTGGGTATAGCATCACCTTGAGTGAGTGTTAGAGGGATGCCATTTTTGAAAGTAGGAAACATATAATTTCTCACTTCCATAATGACAAGTGGTTGATCTTCTCTTGGTTGAGGTAACCTTCCGAATCGAGTTGTTGAATTTAATCTATAATATGATAATGATGACCCGCCCTTTCTTCTTCTTGGAGGAGACAAAGTTTTTCAATATTACATTGATTTTCTTTCTTTGAAGAAATTATTTTCTAAATTCTTTACATAAGTATATACACTTGATCTAAAAAATCCATAGGTTTGGAGTCACTAGGTACCTTTGATAAACACAAATACTAAGATAAGTACCAACTCTTAGTGTCGGTCCCATTAGGTGTGCCGAGAAAATTTAGTCATGTGGATCGCACACCCAGTAGAATCATCGATGATATTGTGTAACATGGGAACATCCCCAAGGTGTGGGAACTTGGCTCCTTGGGATGAACCTTTGGATAAGGATGGATTCCTCTATACTAAGTGCATCTAATGTAAGATTAGACTACAAAAGCTACGGTGAAATACAACAAACTAAATTATCCAGTTTAGAGAGAAAAATGGAGAGATATAACTGAAAATGTAATAAAAGAAGGTGATGTGCCAAAATTTTAAGGAACAAATAGATTGGCTTCACATGTAAAAATTATTCCTAAAAAATTATATATAACACACATAACTTCTTATTCTATTTTCCAATCAAAGACTTACGAAAATAACACTTAAAAATAACATAAGGGATTTTATATCTTCCACAACTGAGATAAATAAGTTTATAAACCACAACTTACAATTTAACTATAGAAAGATAGCTAACATGAAGGCAAGATAAATCATCCCATACATGGGATTAAAATAAGTCACAAGCATTGAATAAATTATTGAAATACACAACACATTAAGTAGTTGACGGAAAAATACTTTTTTTGTATATTACGAGGCCAAAGCCTATCTATGTGAAATCCAAAAATAAAGCAGAGCCCCTTACAATAAGATGTAAAATTCCTTCATTAAATAATGCATTATTGTATTTATAGATTATGGGGGTTAAAAATTTTCAGCTACTCCTCTTAATCATTACATGCTAAAAATATAATGTAATTACTCTAGGTAATAGTCTTCTAAAAAATAGTGAAGTAGTTGTGCGGGTTTGACTAGGTCAAACCTGCAACTTGAATGGTGATACAACTTGAGACTGTGTAACAATGGAAGCCATGTTTAGCTTATGTTTGCATGACCATTTCCTTGATTTGATTCTTCCCCTCATTTATCAGCTATCTTGTGCCTATAATCAAGAAATCATTTGATGATTTCTTGAAATTATCTATCATCTCGTCGTCGCATGCATGCATAGTGACTTCAGACCTCGGTTGATTGAGTTTCTTTGAATAGTTTCCCATGTAATTTCTTTGTCCAATTTACAATTTTCTTATGTTGGCTCAAGAATTTTGGTATAGTACTATCTTGTGAATAGATTTTAGACCAAAAGATTTGGCTACCTCATTATCTTTATTTACCATGATCTTAAATGAGTTACTAATTTATTCAACTAGGAGTGCATCAACATTTTCATCAAGAATCCTATAGTGGATGACATAAAATTCATCCGTGATGTCATATGGGCCATCAACCGTGTCGATCCTCTTCTCATAAAACTTATGCATTGCCTCTTGTAACATATGGATCCAAAATCCATGGCTTCACTATACTCAAACAATTCCCGAGGCATCGTTAATGATTCCTTTTTCATAAGTAGGTTTGATTCTATGTTTTGTAACTCTTTCTAGGCTTTGAGTGTGTGCTCCAAAATGTCACTTTAATATGTGAGGAATCCATCATTCTTGGAAATGGTGTATTTTTCAGATTACAATTCATTATAATGGTCAATGATATCTTTAGTCACCTGGTCTACTTCTTAAATTAAATTTTTTATCCACGATCTCTCTGGATGACCTTGATATCTAATTTTCTCAACTACAGAGAAAGAGTTGTCATCAAGGCTT
This sequence comes from Taxus wallichiana var. yunnanensis, assembly GCA_018340775.1. NCBI lineage: Eukaryota > Viridiplantae > Streptophyta > Pinopsida > Cupressales > Taxaceae > Taxus > Taxus wallichiana. The sequence goes on from CM031239.1 coordinate 342,385,908, forward strand.
GAAGGTACATAAGGTTAGTTGTTAGAACAAGCTATGTGATCTTATTTAGAATGACAGTCAACCTTCAACCTTATTCTTGAGCTATCCTTGGTCACCTTGTCCTTGTTAAACTTATCAAAAGATTACCCAGAACAATCTGGACATTGTGTTTGGCTCCTTCATTAGTAGCCTTTATGAGGGAAAACCTTGAGATCTAATAATCCACTACAGTAATATTTTATTTTGTCTTTCCAGTATCCGAAGATGTTATTTTAGAAAATATCCCTAGTTTAATCAACCAATAGATAGAAATGACACTTGGCCTCTTTTCTTTCCTCTAGGGAGTTGGATCTAGGACACTTAGGTCAAAAATATCTCTAATTTAAATCTTATTCTTCTATCTCTGGGGTCTACCTTTCAACCATGCATGGCTAAAATAAGAATCTAACTATTTAGTTGATGATTTGGGAACATTTGTCATGGTAATGGATTGGGTGGGGGTTAATAGAGCACTTGTTGCATGCACTGTGAGTGGAAATGATGTGGTGACAAGTGAGGGTAGAGTGGAAAGGATGGAAAAAGGAATGAATGTAATGGGAGTAGAAGTATGGGGATCTTGTTGGGGAAGAGGATTCCTAAAAGGATATCCTAAAGCCAAAACATCTCCTAATTTAAGAACATGGAGAATGGAGAAGACCTAAGCCATGGAAGGAGATGTGGTGAGGAGTGTAGGAGTAATGGAGATAGAAGAAATTAAGGATGTGTCCAAAGATAGAGTGAGAGATAGAGGGGAAGGAGGGACAAAGAATGGTGAAGAGGGAATAGGTGGAGAAGATGGTGACTATAACATTTGAGTTATATGAGTTGGCGAGGTAGTGATATCAATAATCTCTTTTTATTATACCTTAGGTGGGGTAGCTTATTTTTAGGGGATTTTGGAAGAAGATCCTAGAACCTTGTATATAACGGTAATTCTACGAGGTTTTGGATCAAGTTTTGGAGTGGACCTCCTTACTTTTGAAGAGGTGGGATGGCCCATTTATGGTTGTACTTGAACTGTCTTAAAAAAATCTGATTTGACACTTTTGGTGTGATTCCCAATGATGTCACCCACTAGTAGGTATGAATGAGAATAGAACCTACTCTTTCTCTTGAAATTTTGCATTACTCAAGTAACCATTAAATCTAGGGAAACAGTTGATTTATTACATTATTTTCATTATAGATGGGATCAAGAACTTGTTCGTCATTATGAAGACCTTCCGAGAAATCTACAACTCTATATTGAGCCACTTCTTGAAGAGTCAACCTCTCAAAATCCCTTTCTTGGATTGTGACTTCATCTTTGCAATTAATCCAAACATCCTCCACTTGAGGTATGTGAAGATAGGCTGGTCCATAACCGTCAAGTTTGTCCCAATAATCAAATTGATACATGGGTGAAAGGTATTCAAGGTCATCTGCTGCATTTCCCCCTCAACATTATTTGTCTTGTATATTGATGCACAAGTATACCTTATTTGTCGTGTATAAAAGATAGGATGTCATAAATAAATTCCAAGAGATTAAGACGTCTGATAATTGGAAACAAATGGCATCATTGGTATGTTGTGACAATCAAATATGATCAACATCTTTCCAGAAAGTAGAAATGTATAAATACATCCTCTCTTGGAAATCCTAGGAAGAAGGAATTCTAATAACTCTACTTAGTAAGGTGATGATATCATTCACTTCTGGATAAAATCTAATCATGGAATAGTCTTAGGGACCCTAAACAATGAAGCCTTATATTTTACAAGATAGCTTTTGTTGAGAACCCACATGCAAGTATCCATTTTTGCATCCCAGTGGTAAAGAGGAGATTCTGTGGAAATTCGACATATGCCTTAACATAAGGAGGCTTCATCAAGTCTTCAAAATAGTCACTATCCAATTTAATTATAACCTTCTTGTCATCATCTCATTGTTTGAGATTCTTTGTCAAAGTGTGCGCAACAACAAACACAAACTCTAGGCATTTCATCAATGGAGGGAAAGTAGTAGCCAAAGTAATTCCACTATCTAGAAATTCCTTGCATCATTTTTTTTGGAGCTCTAACCCTTTCCCAAAACTCAGGAAAGTCAATATACCCAAGATATGTATCTCCAATGTTGTCGATGTCTAACGTGATGCTTGAAGAGGGAGATACCACTTGATAACTATATGTCATCTTTTCTTTCCCCATTGAAGACAATTTAGACATTTGTTCCTAGGAAACCCTAAAATTTCTACTTTGAAATGAAAATCAGAATTTGGGAGCTGAATTTCACCCTTGTAATGCGCTTCTTACGGTTCCGCATTGCATTTTCGCTATGTAGTTCTACCTTAAAGTTCCCTTTGGCAGAGGTTGAGACTTGCTTCAAAGCACCGCAATTACACTCTATAGTTCCGCCAAGAACCTTTGATTGTGATGTTTTATTTCACTTCTAACCCAAATTTCCAAACTACAATGTGTTTTTCAATCTTTGATTTCTGATTGTGGAAGTCGAGCCCTATTTTGTAGTCTCGATTTCCAAAATAGTTCCTTCATGCCAATTTCTCCTCCCCCTTTCCAAAATTGAAGTTTTTAAGCCTATGCTTGGAAAAAACAAAACCCATGGAGGTGAAAAATCCATAGAACAATTAAGTTCACATCTCAAAGATAAAACCTCGAAGAATGACATAAACAAGAAAATGGAAAGGGAACCCATGGAAAAAAAGAAAATGATAAGAAAAAAACACTAAAAATTTAACCTAGGAAGAACTTATAAAATATAAATTGCAAACTTACCTAATTACTAGATAAGAAAACCATGAAAAATTGCTAAAAATTTACCTAATAAGTACGATCGAGGTTCAAAGGAGCATCAACAAGCCATCATACCAAATTTTCAAGTGAGAATGATAAGTACAACTCACCCTTAAATATAAAAGTCAAAATTAATTACTTTGGAATCGTACGTGTGGGTGGTTGGAAATAAATGCTAACCTACATGTCGGGTTTTAGAACTTACAAGTTCATGTGTAGTTTGCATGTAAACTACACATTGGGTTCCAAATTCTGAAATTCCTCTAAAATGGTCAGGGGTCAGAAGTTGGAATCCCGCATGCAATTTACATGCAAACCGCACTTGAGACTTTGAGTTCGAAATACAAGTGGGGATCAGATTTTGGAACTCGACCAGCGGTTTGCATGCAAATCACAATTTGACTCCCGACTTCCAATTTTCACATATTTCTATATGGGGAGGGTTTGAGTTTTGAACTCAACATGAATTTTGCATGCAAATTGCATGTTGACTTCTGAAATCTGATGACATTTCAACACTTAGGCAATTTTAGACAATTTTTTGGGGAAAAATAAAACTTGGTATAAGGCAAAAATTTGCAAGAAAAATTTCAAAAGCCATCTCAAGGTAAGGGAAAATTTGAAATTTAACACTTCCCATTAATATCTTATGCACAAATATCTCGCAACATATTTATCACGGTGGGGATTTGTCATTAAAAATCATTATATAAACATATAATTAACTCTTATAAAATACGACCCAACCTCATATGAATATTTGTGAGCACTAACGTAAGTTTTCCTAGCATCCCCCTTTATTTCAAACATGGGGAGATACATTAAGTTTTGACTAAGAAGTATACATATGTCTTAACCCTTTGTGCACTTGATTGTGGGAACTCATCAACTAAGAAGTGGGAATTCTATCAACATATCTTGGGAACATCAACCACTTTGTGGGAACATGCATCAATAACCACGGGAACACATCAACCATGTAAATGGGCCTATATCAACAAAATCTAGTAACATCAACCTAACTAATCAAAAGTAGTGGGAACATCACATCAACCACCTAATTTTTTCAATAAAAACTCCTACTCCAATACTCACGGTCAAAATATCTTCTACTATCTCACATTAGGGGATTGCATTTGGAATATTGCTCCTTGTTTACATATACCAACGGAAAAAATGAAAAGAAATGCCACCAAAACATAATGTTTTTCCATCATTAGTGGTTGATGAGAGGATTGATTGTCCTACCTTTGTTTTCTCATCATCTAAGATTATTATCTAGTTAAAAAAGAATTCATCGTTGATTTGACCATATGATCTATCATTTGAATGGGTAGTTTTCACTTCCCAATCATTTTTTTTCTCTATTTTCATAAATGAAGGCCTTTTCTTTCAGTTTTCCTTCAAGGAGATCTCGTGCTATTTGTCTATAATACATAACATCATGTCTTAGATTTTTAAAGTAATGAAAAAGATACCTTTTTCTTAAATCTTTTGAGGGATTTCCTAAGATTATTTTTTACATAATATATTTCGGCTTGAAAGAAGATTTGGAACTATTTTTACCATACATAATTTTATATACTTTCTTCAAATACTCTATCTTAATTATACTTTCTTCATCTATCGGAGAGGAAATCGAATTTTCTATACTAGGATTTATTTTACTCAAAGTAAAAAAACTATATGTATTTAGTTGGATGGAATGTTGTTCAACAAAACAAATTTTGCATAATCATCAATTATGTTAACTTTTATGCCAGATAATTGATTCAAAATGGAACGTAACTTACTAATGTGTTGAACATTGCTGTCACCTTCTTCCATCTTGATTCTAAATAACTTCTCGCTTTAAGGTCACTATTGCACTTCATGTTTGTGATCCAAATAGCTTGTTGAATGATGTCCAATTTGAATCTTGAATTTTATGATAGGTCTATATGATGCAAGTAGGCATCACACAACCCTAGACAAATAATTTCCATTTCTCTTCAGTCCATACTTTCCCACTTGATGGATTCATCTTCATTTACTAGTTGTGGTATTTTATCGTCCGCAATCTTCCACAAATATTTTTCAATCAACTATACTTGTTCCCTAACTTCCAAATTGTGAAATTGTTTACCTTCAAAAGTTTCCACAAACATCAAGTAATCCATTTTGATCCCACTATAATGTGGACATTGCATGCAAGTAAAAATGTGTCCAATTACAAGTATTTTGACTACATCAACCTTGATGATAAATACTACTTTTGGAAAAAGTTTAGATGATATTTATTTTGTATTTTGATGATCGATGACTACCAAACAAACTATATTTTAAAGGTAATAAGAAAAATTGCTTGTTCAATGGTTTTACAAACAACAATTTTGTTTTGAAACTATTGAAAACTAGTTACTTAACAAAAATTAAACACTAATAAGAAAACCTATTAATCCTACATAAACTATTGACAATTTGGAAATACTATGACCAAAGTAAAATAAAAGGACGCATTTAACATATCCGACCAAAATAGAACGACATATGAAGATCAAGTTGCACGATGACCAAGAAAATAAATTATAAACTGTGTTAGACTGATTCTAATGTGCATGGTCCACATGAAGATCAGACGTAGTTGTTTTTACCAAAAGTGTCATTATTCTCAGCAATATTGCGCCCAATCTGCTCAAAAGAACCAAATATTGCATCCAATTTTGTTTTATTATTATAAAATATATAGAAATATGCAGTTCACCCAGTTAATACGTGCAAAACTATACAGCGGAACAAACCTTCTGAAGGAAAATATCGAATCTATGATGTTGAATACTTGCAGGTAGACCGCGTAATAGAACAAATCCTCATAATGGCATAATCCTTCAACCTATTGGAGCGTAGATTTTTAATAGATGTCTAGATCAAATTCTAACATCTCTTCAACTGAATGCAATGATATAGATCAAAATAGAAGCACTTGTGAATGAAAAAGTAAATGCAAATTGAAGTGAAAATGACGAGGAATAGCCGCACGTATTTTTTTTTTTTTCAATGAATAACTAGTAAAAATTCACACACCAAAAAAAACAGGTGGTATGGAAGCATGTTCCAAAGCCATGGAATAAACTAGATTAAAATGTCTAGGAAATACATAAAATAAAGTTTCCGCTGCAAATTGTTGTCCTATGGGCGGGTCTTGATCATGCCAACCAGAGCAGACAACAAACAAACAAGTATTCTTTTCTTTACGTAACCAGAATAAAATTTCCCCTTTGAAAGCTTGACAAATCTGGGTAAAATTTTTGTTGCATTCAAGGATTGTCTCCTAGGAGAACATGATGCCAAGTGAAGCACTCGGATGAAAAGGGTGGAAGAAAGAGTGACTCCAACCCCATGCCCTTGGGCTTTGTGGCAGTACCAGAAGAGGTATGAGAGTGTTTCCATTGTCCACAAAAAGGGAATTTTGGTGCAACCAATCCTAGTTGCACTAGACGCGATCCAAGTGGGAGGCCTTGATGAGGAACATATCACATAAAGTATATAATTTTGGGTTTCAAACAAGTACGCCAAACTATATGAAATATCCTTTTCCAGATTGATGGTATGAACTAAATTCCCCACCCAATGTTAAGCTTATCCAACATAGGAATATGTGGCGAAAGCCATGCATAGCCTTGGCTAGTCGAATAATTTCGAAAAGGGGTGTCCACATACCACTTCCATTTTGTCCACCTAAGACAAACTTGAAGAACAAAATCTTATGGATCATGTGATCTGGCACTAAGAAACTGATATCGGTAAGGAGGGTTTTTTCTGGCAGAGCCAATTTGAAATTTTCTTTGAGACATTTCCTGGACAACCAAGATTGAGTGTGCTTGCAGAAAAAATCTTAGATAGTGTGAATTCCACGTTTGAAGTAGTGGAGAGAAGGAATCCAAGGCACCTATTCCAAACAACGATTTTTTATTTTTAAAAATGGGGAACTGCCACAAAGAGTGGAGATTAAAGGAAAGGTTTTCATATTGTGCCATTTTAATTCCACATAAGTCATGGTTTAATCCACTCCCAAGCTTTCCAAATGCTTTTGATCACGAAGGTACCCACCACTTTGACTGGAATAGGGGCAATGAGAAGGTTGGAAAATCCAATGCCTTTCCATGCAGAGTGGCCATAAGGGGTGCCTTCGCTATGCCATGTTGCGGGTGTAGTGCCCACTCCTCTTCAACACTGTTTTATCTTGATATTGATACTATTGGACTGATGTTCAGACATTTTGATTTTGATACATTGATTAGTAGATGATAGATTTTACTGATATTAGATTATTGACATTATGATGCTACACTTTATTATGATGCACTAGATAGTGATGTTAGACAGTTGATATATGTTGATTTTCATGATATGGATTTCATACTGACACATTATGTTTTGGGATGTTTTGAGTAGAATTGTAATCTCATGGATGTTATGTTTAGATTTTGACATATTGATGGATAATAGAATTGTTAAGTGTTGAATGACGAATATTGATGTTATATGAATATTTTATTGATGTTGTTAATATGGCCAAAAGGCCAAAGAGGTATTTTGTTGTGTGCAGGACTTTTATCACATACATCGAAGGGGATAGGGAACCAACCAGAAAGGATGTCGGGTGTTGAGCAATGAGGCCAAATTTGACAACTTGTGTAATGTTGTTTAGTGTGTGTTTGCATGTCTTGTTTGGAAGTCTCCCATGGGGGTGATTTCACATATGTGGCCATGGGGTGAATTGTGTCCCTTTCTTTAATTTTGTATGTGTTTTATTTATGATTTGTGTATTTAAAATTTGGAAAAATTTTCACTTTATTAGCATGTGTAAATGTGTGTTTATTAGGCTTAACCCTTCTTAGTTTTAGTTAACCAAATTAGAGATGTGACAAATAGTTATGATGAGATCTTGTAGTCCTTGTGTAAGTAAAATTTATGTTGATTTGGGAGTGTTTTACTCCACCCCAAGTTCAAAATTCAGATTTTGACTTGGGGGCACTTTTGGAGACTTGTGGGACAAGCAAGACTTGTCCCATGCCTCTTAATTTGACCCAACAACCTTACCTATGGGTTGGGAAGCTTAATTTTGACTTCTTTGTCCATTTTTGAGTGTAAGAGAAGGAAAATCATTGCACTTTATTTCTACCCCAATTTATTATGTCCCTTGAAAGCATGGTGTGTAAGTTTTGAGCCATGTGGGTTGTCATAGTCCTTTCTTGTGCATTGATGTTTCTTAGTCTTGGTGTGTTGACTTGAGTGTGGGGATGGGGAATGATGAAGTGACATCCTACATGGAGCCACCTCATCATCCTCACATTTCTATTTATTGGTGATTTTTGGTTGGAATGGGGGTTACTTGCTCATTTTTCTTCTTGTGCACTTTTGGATTTTGGAGCTTTTGGAGTGCTTGGATTTGAAGAGGCTTGTGAAGGTTTTCTTGGATCTTGATGGAGAGGTAGGCTCTCCACCCTTTTTATTATTATGTTATTTTGTTTGTTGTAAGCAATTTTGTGCTTGTTAAAAGTATTTTTGTCTTGTGATGGTGTTTGTGTGGGTTGGTTGAGTAGTTGGCCTTAGTTGGGTGTGTGAGAAGGGCTTATGGGACCATTGGGGAGGGAAAATGGAGTTTATGTGAGGCATGAAATTAGTGGGAGTGTGAATGGGAGTCTTACCTATGGGGAGAGAAAAGGGATTCATGGATTTGTTGTATGTTGCAAGGGAGAGATAAGGAATTGTGTGATTATTTTTGTGCACTTGGAGGCTTGGGTAAGACTCCCACTTCACTTGGGAGGCATAAGGAGGTGGTCTCCCATAACCCTTGCTCTATTTGGTTTTATCCTCAAACCTTTGTGTTGTTGTGAACTTGTAATTTTTGGATTATGTTGTCATGTTTGTGTTGAATGCCTTGTATGTGTTTTTGTGAAGCCACCTTGTCCAAGTTGTCATTGTTGCTCAATGCTCCTCATGGTTCCTTGGTTGGGGCTCGGGGGCCATTAAGGGAATGGATTCTTCCCTTAATGGATTTAAGGTTTGGTGGAGAGCGTTGCCTACTCCCCCTTCCTTGTTTTTGGTCCCTTTGTGAAGTTGAAGAAAGCCAAAGTTGGAGCTACCTTTGTGGAGAAGACATACTCTTTGAAGACTTGAAGATTGGATTGTTGATAGCCTTGTTAAAAATAAATCATGTTCCCTTTACTCCCACTTGAGTAGAGGATTGCAATTTTGTAAGTTGTAAATTTGTGAGAAATTTGTTGTATTCTTTGGAAATCCTTTTATCTTGTAAACTCTTTTAAAAGTGTGTGGATTTAGAAAATTAAAACCTCATATGTGTAGTTTTGTGAAAGAAATTATCAAGATTTATATTGTCTTGGAGAATGGAAGATTTGAATATAGATGAAATGGATATACATTTATTTGATTTAAGTTTTTTCAATATATCCAAGTTGATATACATTCATTGCTAAAAACTATTGTAAAGTGGTTAGAATCCATTTTGAAAGAAATGAGTATCTTATCATATTACATTGGATTTGTGAAATTAGGTTTCTCCGATTGTTAAAAGATGAAAATAAATATTACCTTTATTGTTTTGAATTTGTTGTCACCCTCAAAATTCCCCTCTTTTGAAGTCAAGTTTAAAATTTTTTGAGTCGGTACCTTGGAGTATTGGATCGCATCGAGCCTGACATTGTTTGTAATTTTCCCATTTCATGGAGAACAATTTTGTAATTCAGGTGTAATGGTGAAGTTTTTATCTTCTTTTTATTTCTTCCTACATTCGGGAATGACATGCGTATCATCCCCATTAATTTTTTCCCTAGCATCCACGGGTAGTACGTGGACATATTTGATTGGATGCGGCATGGCCATGTTTCAAGCGAAAACAAAAACCTCCATGCGTCCAAACGATGTAACTCGGGCAGGGCCCAAGGGATATTCCTCAAATTAGTGTAGGTTTTCCACATGTCCCATGTCCAAAATGAAGGTAGAACGGGTCCAAATTGACTAAGTATGGAAGGTTCAGTGGACGGTGCCACGAGCCTCATCCGCACAACTTCAAGATTCGAATCCATAGGTAGTTCTCAAACTTGCGCTAGTCCCCCATGTGTCTCAGGTCCAAAAAGGGAGAGAGGCGGTTATTTAAAGTGACTAAGTATGAATAGGTCGATGGAAGCCTCCACGCACCTCAACGATGTAATTTCGAAGTAGAACCAAAGGGGCTCAGCTCACCACATGGTCAAATTCAATAGAGAGATAGAGTTCACCATTGAAAAGTCCAAGACTGGCAGAAGGAGCCATGTGTCATCTCAACGTAATTTCAAGAGGCGTTTCCAAATTGAAAGCTCAAATGAATGTAAACTCTCCACATGTCTAGGGTTTAACATAAGTCAAATAGGAAATAGGCCCAAATCGGCTAAGTATAAATGAACCATTGGAGCTCTCCACGTGTCATCCTGGCATAACTTCAAGGGAAAAAAATGCATAAGGCATTTGCAGACCGCTCCAATCAATTTCTTCCACGTGGGTGGCCCAAATTTAAGGTTGTAAAAACAAATCGAATGGCCGATATTTTAACTGGTGAAATAATGTAACGACCGTATATTTTGAAACCTAGTTTTTCCGCCATTAACGTTTCTTTGTGAATCAAGAATTCGAAAGGGCGCAAATGGTTGGAAGGAATTTGTTGTTATTTCTTGCTTGTTAGAGGAAGTTTTAACCTTCCTTGTGAGCTATTTCTGGGGGCTCTAAAGCCATTGTTAGGGGTTGGGATTTTGATATTATAGAAGTGTAATTTTGAATGGGAAGAAATCAATACAAGGGTTTTCCCTTTTTTCCTCTATTTTCTCTTTCCTTCTTACTTTGATCCATGAATCATTTAATCCTTGCATGCTTAGAAACTTTGTGTTCTAGTTTATACAATCTCAAGAACTATGAGTCTGCGGATTATGCCCATTATAAACGTGAATGGTTATACTCTATATCTCATTTCCTCAATACATATAAGGGTTTTATCTACCATCTCTTTTCCCTGAAAGTATTGTCTTCTTCTATCTCCCTCCTCTCTTCAAGTCTTCTATCCTCATGTATTGATAACTTTCCATGTATAAAACACATTTCAAGATATCGGGAAACCACCATTGAATGAAATATTGTGTATTTGTACATAGGTTTTGCCTCGCTTTCAATAAGGGAACCTCTCCCATTAAAGAGGAGGGAATTGCTTGTCCCCTAACTGTGGTTTCATTCTAAGTGAAAATCTAAAACCCAATAGTTTTTGGCAACTCTACTAGGGATTTTTTCAACAAATTTCCTTTCTAAAAAGAACAACTAATTTGATCATTTCTTTGATCTGGCGACTCTAAGATACACTCGTGGTAGAAGGGCTCTTGGAATTGAAGATCCCAAATTTCAACTCTTGGATCAACAAGGTTTTCAACTTCCTCCAATAAGAAGAAATAGAAGATATCTTTTCATGAGCACATATCATATTGAAGAGAGAGCTTCTAGTGGTAGCATTCCTCAAGCACAACCTAGCCCTAATCTTCGTGCCCTAATTCTTGTTGGTGTTTTAGTTCCACTTCAAGAAATATTTCCAAGAATGGTAGAACCTCGGCCTTGCAGAGAAAGAGTTGGGCCTCTGGATCTTCCTCAACCATTGCATGAGTTACCTAGGGGTAATAGGAAGAATTTTTCCAAGTTTAGAGTTGATGGAAAAGTGCACCCTGATGAACATATTGCAGCCTTCATTGTTGCATGTGGGGTCCTTGGAGTTGAACATGAGGATGTATTTGTTAGGTTGTTTGTGGAGACCTTGCAAGACAATGTGCAGATTGTTTTTACCATCTTCTTGTATGGACCATCACCGATTGGACTACTATGAGGACTAAATTTGAGCAATGTTTCAAACCTGCTGAAGATGTGCATGCTTTGCTAGCTCAGATTTCTCAAATCAAGAAGGAGCCACATGAGCCTATGAGAGAATTCGTGGCCAATTTCAATAAGTTGATTGATAAGATTCCACTAACTACTTGGCACGTATGTTTCTTCTTGAATTCTCAATTTCAAAGTAAGCTATGCCCTGAGGAGAGAAAATCTTGTAACTTTGGATGCTAATCAGAGATTGGTTGTTAGTGTGGAAGATGACTTGATCATGTCTAGCAAGCTGAAAAGGGAGTTTTTCAAATCCAAAGTGTCTTCTTATTTCTCTTCACCGGAGGTAATGTAGATCAATTGGTGCAAAAGTGGCTAATGACCTCATTGCCATCAAGAAACAATTGGCTCAACATGCTCCATATCAAGATGTTCCAAGGAAGAACTTTTAGCCTAGGAACTACTTGCCCTCTTCTCAAACCAGGTTGGCCATTGAAGGTCCACCCCTCAAGGTGCTTGTCAATGCTACTTGTGAGGTTCTTGAGCCTGATGATGAGGAAGAAAATGGGCTCTATGATGAACAAGAAGAGGAAGCTGATGAAGAACTAGAGGAGCCTGGTGGTTCTCGAGTTCATTTCCTCACCACTAAAGGTGTGGATGATGAAGATGATTATGATGATGTAGTGGTTGAGATGAATAGTGATTCATATGTTGTTATGACCGGGAGCAGACCAACAAAAAGGAAAAAGTGGTGCAACCTACAAAAAGATCCAAGGAGTCCCCCATCACCATTCGGTGATTGCAAGAAGAGGAGATCCTATTCCTACTACTTCCACCCAAAAGGTAAGCTTTGCTAGTCCTTCTCCCTCTACTTCTTCTTCTGAGAATTCTTGTCCAAAAAATGATAAAATTGCTAGATCAAAATATTCTCCTACTCTTAGTAGTGATTCCCCATCCACATCTGGATCTTTTGACATTATAGACCATCTTAAAAAGACCAAGATTCAGATTTCTGAGGCAGAGTTCTATCAAACCCATCCTAAAGCCTTTTCCAAAATGGTTAACTTTGTAAATTCTAAATCTAAAACCCCAACCCATTCTTCTAAAGGAATTTTTCCCACTCCCTCTTCCTCACCTCAATCAAGCCTTGTGGCTGCAAGTCACTTCCCCTAATGAGAAAATTGAACCATTCTATGTGACCCTTCTCATAGTTGGCCATAAACTCAGTAATTGTGTCATAGATTCAGGAGCATCAGATAATGTAATGCCTACAAAGGTAGCCCATGCTTTGGGTCTGACCCTAACACGTACCTTTGGTTCCTATTATTCCATGGAGAGTAAGAAAGTACCTTTGGTTGGTAGAATTAAAGATGCACAAGTAGATTTTGTTGCTTTCCCAGAGAAAAGGGTCTTAGCCACCATTTTGGTAGCTGATATTCCTCCTTCATATGGGATGTTGCTGAGTAGAAATTTCTATAAGGAGGTAGGAGGGGAAATCCAAATGGATTGGTCACATGCCTTGATCCCTATCAATGGGAAGATGAAGAAGTTCTTTGCCTAAGAAACAAGCAGAGTATATTGTGCAAAAGACAGATGATCCTAAAGCACAAATACTGTATGAAGACATTGGGCATGGGAACTACATGATCATGTCACAAGAGGAGACAAGTCTTCCAAAGGGAGTGTTGCTTGATCCTAATGGTGTGTGGACTTTGGAGTTTGATGGAAGATTCTCTTTAGCTAGTTCGGAGCTGGTGTAGTGCTCATTTCTCTTGGGGGTAATGTTATCTCTCAAAAGTGCACCATGTAGAGAGATGGCTATAGGTTTTCTAAGCTTGCAAAATTTGATCTCTCTCTTTCGTAGATACAATGGAAACACCTCAGGTATGTGGGTATACCTATTTTGAGGTGAGTCTCCAGTATCAAGGCCGGTTCCTTGTTGATGTATCCTAAACTTATTATGGGGTTTAAGGGTAAAAGATGACTGTAAAGTAATTAAAACTAAGGTGATACACCAAATTTGTATGAGGGCTTTGACTGAGTATATGCACAATTGATATGTGAAAGGATTATTGATGCACGAACCAACAGTTTTTCTTATAGAATGTTAAGGGCAAAACACTTTGAGGTATTGAGGGAGATTATCACAATAATACTGCTAAGCTGAACATGCACATTAATATCATGCAAAAATTACTGAATTTTACAACAGGGTAAGATGATTAATTAGGGAATTTGCATTCACAAGACTAATAGAAACATACAAAAGACTGCAAATAATTGGGAGGCAGAAAATACTTCACACTCAAAAGGCAAAACTAGCAAAAATTGCTTCAGTACTCCTATATCCAAAAGTCCTTTTTTATTGTGCTTTGCAAAGGTACACAATATAGCAAAATAAAATCTACCCTCTTCCTAAAAATAGCCTAAGGCTTGTACTCACCCATTCATCTTATTTTTATCCTTTATTTAATAATAGATAAAGGAATAAAATAGAGCATGCAATTACAAATAGGCATTATTAGCCTTGATTACAATATAGTCAAACTAAAGTTGACTGTTCTATTTTTAAGAAAGCAAGGGTAAATAATTTGCTAATAATAAGCTTTCTTGATATGCAAGTCTTTCTCCTTTGAACATGTAACTCTATCTTCCTCTTGTGAAGCATGCAACAAATCAATTCTCTTCCTGTGAGTAAATAATTCAAATATTTGTAATATTTGCAAAATGAAAATCCAATTTGGGGGCCATTTGCCATGTGCACATGATCTGATGCTGACATCTCTTGGCTTCTAATTGTCACAAGGGTGACATGCTGCAAATCAACTTCAACCTCCTTGAAGTGGGAACCACCTTGGTGGACTTAGCAATATAAAAGGGGCGACCATCTTATATAGCAAATGCCACTATAGCCTCCATTTGGTTTAGGGACCACCTTTGATAACATACATGGGTCTCTTAGACCATGGTTTGAATAATAATCACTATTTAATCATTCGGCCCCCTTTGATTAATATTACATTGCAATTTTCTTGTCGGCCTTTGCATATTTGAAGTGACTAAGGTTATACTTTTACCTTTTGAGTGATGATTATTTGGCATGTATGGTCGGTTCTGCATCATTCGATCTTGGACTATGGTTTAGACTTATAAAATTCAATGAAATGATTTTTTTTAAAGCGTGAGGCTGGCCCCCTTGCATGATGACTCACCCCTTGGAAATTTTTTTGGTGGCATGGTTAACTTAGGTCGAGTTTACTTTGGTATTTATTGAACTTCTCTTAGCCTTTCGATCTGATACTTGTTTTTCCTCCACTTTGGATCTTTTAACTTTGATTGGCACAGCAATTGGAGTTTTAACCCTCGTTTAGGGTTTCCGATCTAGAAATTTAATGTGGCACTGTATCATCGTAACCATGGTGGTTCACATTGATTTTGGAGATCGATCCCTGAGCATTGATCTTCTGTCCTTTTTTATCACGAACCTCAATTTCTAACCCACAGTTAGGGTTTCTAATTTGGCAATAAAGGTGGTTGGTAACAAATGACCATGGTTACTTACTTTGATCTCTAAGATTGATCTTTGACCTTTGATCTTTGTCCTTGTGATCTTGAGCCATCTATTATTGACTCTGGTTTAGTTAGATTGAACTCGCCTCTCGAGTTTGTGTGTTAAAGGAAAGCTTAACCCTAATGCACATTTCATTTGATTTTTCATTATGTGGGTGAAGCCCTAGCAAAATTTTCCTTTGACACCATTGTTTTGAGATCCTTGAGTTGTGCCATTGTTGATTTTTAAAACTCGGCTCTATTCATTTGAATTTTTGTGTCACTTCGTTGGACGACCATGATTGTGGTGAGAGCTTAGACCTCGTTTTCGTATTTGATGCCATGGATGTGATCCTTAAAACTTGCACTCTCCTTTTCCTCAAATTTGAGAGCCCATTAATGGTTTTTTTTTGAAACTTGGACACGGTGATTTAAAAGGGTTTGAAGCTTAAACTCCCAGGTAGTATATTTTCCTGTGACTCTTATGTTTTTCTTATGATTGTGAATTGATATTTTGTGTTATTTTCTAAACCTGGAAACTTTGTGTACTCTGTATCAATGAAATTTGATCATTTTCCTTGGTCTGTGATTTTCTTGAGGAACTCATGGAGAGTTCATTCCTTGGAGAGGAAAAACCCTCGACACCTGTTGGAAGGTGACCATGCATTCTTGACTGGTTCTGTGAGCTTGGCTTGTGTATGTGGAGTTGTTTTCCTTTAATTTTCAGGTAAGTGATCAGAATACCTAGATCTACTAATACCCATTAATGGGTTTGTCATTTTCAACTAGGGCATGCGTTTGTCTCCAATTCATAGTTTGAACTTTTGTATTGTTTTCTCTGTTGAATGGTGATAAACCTGAAATCATGGAAGTATCAACTTTGCTTGCCTTTATTCTCTGGTTTGATTATTTGGTTCGAGCTATTGAGACTCTGATATGTTATTATAAACCACCATTGTTGAAATCCTGAAGCTCAGATCTGTGTTGTTCTTGATCTCTGTGAATTGGTCTTCAAAGTGGCCATCACTTCTATTGCTTTAGAAATGGTCGTCGTTTTATAGTTTGCTAGCTCGAAACCCTGACATTGTTGCTTTACTAGAGGCTTTTATTCTACGTTTTGGATTCCATCACTGATATCTTGAGCTTGTTCGAGCTTTTGGGTGTTTTATCTAACCCTGATTCATAGATCTTACGACTGAAAAACCCCCTTGGTACTAACAGATTTATAATTTGTTTGTTCGGGTAAGGTTTTGCATCAGGCTTTGCTTACTTCATTGTTGTTTTCATTTGAATCTTCCTCAATCGAGGAGAAATTACACAATTCTGGGTTTACCATTTTAATGCCCTAAAGCTTGTTTTATTGCAAAATTGCTCAACCATTTTAGTGGGTTCTCGAGCTCTCACTTTCTTGTCTGTAGCCTAACTGTCATTTTCCTTTATGTGATATTATCAAGTGAATACTCTTGTTACTTTGATATATCCACCTTTTGTTGTAGCTTATATTTTGAATGTTGTGTATCTTTTCAACAACTGTAACCTCGAGCTTGTAGGGGTTTACTGCCTAGTTTGTAGCTAGAGCTTAATATGACTATCTGAACTAAAATTTTCTTGCCTTATATTCTGACCTTTAATAAATTAGAATTTCTCTATTGTCAAAACACAAGGCTTCATTCCTAGTGCATTTTGCTACATGTAGATGAGAATCTGTAAAATGTGCATTGTGATACTATTTTAGGCATAAGCCTTGATTCAGATGCTTGTTAAGATCTCTGTAACTTGTTTCTTTTACATAGATGTTTTATTTCCTTTATAGTAACATTTCTGGCATGTTGGAAAATCTGAAATGTTGATTTTTCATGGCGAAGCCCTAGCAAAATTTTTCTAGAATTCTCTCTTCCATCCATTTCCAGCTATAGTAGTTGTATTTTCTGATTCAGAATATAGAACATAACACTTCATGTTTGAAGTTGGATTGGTAAATAAAAATGAGACATCATAGTTGTTTATCTTGATCATGGCATGCTTTACTACTTTTCTGTATCACTTACTTGATTTAAATAATTCTTTTAAAGCATGTAGTAGTTGAAAGTAGCATGATGAAAAGTTGTAAATGTCCATTTTACATGGCGAAGCCCTATCAAAATTTTCCCAGAATCTTATTTTCCATTCTATTTTAGTAGTAACCCTTTCTTTCTAATCAACTTCACTTCTTGAAATCTGATTCTTCCTTTTAAGTTGCAAACTGAAACATGTACTTCTATTGCTAGTCTCTTTTTTGTATAACTTGTTCCATTTGAAGAAAATATTGAGTTTGAGTTACATTAATTCTTCTTTCAGCCTATACTTATGACTTGTCTATTTCTTCTTGGTTGCAACCTGTACCTACACACTTAAGAAAATAGTTAGAAAATACTTAGGATTTTTGGCCTCTCTTATGTCCATGTTTCTTCTTTTCTTTTCTCTTTCTTCTTTCTGAGTAAGTAGAGCATGTATGCGATCGATATTCAAGTAAATTATATCTCTTGTTTTGAAGAGATTCATATGCATGAACTAGGACAATAAGGAATATGAATTGATCCCTGAGCTCATAACTGATAGTGTATTTTATTCTTTTCAAGTACAGTGAATTCCACAAAGAAGATGAGAAAGGAGAAAAAGTTGGAATGGAGCTACTCCAAACAACAAAGAAAACCCCAAGGCAATGATGGGTTCACTCATACTCTTTACTTTCTTTTTCATGCATGTGTACCTCTTATTTCAGTAGTTGTACTTCACTTTCCATATTTTATTCATATGCACGAACTTGGATAGTAAGGAATATGAATTGATCCCTGAGCTCATAACTGATAGTGTATTTTATTCTTTTCAGGTACAGTGACTTCCATAAAGAAGATGAGAAAAGAGAAAATTTTGGAATGGAGCTACTCCGAACAATGAAGAAAACCCCAAGGCAATGATGGGTTCACTCATACTCTTTACTTTCTTTTTCATGCATGTGTACCTCTTATTTCAGTAGTTGTACTTTACTTTCCAGTTACATCCCATGGCTTGTGTGGGAACATTTGAAATTTCCTTATGAATAAAACATTGAATTTTGTAAATGAGTTGTATATTTATTTCTACATTTCAGTTTTCTGTATGGATTGTATGATGAACTAAAAACTCAGTAATTTAATTGAATGTCTTAAACATGAAGGAAAGAACATTAATGAAAACCTGTAACATTCAGTAATGAACTCTGATTTCTGCAATCTACACTTATGTTTGTTGTCCCAAAACTCAACACTTCACCTATTCTATAATTTAGTGTCTTCATCAAGACAACACAACTGTCCTTCAGGGCCCTTGTGTTCTTTTTCTGAAGATATCATGAAATTGCAGACTATGTGATCTGTTACGTTTTGTAATAGCACACATAGCTGTAAATTTCACTTAATCATTAACTAATTCAACAGTAACCAATAATATCAAAACTTCCTTAGCTTAGGTATACTTCACCAATGCCTTTCATCGTAATGATGAAGTTTCGAGTTGCCCATTTTTACACAAGTGCAAAAATTGTCAATGGGTAAGGTTCATCATTTCTCCTTCAAGTTTCAATTTGAAAATACCAACAATACTCTCGAGTATGAGGCCCTTATTCTTGGGTTGAGCATGGCGAAGGAAATGGGAGTGAAGAACCTTCTTGCTTGTGGAGATGCAGAGATAATTGTAAAACAAGTTAGAGACCTTTATCAGGTAAAGAATAGAAGGTTGAAGCACTATAGGAATCTAGTCTAGGATTCCATTAAATTCCTTGATGCTTTTTCCATTGAATTTGTGCCAAGGGAAAGGAATACTAGGGCTGACTCTCTAGCTATTTCAGGGGTCCTTGTTGATTCCTCATCCTGATTTCCCTCAAGAGAAATTCACCATTGAGATGATCCATAGACCCAATGTGCCTGAAAATGTAAATAATTGGCAAGTTTTCAATGATGACCAGCATTTTCTTTCTTTCTTGGAGCTCAGAGACAAATTTGATCAACTTTACTTTGAAGGAAGTGAAAATCTTCCTAGAGAGTGTGTGTCATCAAATGAAGAGGGTGTCAAAGAAGAGACATAGATCAAGATGGATGCATCAAACTAAAAGGAAAAAAATCCCTAAAGGGTTGGTGAGTTTGGAGGATCTTTTTGATAAACATGACAGTATATGAAGTCTAAAGTTTCCCAAGGAGCCCAAAAATCTGTTGAGACTGAGAAAGTGAATATTCAGAGTCTAAATGATCCCAAAATGGTTAACATTGGAAAATGATGCACACAAGAAGAGAAAAATAAGGTGGTGAATCTGTTGAAGAGGTATGTTGATGTTCTGGCTTACTCTTATAATGATCTTAAGGATTTTCAGCCTGAAGAAATGCAACGTTTCATTCCTCTTAAGCCTGGGATCAAACCCTTCAAATAGAAGCAAAGGCAATATAATCCAAAGATAGCTAATACAATTTTCCAAGAAATACAAAATCTTTTGAATGCTAGGATCATCTTCCCATACCACCATTCAAGGTGGATTGCTAATATAATACTTGTCAGGAAGAAGAATGGTGAGATCCGGATCTGTGTGGACTTCAGAAATCTAAATCAGGGTTCTTTGAAGGACAACTACCCTCTCCCCATGATGGACCAAGTATTTCAAGTTGTCACAGGCTCGAAGATGCTATCTATGTTAGATGGATTCTCATGGTACAATCAAGTAGAGATGAATATTGTAGATCAACATAAGCCTTTACTACTCCTTGGGGCACCTTTACCTACAAGAGGATGACATTTGGTCTTATCAATGTTCTGCTACTTTCTAGAGGGCCATGGACTTGGTTTTGGAAGTTTGAAAGGGAAATGCATTGTTGTGTATTTGGATGACTTGATAGTGTTTTATAAAGCAAGAACAGATCACTTCCAACACCTTGAAACAATATTGTAGAAGTGTAGAGAGCATGTGATTTCTTCAAACCCTATGAAGTCCTGTGATTTGTGTCACGAAGGAAAGTTTTTGGGACACGTTGTTTCAAAGGAAGGGATCAAGATTGATCCGGAGAGATTTCAGGCCATCCAGCAAATTCCTCTTCCATCAAGTAAGAAAGGTGTTCATTCTTTCTTTGGTAAGATCAATTTCCTAAGAAGATTCATCCCGATTTTGTAGAACAAGTACTATGAGCATTTCTCACATGATGCAAGGGAAGAAAAATTTTGGTTGGTACTATGAAGGGAAGAAATCATTTGAGGACATTAAACAGGCTATTTCAAAGAATCCAATCTTGACGTGCCCTGACTTTAAAAAATATTTCATTATCTATTGTTATGCCACTTAAAATACCCTAGCATGTTGTGTTAGCCTGTAAGAATGTCAAGATCATGAGCTCCCAATTTCATTCACGAGTTATGTCTTGAAAAATCATGAGCTAAAGTACAACATGATGGAGAAACATGCTTTTACAGTTTTCAAAGCTTTCAAGCAGTTTAGGTTTTACATCCTTAATTCTCATTTTGTTGTGCTAGTGCTTGATACAAAAATCAAATCCATTCTTACTTAGAAAGAATTTGGAACTAAGAGAGGTAATTGGGTAGCAAAGGTGTAAGAGTATTTTCTTGACATTAGGCCAACAAAACTGGTTTGGGGTAAGTTCTGTGTGAACTCATTGCTTTGAGGAGCTTCAAGGAGTTGTCAGAGATGAAGTTGATGTACTGTTGCTCGTTCTTTAGCTCAACGGATGTATGGTATGCTGAAATTGATCACTTTCGACATATGGAGAGCGTCCATCTCACTTGAGTTCCAAAGAGAAGAGAACCATCTAAGCGAGGTCCGCAAAATATGTGTTATGGGAGAATGCTTTGTTCAAACGAGGCATAGATGGAAGGTTTTTGAAGTGTGTAGACAAGGAGCAACAAAAGAAGTTGTTATCGATTTTCATGACCAAGCTTGTGGAGGTCATTTCTCCTCTCTTGTAACAGCTCATAAAATACTTTGTCTTTGGTTAATATTGGCCCACTCTATTGAGAGATGCATCAAAATGGGTTGGTAAATGTGAAGCATACCAAACGTTTGTTGGAAGACCTAACTTGGCTGCTTTGCCACTAAAGCCGTAGTGATTGATGAACCATTTCAAAAATGGGGTTTGGATTTCATTGGAACTCTTAACCCACCTTCCGATCTTGGACATACCCATGTGTTGACTGCCCTAGACTACTTCACTAAGTGGGTGGAAGCCATCCCGATTAAGAGCACTACTTCAAGTAGTTTTGCAACTTCATTAAGGAGAACATATTGATCAGGTTTGGGACCCCAAACAAGATTGTGACTGATAATGCTTCCAAATTTTCTTCTGCTGAGATGATGGAATTTTTCTATGGGTATGGGATCTCCCTTGCTCATTCTTTAGATTACTACCCCTAAGGGAATGGACTAGGAAAAATCAACAAACAAGAACTTAGTGAAGATAGTTAGAAAGCTTGTAAATGATTCTTAGAGTAATTGGCATAAGAGGCTATATGATGCACTTTGGGCTAATAGAATTACACCCAAGAGAGCAATTGGAATGTCTCCTTTCCGATTGGTGTATGGTGTGGAAGCTCAACTAATAGTCATGGTGGAATTGTCATCCTTTCATCTGATGAAAACCATTGAAGATTCAAGTTTCAGTAGCTCTTTGGACAAGAGAGTTTTTTAGCTTCAGAAGCTTGATGAGGACAGATTGCAATTGGTTGATAGGATATCATCTCATCAACTGAAGGTGAAAGCTCGTTCGACAAGAAAGCCAAACCAGATTTTTCCAAGTGGGAGATATTGTGCTTCTTTGGGACAAAAGACGCGAGCCATGAGGAAGCCATGGTAAGTTTGATTCTCTTTAGCTTGGTCGTTTTAGAAACATACATTTTGCTAGAGAGATCTCTTTTTATTTGAATTACATGGATGGATCTCCTCTCCCACTCCCTTATAATGGGCAAGTACCTAAATTTGTTCAATTCCTAGATGGCTAGGAAGTCCTTTTGCACATTGCGTTTGGTTTTTGGTTTTTTTCTTATGTCCCTTTCTTGTAATTTGTTGTGTGGTGTGTTTTGTTTTGGGTCTTCCCTTTTGGTTTATTTTGTTTCTTTTCTCGTCTTTTATGTGTTACCTTTTATTGGTTTTGCTTTTGACTCTATTGCCCAATGGATAAGGCACTGGTCCTCTTTCCCAGAGTTTTCTATAGTTCTCGATCTTGTCTTGTGTCTTTGTTCCAAGCCAAGTCATCCCCAGAAAGAGCCAACTGTTGTCACCCTCAAAATTCCCCTCTTTTGAAGTCAAGTTTCAAAATTTTGAGTCAGTACCTTGGAGTATTGGATCGTGTCGAGCCTAGAATTGTTTGTAGTTTTCCCATTTCATGGAGAACAATTTGAAAGTTGGGCATAATGGTGAAGTTTTTCCCTTCTTTTTTTTCTTCCCATAGTCAAGAATGACAGGTGTATCTTCCCTGTTAATTTTTGCCCCAGCATCCACGGGTAGTACATGGACATCTCTGATTGGATGCGGCATGGCCATGTTTCAAGGGACAGTGGAAACACCCATGCGTCCAAACAATGTAACTCCAAGGGAAAGACCCAAGGGATAGTACTCAAATTAGCGCAAGCTTTCCACATGTCCCAGGTCCAAAATGAAGGCAGAACAAGTCTGAATTGACTAAGTATGGAAGGTTCAGTAGACAACACCACATGCCTCATCGACGTAACTTCAAGATTCAAAGCCAAGGGTAGTTATCAAACTTGCGCCAGTCCTCCACGTGTCTCAGGTCCAAAAAGGGACAGAGCCGGTTATTTAAAGTGACTAAGTATGAATAGGTCGGAAGAAGCCTCCACGTGCCTCAACAACACAATTTCATAAGTGTAACCAAAGGGCCAATCTCCAAATGAGCGCTAGCTTTCCACATGGTCAAAGTCAATAGAGAGATAGAGTTGGCCATTGAAAATTCCAAGACTGGCGGAAGCAGCCACACATCAACTCGAAAAAATTTCAGGAGGTGTTTCAAAAGCTAAAGCTCAAATGAACGCCATCTCTCCACGTGTCTAGGGGTTAACATAAGTCAAGCAAGAAATAGGCTCGAATCGGCTAAGTATAAATGAACCGAGTGGAGCACTCGATGTGTCATCTTGGCACAACTTCAAAGGAAAAAATTGCATAAGGTGTCCACAGGCCTGCTCCAATCAATTTCTTCCACGTGGGTGGCCCAAATTTAAGGTTCTAAAAGAAAATCGAATGGCCCATATTTTAACTAGAAAATAATGTAACGACCGTATATTTGGAAACCTGGTTTTTCTGCCATTAACTTTTCTTTGCGAATCAATAATTCGAAAGGGTGCAAATGGTTGGAAGGAAATTGTAACCATCTCTTGCAAGCTATTTCAGGGGCTTTCAAAGACATTCTTAGGGGTTGGGATTTTGATATTCGGAACTATAATTTGAATCGGAAGAAATCAATACAAGGGTTTTCCCCTATTTCATCTATTTTATCTTTCCTTCGCTTTCTACGATCATGTGAATCATTTAATCCCCGCATGCTTAGAAATTTTTTTTTCTAGTTTATACAATCTCAAGAAATTTGATTACGTGGATTGTGCCCATTATAAACATGAATGGTTATACTCTATATCTCATTTGCTCAATACATATAAGGGTTTACTCCGCCATCTCTTTTCCCCGAAAGTATTGTCTTCTTCTGCCTCCCTCCTCTCTTCAATTCTTCTATCCTCATGTATTGATAACTTTCCATGCATAAAACACATTTCAAGATATCAGGAAACCACCATTGAATGAAAGATTGTGTATTTGTACATAGGTTTTTCCCCTGCTTTCAATAAGGGAACCTCTCCCACTCAAGAGGAGGGACTTTTCTATCCCCTCATTGTGGTTTCATTCCAAGTGCAAATTTGAAACCCAACAGAATGAAAGGCATATTAGAAGATTTAAGCCATAGGTGAAATCTAGTCTTGTGAATGGAAAAGTTTTCTCTCTTAATGATTACTAGATTAAATGTGAAAGCATCACTAAAATCGTCCCAAGTTCATCTTTATCTAATTTGGTAGAAAAATTATTCTTTTCTTTGCTTACAACTTATTAAATAATGAAACAACACAAAAAAATTGATATCTAATCTTTACTTAAAATACAACCAAGATTGAGTTAAGAATATGGATGAGTCCCTACAAATTTTCCTTACAAATAACAAAGGGGGAGAATTTAAATAATTTTTAGCCATTCGAATACTATAATTAATATATTAAGATTATTAAAATTAAATTTTAATATTGACGTTCAATGTTATATATATATATATATATATATATATATATATATATATATATAATGTGTGTGTGTGTACATACACTACAAGAAAATGGGTTTTGTATCCACAAATTTTCTACAATTTTCTTGTGGATATCTTATTCAAAATTGTGAATCCAAATTTGTGGACTCCACCTACAATTATTTTGTGAAAATATTAAATGTGACAAAGTTTGTGACAAAAGCCACAATGTAAACTATTATGAATATTTAACAATTTTTTATTGTGACATTTATCACAATTTTAATATTGTTACATTTCTATAAGTGTGAAAATTGTGACAATTTTCACAATTTAAATATTTTTTAGATCTAGAATTTTAAAATTATGATATATAATTCAATAACAATAAAAGCTTTTCTTGGGTCCGTTTTTTTAAAGTGTGCCTATTTATACTATTTATTGAATTTTACATATATAATTTTAAGAATTATAAAAAATAATCTCCTTTTTATTAAAATTGTTACTATTTTTTAATACTTTTGAAATATCCAAATTTTAATTATTTTTTTTAAATTTATATTTTTATAAACAATATTTAAAGAATAAGATCAAATTTATTATATAGATATTAATGTCATATATTTAAATAATATTATTAATTATACATACGATATATCACACACACACACCATAATTTACTCAAAATTTGAAATATAAGTGTATGAGAAAAAAAAATCATATTTAATAAAAATTGAAAAAGCAATTTTATTAGGAAATTTATAAATTCCTACATGCTCTAACTATAATATTAGAGAGTAATAAAATATGGCAATAGAATAAAATTTTCAAAATATCAAATCATTATTTTTAGTAGTATATTTTTTATACATTCCATGCATAATAATAATAATAATAATAATAATAATAGGTTTTACGATCACACGATGCCGTGGGGCAACCTGTTTTTGGGTCTACAAGCGGTTTATAGCATATGGGACTACCTCGTACTCACATGTGGGAGGCAACTAACTTTGCTACAAACGAGGCGTACATACCCTACCCCTGCAGGATTTGAACTTGTGACCTCTATTTCAAGAGCACATGTTCTTCACCATTAGGTCAACTCAGGCATACACACATTTTTTATTAATAAAATATTTAGATTTAGAGATAAATATAATTCAAAAATTTGTATTAAAAATAGTTTTAAAAATAAATATTTAGATATATTATTTTACTAATAAAAAATTCTTGTAAAGATTTAATATTTACAAAAATATTAAATATAAATATTTATTAAACTTGCATGCATAAATTCAAAAATTGATTTCAAGCTAATTTCATAAATGTCTATAAAATTGGGCTCAAACATAATTCATAAGCATGCATAAATTTAAAAACCTGAATTTAAGCTAATTTCATAAATATCTATAAAATTTGGTTGAAATAGAATTCATAAACACGCATTTCCCATCTAATTTGAGCATAAGCAATAGAAGTTGAAGTTTTTATTAATAAATGTTCATTGAATAAGAGTGTTGGCATTGCAAATTTCGTGAATATTTCTCTCATTCAATCTCCATTTTTTTTGGTAGTTCAGATCCTTACCCTCTTTGAATTTCCTTATCTGTAAACAAAACATAGACAAGTATATCAGGCCAAAAAAATCCATAAAGCATTTATAATTTTAATCATGTTAGCCTATTAAAAATATCTTAATTTTACTGCACTGGATTTATTTGTTCAATAAACTAAATTATTATTTTTCTTCTATCATGCATGTGTGCCAGATTTGACAGCCCCTCTTTCGAAATCATTTTATTCATCATGGAAGTTGGGCACTTCAACACAATATTGGCAAGTACTTCGAATCATACAATTATTATTGAATGTACAATGCTCAATTAGTTACCATGCTTCAGTCATGTTGGCTTATTCCCTTCCATCCAAGCATGGTTCAGTCTGCATCACTTTGATCCGTCATATCATTATAAAGAGACAATAGCTTAATATTTCTGCATTCCTACAATGGTCAGGTAATCTCAAAAAATACAATCTTCGTGATCTTATAAACTCAAATCTCATCTTATTCTCCCTTTGATAATTGACTTTCAACTAC